>JAVJGJ010000060.1:64142061-64162985 GCA_035590215.1 Microhierax caerulescens | reverse complement strand
AGTGGTAGAACCACTAATGTCAAGAGTATTAACTGAAATGCTGACTTTAGATTCCTAACAGTGATGATTTTTCTAACAGCTTTTACTGAAACATCTACTTAATGAAATTGATATGGCTTCAATTCATGTTATGGCACCCTAGAGAGAGAAAAAACACTCTTTAAATGACAACGCACAATTTAAGAACTTCTTTATGACATGATTTCACTCCTGTTAAAAAATGAAGAATTTTTTATTCCTGAAGAATGAAAGAAATTAATTCTATTAAAAAAATAGTGTTGAATTTTAGCTTTGATAAACTCAACATTAAAAATCAGAGCCCTTGACTGTTTGTATGTTAAATGCCTATTTAGAGCACATGCTCTTCAGAACTAGGACTTTTTCTCCCTCCCTGTCTAGAGGGTAGCTCACACTTATTAAGAACTATACAAATAATGCAAACACCAGTCACATTCTGCTTTAAGTTACAAAGTCACACCTAAGAACTGTAACAATCCAAAGTACCTTCTAGCACAGTTACTTCCATACTCAGCTACAAAGGTTTTAAGAGAAAGTATCAATATCAATCTAAATATAGCACATTGATGTCATCAGGTCAGTTGGTGTTTATTAGAAGCAGATGTAGCTACACACCAGTCAGCTCACATGAAGTAGCTAATTATCACAGCATTGCAGAAAACATTAAACTCAAGACTGGAGGTTACAGACTCCTTAACACTTGCACGGCTTAGCACTGGATTGCAATGTACACAGCCTACAGGTCAACTGCAGAACATCTAAAGCCTGCTTGGTGTGGCACACTCCTTAGAAAGAAGCTAGGAGGACTAGCTAGCTCCCTGTCGCAGATCAAACAAATACACTGTAACACCCACCTCGCCCGTGGCCATAATCCACAGTCTGCTGAATTACAGGTGCTTTAGGAACCGGTGGAATAACTGGAGGAAGGGACACTGGTACAGCTGACGGAACAGGGGTGTGAACAGCAGGTACTTTCACAGGCGAGGAGACAGGTGGAGGCATCATTGACTCCTGTTTACACAACTCGTACTCCATATTTGCTCCTTTATCCTCATTTGTGTCCCACAGTCCGTGGAAAGAATCCTCATCCCAGCGTTCCTGTTCCACAGTAGAAGGTGATGGTTTTAAAGACTGACCATGACTTGGGGTTGTAGTTGGAGTAGAAACTGAAGCATGTGGCCTTGTCATAGGTGTAGCAGGCCTGGTCAGTGGGGCACTTGGTCTTGTCACAGGGGTGGGCTGTCTGAACAACACGGGAGGCTTTATAATAACAGCAGGAGAAGGTTTAATAGCTTGGGCTTCTACTGGTGCCTCTGAAGGTAGCTGAGAAGAGACCTAGATGCAGAAAGCACTTTTAATGTATATCTGTAAACTAACCTTCCCTCATCCTCTGTAAGTCAGTAAGCACAATGGCAATCAGTAATCAAATCATAAGCATTTTCTAGTACCTCCATCAAGGTGCTACAGGTAGGAGGACAGTATTTCAAGAATGGGTGGCCTGAATTAATTCAGCGTTTGTTCACTATGTGAAGGCTTAAATACCATTTATTTTCTCCTTCAAAATAACCTTACCAATTTAAGCTCCAGTAGGCCTATCAGTTCAAAAGTGTCTACGGTTTTATTCCCAAAGACTCCTGCTGTCTGCAAAGATTCCTGCTGTCTGTGAGGAGGCTGAAAAAGTCTGAAAGTAGGGCAGCTTGGTGAGGCACAAAAGGATTGATAAGGCCAGCTTCTTTCTGGAAGTCACTGGAAAAATTCCCAGAGAGCAGAAACACCTGGAAATCCCTTAATGACATCAACATCAGATCAATGTAAGTAATGGGGAGGTCTTGCCCGTTGGAAAACCAAAACAACAAAAAAACAACCCTTCATGGACCAAACATCCCCATGGAACCCCACATGCTGCATCACAAGAGTTTTCAGCATCACAGCAGATGCCAAGTTACAAGCAGCCTTATTAGTAACATGCAACAAAACTTGCAGAATGGTTGTAGATACAAAGCTGAACTTTGTAAAAACAGTTCAAAGTCAGAGCAGAAACCTGAAGGCAGGAATCCCAAGAAAGACAAGAGTTATTTGAACACCTCTAGGCAGACAGCTGAAGTAGTCTGAGATACAAAATATCAACACTGAGTAGAGTCACTTCCTAAAGGCATCCACATACCTGCTGTTCTTGGTAGTGTATCTGTTCCGTTATATTACTCTACAGACACTATAAACAAGGTAGAGGTTACCCAGGCAAAAAAACCCAACAACTTGCAGCGCCTCAGCTTGGTCTGGCTAAATGTCAGACCCAGATGTCATTACGGCTAAATTTATTGGTAGCAGTAACTTTGGGGTTAAGATGGGATGAAGAATTAAGACTGTGCATCAATTCAGGTGTCTCCTCCAACAAACATTTAAGAAAATGGAAGGGTTTATAAACCTGAGTTTACTTGACTGCAGAAATTTAGCTGGTTTCTGACTGGTTATGAATAATCAAAAAAAACCAAAGAGCTGAGAAGAGTCCCCAGAACCAACCAGGAGATTGTAGCAGAGGAATAACTTGCATCACAACAGGAGACAAAGTCATGGAAGAACACAAATATGAGCTTCCATGCACTTTTATGATGTTCCAGAGGGTAATGAGAATTCCCAGTAAAGACAGCAAACAGAAAGCTAATGCCCACTCTGTTGAAGTATTTCACTTTCGGACGGATCTGTCCTCAAATTTCTCTAACTTCAAAGAGAAGAATGCTCTTACAGTAGGAAAACCAGAGCAAGATGTCAGAACTTAGGCAAGGAACAGGAGAGTGTTCTCATAAGCCTTACAGCCCTGTTTTGGAAGAGCTCACCTCTTCTTGCATGTGCTACTGTCCCCAGTGGATCATGCTCAGAAGACATGGTGTACTGGAGGAGTAGAAAAGGCTTTTGAAAATCTAAAGAAACTAAGAAGTTGCTTTGCCTCAACAGAAGGCTGATGAGGTCGTAAGGGCTGCTGGGGAGGCATTCCACAGAGAAGTTTGACCATCACAGGATGGAACTGATAGGACATACAGATTAGTAGTAATTACTAACAGCATTTTATAAAGTTCAAGTAAGGTGAATTTACCTGAAAGGCACCCGGCCTTGTGCTTGTGTTCTGTGATCTTGGAGAGTCCTGTGTGGAAATGTCAGGTTTAAACTCTTTCAGCTTCTGTAGCTGTTCTTTTTGCTCTCTGCACATGAATCACAAGAAAGTGTTATCAGTCTGTAATTTAAATGAAAAATTAAAGAAATCAACATTCATTGTGAAAACTACATATTCTACTACCATCAGGGGCTAAGAAGAAAGAAGAAAAGGCCACACCAGGCTTTGCATGGTCAACACTGTGATTCGGAAATCCCTGTTTCACATCCACCTAACCATGGTGGCATTTAGTGTATTAGCTGCATCTTTTTTTGATCAGAAGTTTCCTCAAGAGATGCAGCTATGCTTCTGTGCATGGCCAGAATCACTCCAATTTGAAAGCAAAGAGCAAAGCTGGAATTCTAGCTTCTGGCAACACCTTCTGTAAACAAAAAGCCCATCGGAATTGTGTGCATAAATACTCTCAGTGACTTGCTCTGGTTTGCATGCTAACAGGATCAAGGCAACAAAATACAACACAGATTCCAATATTTAAAACTAAATGTTGATTTAAACTTTTGTTTCCTTGTTTTATGTATCAAAATGTTATTTAATATACAACCAATACATAGTCTACGGAGCAGAGACCAGGACAAGGAGTGAATACGACAGCCACCGGATTGCAAAGTTGTATTCAACATGATTTCCTTTCCTTTCAGTTTTTGTTAGCATTTTTTTATCTAGCTTTTTTTATTGCTAATAACTTTGTTCATATTAATTCTATGCATTAAATCAGTTCCCAAAGACCAACTAAGAATGGGATCCCTCTGTACTAGGCACAACGGAGACCATCCTGACTAGTAAAGAATCTGTTCAGCATCCAGCACAAGGGGAACTTGGCTCAGACAAAGGGATCTCAAGTGCTGCATTAGTACAGAGTAAAGTGAACAATTGCTACCATTCATGTCTTCTTTACACCTGGCTTAGGAAAAATACACCAGATGACAAATACAGAACAGCATGCAACTCAAGAGTATGCTGTTTTATACAAAATAAAAGCAAAGCCAGACGAAGGCTTTACTTTTGGAGATGAAAGCAGATAGGTACCACACTATCGGTATAATAACTCTGCTCCAAAACCAACCCAAAACATAAGCAGTCTCCTTAAAGTTGTTCTTGCTGTTCAGACTGGAGTCACCTGCTTATCAGAACCTCATGAGAAGTACCAGTGTAGCTATTTTTAAAATTACCCTCATATTCAACTAAAAAAATCAGTTATCAGTATCATGTTTATATTTCCCCTTCTTACTGTCTTAGAAAGAGGTATATGTATCTACTTTCTTACAGAAAACATTTTAGTTCCTATGTTTAAATATTTCAGCCCTAAGAAGTTAGTCACTTCGGCAGTGATTCCCAAACTCTGGTCCTTAGCTTAAAGTCTACTGGCTTGCAGCTAGTCACATTAAACAGTTAAACACATGTCTGGCAAGCTGAGGCAGTGGGAAAGTCAGGAAGCTGAAGATTATCCATTGCTCCAAACTTTTGGCAAATACTGCTTTATAACACAGATTTCACCATTACTAACACCTGTTGAATTAATCCAATTGCAGTGAAAGATTAAATTATTCAGAATAAAAGTTCTCCGGTTTTAAATTGATTGGGTTTTGTGGGTTTTTTTTTGTTTGGGTTTTTTTTTTTTTTGATTTTGGCATGCAACTAAGGCCTTCCATATTGCTTCCATAGCAATCTTATGAGTCTGAAAACAAAACAGTTTCAAGAAAAGAGCAAAACATCTCTGTATCTTTCAACATGGTTTGATGTAAATGGAATAATGATAACCAAACATTGATTTTAATTGCCCATTATTTTAGCAGATCTTGTTTGTGAAATTAAACCCCTGTCTTTACTAGGCACTAAGCCTTTGCGCTCTCTAACTCATGAATAGGATGAACTGCATGAACTCCTGTCTCTAAGATTCTTCCTCTTTTCTCTACAATCTCCTCAAAGATCCCATTCACTGCAAACAGTCAAAAGAAACTAATCTTCCAGTGTTCTTTTGTTGTTGTTCTTTTTTAAAATACATTTAATGCACCTAAACCCATGCACCACATCACAAAGATAGCATTTGGATAGATGATATGTACTCCGTTCATTCTAATATTACTAAATTTACTGAGTCCTAGGATGTTTCTGACGTTTAAGAGGATATTCCATTATTTAGTTTGAAATAAACACCTATTAAAGCCTTAGGGAATCTAGTAGCTGCTTTCTAAAATGTGGTCTTGGTGACTTTTGCATTCACATCTTCCTGATCATTACCCCCGCTGTTATGCTGATCCTCCAAACTGACATCAACTGAACTTGACAAAGTTATTCACTGACTATGCTGGGTTTCAAATGAGGGAACATAGTAAAAAGAAAAAACCCACATATGCTTTAATTAAAAAGTAAGCAGTATCAAAAAATTAAATAGGTCCTATTGTGTGAATTAAGAACCACACTAACGTAGATCTTGACAGGTAACTATTAAAAAGCAATTATCAATGAGCTCACTTGAGAATAACAGTAAGACTGGTCAGGTGATGTGGACAGACGTCTTCCTGGAAAGTAACAAACAGGGAACACCATACTTATGGCAAAAGGGACAACCACCTATTTAAGGAAAGAGTCCATCCACAAAAGCTGTGATGGAGGTACTCCAAATAACTTCTTCCACCTGAGCTCCTACTATCATGCTGTGGTGAAAAGAAATTAAGCCCTTACTGCGTAAATCAAGGAATGAATTAGGAAAGGAGCACCATTCTCCACAGAATGGGATTCCCACCTAAAGTGACAGAAGCAGGCAACTCACCGAAGCATTTTGAGCTCCTGTGCAGCCTTCAGAATTATCTCATGCTGTCTTTGGCTAAGGACCATCACTCCTCCCAAGGACTGGTCTGAGTCCAGGTTTGAATCTGCTCCCAGCATATCAGAGGAATGTGAAGGTGGAGGAAGGGATGAATCCGAATGATCATCCAAAGACCGCATTCTGTCTCCATCATCTGGATACCACCGATCTGACAACCGTTCCCTCTCCCAATCAGTCCTTTCAGGAAGGTAGTCTTGCTTCTCCCGCCATGTGTCATATCTCTCTGGATATTCTCGAATCCTCAGCTCCCCCCTGTCTCTGAGGTCTCTGTCATAATGATCTCTGCTCCGATCCTCCCTCCACCTATCTTCACGGTATCTGTCCAGAGGTGGAAGAGGTGGTAATGGTGGTAGAGGGGGGATATCCAGGTCACGATTCCCCATTTCTCTGTCATCCATAGGTCTCATGTCCCAGTCTCTATCCCACTCTCGGTCTATATCTTGATCATAAATATCTGAGGACCTTCCAGTCCTATCTAGATCCCTCTCTAGTTCCCTATCTCTTGGCCTTTTCCAGTCATCCCACCAAGAATCTCGTCTGTCATGATCAGATGATAAAGGAGGTAGTGGTGGTAGGGGAGATAACGGAGGCAACGAGTGGTGGGATTGCAACCTGTCATCTCTGTCATACGTATCTACAGAATCATCCTGATAATCAGAGTTGTGATCTCTCCAGTATCGTTCTCTTTCCCAGTCATCCAATCGCTCATGCTCCAAAGAAGGGTCATCTTGACTATCTAAAGGAAATTCCTCCTGCATTCTATCATCTTCATGACCCCAAGAACCCCTGAGTGTCTCATCTCGATGGTATGGAGGCAGTTTGTCAGGGTCATCTCCTAGGTGAATGGGTTTATCTATATTGCCCGTGTCCGATCTTCCCACTTCCCTCTCACAGCTACCTGCTCTCCTGATGGGACCCCTCTCCCGGTTACCTGCCTGCCTGACCGGGCCCCTCTCACGGCTACCTGCCTGCCTGACAGGGACCCTCTCCCGGCTACCTGCCCGCCTGACAGGGACCCTCTCCCGGCTACCTGCCCGCCGCATGGGTTCTCTCTCCCGGCTGCCTGCCCGCCGCATGGGCTCTCTCTCCCGGCTGCCTGCCCGCCTGACCAGGCCTCTCTCCCGGCTGCCTGCCCGTCCCCTGTCACGGCTGCCTGTCCGCACAGCCAGCTCTCTGTCTCGGCTACAGAACACCCTCTCATGGCTATCTGACCGTCCACCCAGTCCCCTCTCACGGCTGCCAGACCGCCCATCTGGCATCCTCTCCCTGCTGCCTGAGCGCCTATCTGGCATCCTCTCCCTGCTGCCTGCTCTCCTGAACATCCCTCTGCCACGGATGGATGCCTGCCTAGCCTGCCCTCTGCCTCTGTACACATATCCTCTGCCACGGCCATCATCCATCCTGCCCATTCCCCGGCCATGGCCATCGTCCATCCTGCCCATTCCCCAACCCCCATCCATCCTACCCATTCCCCGGCCACCATCCATCCTGCCCATCCCCCTGCCACGGCCCATTCCCCAGCCACGGCCCTCCCCCTGCCCTCTACCACGGCCATCATCCAGTCTGCCCTGGCCCCTTCCCCTGCTTACTGGTCCCTTGCCCCTATCTTCATGTACAAAGGGCCCTTTCCCTCTGCCTTCTGGGCCAGGCAGACCCTGAGTGCTATCTGAAGCGATCAACTGGTCATCTGGTGAATCCAAATCCTGATTTCCTGTAACAGGGGTTACCGCACCGCCTGTTCTTGCAATACCTGACTGCAAAGCTACAGGGTTACTAGAAAGGGTTGCGGATTTCTGGCTCTGAATAGGTGAAGCAGGTGCTTTGGACTCTTCTACTTGCTGATTAGGATCGTGTGAACTCCACGTCCACTTTTTGGGTGGGTCTGAAATAGTTTCTTTAACCTCGGGTTTGGATGGCTCCTGTTGAGTACTTGTCAGGTCCTCATTTGGCTCAGCAGAACCTGCACTCTGTGCATCTGGAGTAGACTGTGTTCTGCTTACAGATTGCTGGTTGCCAGCTACGTCTGTAAAAGGTTCTTTGTCTTCTGACTGTGAGTCTGTCTGTGACTGTTGCTGCTGTCCCAAATGAGGCCTGGGCCCCATCCACCGTGGGCCGCTAGGTCGGGAACCATGTCCGTGTGATGCATTTGTTGAAGTATAAAATTGTGCTGCTGGTCCTCGTGGGATAGTCCCCCACCTACTTGAAGACTGTCCATCTGTATTCTGGCGGTCAAAACGTGACCTGTATCCTTCTGAGCGCTGGGAGTCAAAACGAGGCCCTCTCTGTCTTGAGCCTTCAAATTTGTCATATCCTCTTCCTCGAGGTCGATCAAACCTACAGATGACACAATGGCCATTTTATTCACATGAACACATCAAATTAATTAAATCCTCTAAAAGACAGTTTCACCCCTCCAAAAGTAACTTGTAACTGATGAATCCTAGTGTGCCTTCAGATCAATTCCTAATGAACCAGTGCAGAAGCACAGAGACACAGTCTCCAATTCAATATTGTTCACTGAAGACCCATTTAAGCCATTTGCAGATGATGTAACCCTAAAAGGAAATTTGGTTTAAATACCTCAGGACTGAAACCTGACTGACAAAGAAAACTGCCAAAATCATTTGAAAAAAAGCTTTCAACTTTTAACAGAAGTTTTGTTGCAGTCAACAACTCGAACTTTTGTTTTGACAGTACACAACAAGCCTACTTAACTATGGTGATGAATGCCTTCTAAACAAATCTTTAAGTACGCATCCTTTCAGAAAGCACAGACTGTGATACTGCTCAGTTCCACGCAAGAACATATGCCTAAAACAAATATATTTTTATTACATCACTTCTAAAATTTCTTTTGAGAGCACCTACAACTGTTGCTTTGATATGAGGAAACAGGTCAGGCAAACTAGTGAAGAATAATGAACGTGATCATATTTAACAAGGCTGATCTAGTAAAAAAATTCAATCTTTAAGCATATGCTCAAATACTAACTTACATGATAGACTAGAACAAATCAAACTAATTTCACACGAAATAGAGACCTCATGTCCGAAGTCAAGTTGCTGGATGTTTGGGATTCATGGTTGTGTCTCACTGGATGGTGCCAGAAAGACTAAAGTGTGGCTGGAGCTGAACTTGGCAAGGGACACAAAGATCCTGCAAGGTCCTGCACCAGAGTTGGGGCAGCCCCTGGTATCAATACAGGCTGGGGGATGAAGTGATTGAGGACAGCCCTGCGTGTGGAGGAGGACTTGGGGGTGCAGGTAGACAGAAAGCTCAACATGAGCTGGCACCATGCGCTTGCAGCCCAGAAAGCCAACCATATCCTAGGCTGCATGAAGAGCAATGCGGCCAGCAGGTCGACAGGGGTGACTCTGCCCCTCTACTCCACTCTGGTGAGACCCCCCTGTACAGTACCATGCCCAGCTCTGGAGTCCTCTGCACAAGCCAGACATGGGCCTGTTGGAGCAGGTCCAGAGGAGGTCACAAAAATGGTCTGAGGGATGGAACACCTGTCCCATGAGGACAGGATGAGAGTTGCAGTTGTTCAGCCTAGAGAAGAGGAGGTTCTGGAGAGACCTTATTGCAGCCTTCCAATATTTAAAGGCGGGTTATGAGAAAGATAGGGACAGACACTTTAGTAAGGCCTGTTGTGATGGAACATAAAAGAGGGTAGTTTTAGACTACAAAGAAATTTTTTACCATGAGGGTGCTGAAACACTGGAACTGGTTGCCCAGAGAGGAGGTAGATGCCCCATCCCTGGAAACGTTCAAGGTCAGGCTGGACGGGGCTCTGAGCAACCTATCTAATTGAAGATGTCCCTGCTCATTGCAGAAGAGTTGGGACTAGATGACCTTTAAAGGTCTCTTCCAACTCAAAACTATTCTATAATTCTATGGATATTAATTCATTACTGCCTAGTTACCAATAGCGGTTGACTTGTAGAATTTACTATTTCAGTAAGCAATTTACTAAATAAGATAATTTATACAACCTCAAACGGCTTTAATAGCCCTGGTAAATTAACGCAGTAAACTGTCTTTTTTTGGGGTAGAGGGAGGTCAAGATGAACAGGAAGAGAAAAAAGAAGAAATTACAAAGCGTAGTGGCAAGATAACTTAGACTCAAAGGATCAACTTTTACAGGGAAGCTACAGGTAAAAGGTTGCATACTGTAAGACACACTTATCCCCAAAATTCTGAAAACTAGTTCAAGACAGTTCTTCAGAGTTTTTTTTTGAGAAAACTGCTAAAAAGAGGTGAAAGGTGTGTGTCTTTTTATATTTCTAGTCATTACCTGGGACATTTTAGCTAGGATGGCAGCAGGTAACCACAAAAATTTTAATTTATCTCTATTTCAAAAATTCAAAAATGTATTAGGACTCTCTTTTCTACTAACTATATTGAGAAGAGACAGTAAACAGATTTTTGGGAAAGCTTTGATAAAACACTAGAATGGTCATGCAATCACAATATAGGAATTCACAAAGGTTACAGTGTTAATTAAATACTGTAAGTATGCTCAAAACCAGAGCTCCTGTGTGCACATTATACACATTTTTTGATTATTCATAGCCAATCATCGCACATCACTGAGCTCTAAACCAGTGCACATAAAAGACATGCACTAGCAAATCATGAAAGCAGTCTGTTCAGAATAGTAAATCCAACAAATCCCCAGCATCAGAAATGACACTTTTTAAAAAGAAAACAGGAGGTAGAAAATTATTCAGTTATAACAAATTAATCTACATTGCTAGCAATTAATGATTTATTATTCATGAACAATCACTTTGGAAGCAAAGAAAAGGGAAATATGAAGATACGATTGTTAAGTCCAGCAGGGTATGCAAGAATAGAAACAACTGAACAGAACAACACTGTTCTTTGATTCACTAGGCATCACATCAACCCATCTTGAACTAATGACTGTACAGAACAGATGTGTTTTTGCAGCCTGGTATCACATCAAGTAAGAAAGAAAAACATTCCAAAACCAAGGTCTTGGATTAAACTGTGTGGCAGGCATAAAACCACTTAGAGAATCACAGAACACTGGCTTTTAGAGTAGCTTTACATTAAGGCAGCAGGCCACCCACCTGATAAAATGAAGATTTAAATTAGAAAAAAATCACCGTATCTTACCAAAACATAAAGGTACCAACCTTCAAACCCAAGACCATCATGATGTAATGCAAAAGAAAAAGTGGCAAAGAATCCTGATGCTAGGATCCTAAGGCTCAAATCTTCATTTCTTTCCTTCTCTCTCATTTATATCCATTTCAATGCTGAGTAATGCCACATGTGTAGAAAACCACAGATCTGTACTTAAGCACTACCTCTCTTATCAAACAGCCACTTTGAAAAGTGCACTGAATAGGACAAGTGTACAGCTGCAGAACTCTCTCACACTAGAAGTTCAAGTACTGAACAGCTTTGAACTTTCATTTCTTTCTGCAATAAATGTTGGATTACAGAGTACTTTTTATTGTTTCTAAAAAATAAATAGCATCTAAATTCCCAGTAAGCAGCTAAGTTAGTACATGCAACTGAACATATATCTGAATACTTTCCTGAATGCCCACATTAAATGCTACCATACATAGCAACACCTTAAAAAACAATCCTTCAACATTTTTGCTTTAAATTTTCCTAAACTGCGTTCCAAGTACCACAGAGAAAATGCTAGGAATTTAGATCATTTCTCATATAGGATCACTCGTTCAGGTGTGAGTTATCTTCAAACTAAGGATAGCAAAGACATATCAAATATTCACAAGAGCTTTCCTATTTTCACAAAAAGGGATATTATGTCTCTGGGAATGAAAAGGGTGTGATGTGCCCAAGCATTTTACCAGGGGGGGGAAAAAAAAGCATTCTACTCTTGATAACACTCAGGTGAAAGGCACCTCTCTATCCTTGCTTTAATAAGATAAATACAGAGCATGGTGTACATACATTAAAACCAAAACCTTCACCAAAGACAAAACACTTCAAGTGACCTCAGAAAGATTTAAGAATAAGATACAGGTTTCATTTCTTAACATATCACTGAACATCTTGTAGCCTGGAACACGTAGAAATCAACAAAAACATCCTTACCTAGGACCTCTGGGGCCTTCAAAACGAGCTGATCTGGGAGGATCTGGAAGCAATCCACCTGACCTCACTGGCTTATCCTGTATGGTAGGTGTATGTGTTGAAGACACTGCAGAAGTGCCTTTCAGTTCCCCACATCCTTGCTCAGATGAAATATTTTGTTTACCGAGATGAACTTGAGACTTTCCATGGTCTGAAGAGCCAAAGGATGAACTTACTTGAGAATGATAAGGTGAATAGACAGTTGAACTTGCTATTTTTGATGCATAGGTACCAGGGGTTGGAAGCAGAGCTGGCCTTGGTGTCTCAGTAGATTGACTGCTTTGAGAACTGGATCCTGAAGGGGCAGAGGAGTTGGGTAACTGAGAAGAGAGAGGTGGGGGGACCAGCGGAGGTGTAGTTGAAGGTAAAGTTGGAGGCATAATAGGAATGCCACCTTGAGTGGTTTGAGAATATGGAACAAATGGAGGTGGCAGCGAAACATTTGCAGGATATTGGTTCTTCAGATTTTGGAGTGAGCTCACTTTCTCCTGCAGGTGGGACTGAGTCACCTTCATCTGTTCATCCCATGCTTTCCACTGTTTCTCATACTCTTGAAGCTGGTCTTTGTGAGGGTAGGTTTGAAGCTGATGCTGCCACTGTTGGTTCATTGATCGCTCCCAATCTTTATGAAGCTGCTGGAACTGTTTTTGCTGTGCCTCATAATGTCGCAGCTGCATGTCCACGGACATTGTCTGCAATAATAATGTAAGAATTGCTTCAAAATACCATCTTAGTTATTTTCAGAGCCACATATTTCAGTATCACTTGTGATATCGCAATTTCTGACTTGGGCAGAAGCTTGAGGAAAAGCTGCACTGAAACAAAAGCAAACGTCAACTTGATGTCTAAAGTCATTGTGACAATTTACACATTTCTATGACCAGAGGACTTCTATGTGTAAAAGACTTTTTTTTTTTCTGACAGATCAGCTGAAGAAAGCTATAATCAAAGGGCTCCAAGCTGAATTATTACTGGACAATAACAATGGCTAAAGCCCAAATCATTCTTCACACTTGCAATATATACAGTACATGGCTATTTCTCAAGGTTTCAGTTTCTGCTATTAACCTGCTCAGAGCTGCTTCACTGTCAGCAATTATCCTTCTCTGAGCCTTTGCCAGATCAGCTTATTAGCACAATGAAGCTTCTTTGAAGGAGGTACTCTCTTTCATTATGGGTAGATACAGGTCTTAATATCCATGGCTTGATCTTGGCTGAGATTTTTAGGGTTCAAGATAATTTTTTTTAAAAAACAAGCAGACAGCCCAAGCTACAAAGAAATCCTTAATGTACAAACTCCGACACTCCAGAAAAAGCTGACTCCATCCTCCAACGCAGAAATCAACTTCTACTTAAAAGCTTAAAGGTTGCAACACTGATACAACTACTATCCGAACTTGTTATTAAGACTTTTTATTTTATTTCACTGACTATCTGAGTCAAAAATAATACAAGATGGTGATTTTGTAAATTACTTTAACTGCATGTTTTGGGCATCTGTTTACTTATAATTGTACATATTTAATTTTTGTACTACACAATGTTATAAACAAGAGCAGCCACCAAGTTACTCCATGGAATCATCTGTTTATCTGACCTTTCTTCTGAACTGTTTCACCAGCAGTAAAACATTCAAAGCTAAGTAAATTAAATACTGTGTTCAGCTTTGCTCCTGTAACACCTAGGTATGTCTGAAAAATCTTACGACAAGTGTAAAATCTTGTATTTCTCATACTACTGAAGCTTCATCACCATCTGTCAATTCTTTTTTCATTCTGAAGTTGAGTGACAGTAGGAAAAGGGGATATAGACTTCTACCCAAGCAGAAAAAGTAGCTAGACAAATGAGACAACCATGAGAAATTATTCAACTACTTGTTTTTCAGTAGATCATGAGTGCTAGGTCACCCAGGAAGTACATTCCTTAGTGTTTCACCTGTAAATGTGGAGGCTGTTGCATAATCTGTTGATACTGCTGTACTATCTGCTGCAGCTGGGCATGTTTCTGCATTATTCTCTGATACTGAAATCCAACCCGGTGATGGGGATGCTGCTGCCACTGAGCTGCTGCCGCCTGCAGTTGCTGCAATCTCAAATCTTCCTCAGGGTCATCAGGAGGTTCAATATTGAGCTAGAGAAAAAGGCAAATACTATAAATAAAAGAAAGGTCCTTCTGTCAAAAGAGAAACATGCTTGGCTGCTACCCACTTCACCAGAACTTTCTCAGCGTTTGTTATTTTATCACTCTGTATTTCAGTGTTCCGGCCATCCACAGCTTCTGGAAGGCTGATGTTTATGTTGCTTATTCTGAATGTGAACAGTCTAATCTAAAGGTTAGGTTGATAGCAATTAGGGTATTCATACATACAGAAACTACCTACAGGAAAGAGATTAATACAAATCTGTCATCTGGTGCTCACAGCATAATGAGACAACATTGGTTTTTTGTGATGAGGTAAAGTAGCTCCGAGTGCATTATTTTTGCCACTTGGTAGGAACCCACACACCTTAGGTTAAAGGGGAGCACATGCTGCAGGTCAATTTACTACCCTACAGCAATCTGTTCAAACTTTGATCATGATCTCCATCCATTATGTACTGTAATTAAGCATGCTCACAAAAATACTGCATGCAAAGTTCTTGGCTTTCAGACAGACTGTAACACAGAGAGAAGAGGAGCCCGAACTGACAAACTGCCAGAGAAGAATTAAGGAACAGTGTCTTAAAGATAGTGTTCCCTACCTACTGAGTACTTGATTTTGCACTAGGTACCACAAAGTGTATCTCACAGATAAAGATGACAATGTTTGGGATGTTGCGAATGAGTCAAGCTTGGACTCGCTTGGTGCATGTGTGGGTGACTATGTAAGTCTATATACAAGGAGTGTATTTTTATTTTTTTAATTGGTGCAGCCTTAGCAAATGTTAAGATTGCTTTGCCATATTTTGTTATTGTTACACAGTATACATGACAGTTTAATGGCATTATTTTCCTGTTTCTTTGTCCCATCTAGCACAACAAATGGAGGACATCACTTTACAAAGCTTACCTGAGTTTCAGTGGATGTAAGAGAAGACTCATCGTCTTTGGAAGCTGGAGGCAGGGATTCATTAAGAGGAGGAGGTTCAGACTGTTGAGTTGAAGCACTCATTTTCCCTTCTTCAGACTTTGCTCTCTGCTCAGATGAATCCTTCACTACTGGACCTTTCATTTGCTGCTGTCCCTGAGCATGGGCTTTTGCCCTTTGCTGCAGGCTAAGCAGGTGCTGCTGGTACCAGTATTGCTGCTGTTCCTACAATAGAGAGAAATTTTCTAAGACAAGTTTCAAGGGAAAAAACATTAAAATTAATTCATGATAGTCACTAGAATCATACTCTAAAAAAGTTTTAAAATCTGAGGGAAAACTCCTTTCATCATTGACAGTATTACAATGGATGTCAGAAGATCAAATCAAAATTCAGAAACCACTACAAAAGGCACAGCACCTGCAGCAGAATTTATTTCCTATCTCAAAAAGCTTACAACTAAAGAGAACAATAATGAAAAGCAGGAAGATGGCCAAAAATAAGCCAAATTACTACAGATATGCAATAAGTACCATATTTTTAGTGCTTTTTATTCCTAACAACTATAGGGTACTTACTATAAGACCAACGTAGGTAAAATGAAGGGAAAATGGAGGATAAATATAAGGGAGCAGTAAAGAGGAAAAGGAGGAAATGTACAAGAAAGATGAATGAAACAGAGAATGTACATCAAGTAGAGTGGAAATGACAGCTGAGAAATTGTGGTGGAGACATTTCAATGAAGTCTGTGACAGGGAAAAGAACAGTCAGAACTCAGCATTATAGCAAAGATTATTTATTGTCTGAATTCTCATTAATTCTGATTCATTGAACAGCTGAAGAGGTAAATAGAGATGGTTGCACCCCAAAAAAATTTTCACTTAAGAAGAGATCAAGCTTTCAATTTTAAATATTTCAGGCTAGAATTAGAATACTCCAGGCAGATGACAGTAGATTCCAAGCACTGTACACTGTCACCAACATAAAGAACAAAACACTGAAGATATGTATCTCAGCACCCAAGAAGTGGTACATCTTAACAAGACCTGAGCAGGAACTGACAGTTCTGTACGTCTTCCAATGCAAGAAATACCAGGCATCAAACCAGACTAGCAGGACACAGATTTAAAATACGTGGGTGGCAGCTCTTCACCTGACATGGCCTTGTGCTACCAAAGTCCCTGTCACAGACCACTGCAAGGGTTACAATTTTGTGGATTCAAGACACAGCTCCATAAGCTCATCGAAGAGAAGTCTACAGATTTTGAAAACAAACTACACCAGTTGCAGTTAAGGCAGCTCCTATATTACACTTGATTTTTAAGTTCTTCTCTTAGCATCTGCTTTTATTCACTGTCTAAGACAATGATAAAATACCATACTTTTGGTCTGACCTAGTGCAACCATTCTTGTGCTCTCATGTCAGCCCCACTACCTCTGAGAATGTGACTGCTCTTTATCTTTCATATACTCTGTTCTTCCCTCTCATCCAGGCATGCACAATTAAGAGAAGATACCTAGATAAAGCCCACTCAGAAACAGAGAAGAATCAAAAGGATGCAGGTATTTAAAAATACAAGTGTGACAATAACAAAGTGGTAGGTGCTGTCTGATGAGATTTCTCAAAACTGAACCATTCTGCCTGTCTTAAAAACAGGTTTAAAAGAAGTGCATGCTTCCTCCAAAAGCCTACCTCACTCTCAAATAAAGAATGATGTTTTCTACTGGTAGTAATCTAGCAGGTACAATTAAACACAGAGCTGTATTTTTAGAAAAGTACTTTTGTAGAACCGTACCTTGGAGATGAGGTCAATGGAACAAGAGGCTACGCTTCTTGGACTTCATGTTGATCCTGCAGTAATTCCTACCAAGAATCTTTTTAACAAGAATATGACTCAGAGGAGCTGCCATGGCTTTGGGTGGAAGATACACATCCACACTCCTGAATTCACACTCAGAAGCCTTCAACAACATGCTGTAGTAAGTGCAACTTTCAACACCAGGGAGGAGTACACATCCCCAGCGACACAGAAGCTGATTCAATTATCCCTCTCTAAAGGTGGATTTACCATGACGGTGTTGGGTGCTGTGCTTAGTGAGCACCTGTTCTACTGCCACAAAATTGTTGTCTCCACAGATCCATGATTTTTTCTCTTCATTCTACCAATTGGACAAAGGGCCAAAACCCACAATATGACCAGGGGTTCAGACAAAGAGCTGTGATAATACCCTGTCACCTACTGTTTGCAGCAGATGAAGTCAGTGACATGTATTGCAGGTTCTAACTGAGAAGCACAAGAAAAGTGGAAAGGAAGATTTCTACAGCTTAGTCTGAGCAAAACAGAAGTGCTAGTGTAGGAAATCCCTGATGGTGAAAAGCTCAGTTATTTGAGTGCTTATCTTCTCATGATGACTGTCGTTCTTCACGTCCAGTTACAATCCTTAAGCCCAAGGAGCACAGCAGCATCAACACGTGCCTTTTTCCATCTTTGGCTGTCCAAGAAACTACACCAGCTGCATAGTACAGGGAACACTGAAACCAGAACTATCAGCTCCTGACCACAGGACATACCACCAAAACCATTAATGCAGAGCCTGTGCCAAATGACTACTTCAAAATGAATTTAGGTGACACTAGACCATAACATAATGCCTATTTTGGGGGACACTTGGCCCTTTTCTGGTAAAGATAGCAAAACAATGGCTTAGCACCCTTTATAAAACAAAGGGGGGTATTTCAAAGAGTGCACCAGGCTCCTGAGAAGTAACATGGCAAAGCTAAGGTAGTTTCAACAGATGCAGATAACTGCATATTTATGGGTATAGTGGCACCCGCACTTGTTTACTACTGCAAATAAACAGCAGCATACAGCACCTGAATATTAGATGGAGCATACCACAGGTTTTTCATCAGGACTTGACTAAAGATGCATCTGATTGTAGAGAAACACAAGAATCCAGCAAATTAATCCAACTGCACACCCATGTTAAGGAACCATGCTAAACTCACGATATTGTCAAGGCAAAGAACAGTACCTTATTTTTAGACAGGAAAGAGAAATAATAAAACACTAACTCAAAGCAAATTGCATATTATTGTCTATGTTAAGAGAAAAACACTGATCTGTTTGGCTGCAGCCACTGTTACTGTGGGATGAGAACAGAAAGAATAATTTTCAATTACCAGTTTAAACAAAGGCTTTATAGGACTTTATACATGGCAACTTACAGTATTTCCCTACTTGGATTTTAAGACCATTATTAGCAAGAAAGCATCACTATGCTTTGCTTTGCTTTCCTATTCCTACTGCTCAAGGACGCAAATTTTGTTGCTCCAAATCCTGTCTCATTTTACAGCCCAAGACACCCAAAATTGCATCAATCTGTTACACAAGTACTATATTCCTTTTGCATTAACCCTGAATTATGCATGTAAGTAGAAGTTGTTTGTATAAACACTCATACACCAGACAACATAAACTTCAGCAGTACTCTGCTGCTTCTATGTGCACACCACAATAATGCATTACTTGTGACTTCTGGAAAGGAGAGAGTGGTTAGAACAATTAAATAACAGCCTGAAATTTCAGGCTACAGAAGGGGAGAGGAATTACAGTCTACTGTTCAGCCTTAAGTTCAGTAATTTAAGAAGTCAGCAAGTGGCCTCAATACCAAATTAACATCACTTTCTACACCTGATTTTTCAAGGTTTTTGTCATTAAAAAATTTAATGAGTCTCATTATTGTCTAAAACTCCTGAATTCTTGAACTCTGATTTAGTGCTTAACTACACATGCACAGAGTTTAGGTCAAGCTGTCCCCCGAAGTCATCAAGAATGACTAAAGAAGGGGCTTCTACACAAGCGAGTCAGCTTTGGAAGAAACGAAACAAAGAACATGCTTCCTGATGTAAGCCATGCACATCACTTAAGACCACCTTATTTATGTTAAACTCTGATTAGTTGGCTCTTATGGTCTTTAGCCTTGCCCTAGAAGTGAATTAGCCTCATTATAATACTAAAAGTCACACCCCTAAGGGAAAGACCCAGGCTCCCTAAAAGACCCTTCCTCAGCAAGCATACCTAGTAGTAAGTTAGGTAATGGTTATGCCAATGTGTAGCAAATCATCTAGATGGACCTGCCTTTGGGCAGGGCAAGTGTTGTAAGATTTTCTAGATGATGCCTGTAACTTTGTACAGCAGTACACTAGCTGGGTTTGTTAGCATCCAGACCTGAGCATCTGTAATAAAACAGTATCTTGTCTCAATATGTAAGATCAGCTTGTTGCACACCCGTCATTTTAGAGACAACATCATTGCTATCACTGTAAAAGATCACCCAGTTCTGCCCAAAACCTCTGTAAAATTAATCAACTGGAAGCACCACTTCGCTAGGCAGTGATTAATTATATGGTGCAAACTTAACCATTATATATTCCCAAACATACTCAGGTATTGGTATGGAATTTTAATGGACACAATTAAAAAGGCATCACAACGATTAACAAATTTGAAGTGTCAGTGACCTCAGCACGACACAACACAGTATCTGCAAACTTTGCTTCAAATCAAAACCCTAAGATCAATTTGCCAAACCCAGTTGTCTTTTAAACTTCAATAATGTCAATGCAAAGCGTGCACTTCAGCTTTGTTCCAGCAGCCAGATCTCTACAACCTGACCCTAAAACCATGCAAAAGCTTCCGTCAATCTGCCTGACCTGCCTCCATAGCTGAGGACCTCGCCACACATGTCTCCTTGTGCACGCTTAACCTTATGCAAGCAGCCTGTCCCTAACTCAATGCACATGAACAGTAACGTCAAGCTCAGTGGAGCTGCCCACCTTTAAGAAGTGAAGCACACCAACATTTTGCAGGCGTTTTGGCCCTACTGTACACAAAAAGCACACAGGATGAACAATATTTTTTACCTCAAAAGCATTTCAGAACATTTTCCTGCAATGCCCCATACAATTTTAGATCAGAAAATCAAGCACCTGTAGCACAAAACATAGAGGTCTAAGTAACGGGCAACAATGTACTGTGGCAGGAACACTTTAGCAGTTTTCACAAGGTGTGGCAAGATTAAAAGTCACGATTCTGACACCAATCAGACAACCGAAACACAATCCCATGAGAAAACTAAATGAAGGCCGCACTGAAGACAGGCGGCACCCATCCCGCAGCGGGCACCAAGCAGAGTGTTGCATCTCACAACAGGTTGGATGAAGTCAACAAAGGTTTGGTGCGGGTTGCCCACACACCGTATGCTGGAAAACAATTCTCCAGAGACTAACAGAGACTCCCTCAAAAAAACCAAAGAAATTAAATTCAGCCAGGAGTCGGACTTTCCCTTAAACAACTCATCCGCTCTGGAGAAATGACAGTTCGTTACATCCTGACAACCACCACGGGGTAAAGAAGAATTTAGGGAGCCTGGCCCGAGCCATGTCGCTCCCGGGCTTCCAAGGCAGTCCGAATCCTTCAGGATTACGTGGACCGAGCGCACCCGCGGGGGTGCCCTTACCGGGCCCCAGTGAGTGCGGAGGCGAGTGCGGGGCTGGCCCTGCCTTACCTGGGGAGTCATGGTGGAGGGGTCCGGCTGCTCGGTGCCACCGGCCTCCTTGGCGGTGCCCTGCGCGGCCTCCGGCTGGGCAGCGGCGGGCAGGGGCAGGGACGGCTGGGGCGGGGGGAAATGGGCCTGCGA
>JAVJGJ010000060.1:64102383-64131875 GCA_035590215.1 Microhierax caerulescens | reverse complement strand
GCCTCGCTGTCGGCCCCGGGGCTGCCGGGCGGGTGAGCGCCCCGGGAGGGTCGCGGTAGGGCCGGGCGGCTCAGGGTGAGCGGGAGGGGCTGGTTGTGCCTGCCCCGCGGGGGCCTCCAGCCTTCGCTTTCCGTTGGGCCGCGCCGCCTGCGCGGGGCCGTCGGTGTAGCGGGGCCGGTGCCAGCGGAAAGGCCGCGGGGTTTGGTGACCGGGCCGGGCCGCAGCCGGTGCGGGCTGGACGGGAACCTCAACGCACCGGCCGGTCGCCTGCCCCCCGGCTGTGCTGCTCTGCGGGGCTGGCGGGCCATGGAGGTCTTCAGCCCTCTTTAAGCTGGGCTGGTGTGTTCGGAAGAGTTAATGTAATGCTGGCTTTGCTGCGCCCTGGATCGGGAACTTCATGAAGATTGCCATTATCTATAGATCTTCTCAACGGTTGTGACCTGAAATCATCCTAGCAAATGAGCGTCACTTTAGCTGTGCTTGCTGCAGCTGTGATAGTGTAGGCTGGCTCCAAATACCTTTCCCGCACACGTAAGATATTCTCCAAGTTCTCAAACTAGTCCTGGGCACTTGGTTTCTCGTGCCCTGTGCAGGAAAGGGTGAGAGAGGCCTCCCTGTTACCATCTATCTCATGCAAGCTTCTGGGATTAGTGGGAACTGGTAGCTGTTGGTATCTTCCAAATGCAACTGGTTTTATCTGGTGTGCTGGTCAGAAAAATCAGCTGTGCGGCCAACGAGGTACTTAGTATGCCAGAGTTTTTTCCTGAAGTGCTGGCTTCAGTAGAACTGTGAACTGAGGCTCTGACAATGAGGAAGAAAATTAGACTGAAGGAAAGACTGGATTCATTAGGGAAACTACAGCTGAGCTATCCACCCAGGGGATTGTACCAGGCTTAATTGTTGGTTGACAAAATGTAGTTGGTGGAGCTCCCCTCATGCTGCTTAAGTTATGCAAAAGGTGTGGGTGAAGGAAATAATCAAGGATGAGGGGAGTGATCTGCTTTCCCCGTGGGCATGTAGGGTGGCAAGTGGCTGAATGTTCTGGCTTGGGGAGCAGATCTGGTGTTAAGATGAGACTGGCCTGAAAGTTGCCGTCTGGCTAGCTGGCTGTGTTTGAGGAGGATGGGAGGAGCTGACAGCCCTGGTGATGGTTCAGTTGTGATGAAAACTCACTAGACTTAGGCAGTTGGCAAGTCTCCTGTATTTTTTTTCCTCTTGCCACTATTTTATTTGCCTTGTGTGTAAATGCATATGACAAATTCCAGCCCTGATGAGTGAGTGACTGGTCTGTGTGGACATTGGCTGCTGATGTGGCTTTTGTCCTTGACAGCTGATACTGGAGCCTGCTCAGTGCCTTTTGCGCTGACTCTTCAGACTTCTGTGGTTGTACTTTAAAGTTGGGTTCCATGGGTATTCCTGTCCGTTGGTTTGTGCAAGCTTTACTTCATGTGAGAAAATACTGTGCCTTTTCACTCAGAAGAGAATTGTCTTGTGCATGGCATAAGATGCACATGCTGTTGGTGGTGGACATCTATGCACATGGATTGAGAGGACATTCTGCACAGAGATTAAAGGTTCTCTCATCTTGATTGTATGAGGTAGTATCAACCTGCAGAAAGGTTTTAAATCCATCTTCTTAATTTTGGAGCTTGTCAGGGGAGAGAAGAAAAAAAGCTAAATTTATCAAAGCACCAAAAAAACCAGTAGGCACAAAAGATTTCCAATGAGTTCAGTAAAACAGTTCTGTACAGCGTGCCCACGACTGCCTTTGTCGCTGTAGGCATGTGAATGTGTTATATTGTAACACATTTTTGTATGTGCAGCTACACTTGTGCTTCCTTCAGGAGCTTTGCATTGTGTTCCTATGGCTTTGCAGAGCTGTAGTACAAACAAGACATATTGCCCATTACTGAATTTCCTTTCCTTGCTGACCTGAGAGAAGCAATGGCACTAATTTAGTTTACTTTATGATTCCATGCTGTCTATCTTGATTATGCCAGTACTTCTCCTTGAGTCAAACCAAGGTGAAGCTTTCCAAATCCCCATGTTTCCTGCAGGTGGCAGGAGACCATTGCTTGCTCTGTCCTTGGATCAAGATCACTAAGGCTTGTCGGACAATTCAGCATTTTTTTTCCAGCCTAGCTATGTTAGCACCTGATATTGCTGATTTTCAGAACTATTTTACCGGACTGTAATCTGGCAGTTCTTAACTCGGATATTATGTTAATTTAGATCTGCATTCTGATATGTGAGTGGCAACATCTCTTGGATACCAGCTACTTGCCACTAGGTTCTTTACCCCAATGTATATCCCAGCTGCAAGAGCATCCTTGTGTATGTTAGAAGGAGGTTGATTGTACGACAGGCACTTCATCTCTGGTGGCTGCCTGATTTGATGTCTTGTTTACCACTTCATGCAGAGATAATAAAATGAGAAGTTGCTGTGCTGGTTGGGGGATTCAGTTCTAATTCCCTGTGTACAGCAAGCTCTGAAATTCTGCAACCCAGATCAAGACTCAGGCTTCAATTGACTTAAAAACCCCTTGTAACTGAAATGATGAGTCTTTCTCTTTTTATTGCTTGAGAGAGAGAGGCTATGTAACTTGTGGTATGCTTTACAGAAGGGGAAGAGTTATGAACTGAGTAGAAATAGCTTGGGTAGTTGAACCCACAGGGCCGGTTTTGTGTCACTTTTTTTTGGTGACATGAAGAGACTGGTTCTGTAAGGTGCTGGAGGGAGATCACATAGATTCCCAAATATTGATAGGTTTCTGTGAAATTCCTCAGCTATGTGGGAAGGAGCCACACACCTTCCACAGCCAGGCCAAGTTGGAGTAGAATTTCAACCAGGAATTTGTAGCACATCTTGGGTATGTATTGTGAAAGAGCCAAAATATCAAGGAAATTGCTGGCTCTGTGATCCTTAATACTTAGAGATAAGAGTTTAGAAACCTGAAGCTTTGTCTAGGAGGAGAATGAGAATTTATGCCCTGGGGACTGCGACACTGTTTGCTCAAGCAGAGGAAAGAAGAAAATAGTTGAGTGGGTGGGATTTTCCTTGAGATGTGGGGGATGAAAAGACTTGATAGTCTGGGTGCTTCTGCAGTGCAATCAAAGAGCTCTGCACAGGCTTAGCTGTCGGTTTTCATCTGTGTTAGAAAGCTTAGTGGAAATGTGCAAAGGCAGCCAGATCTGTATGATTATTGGGATGGAGGGACATAAGAGACATCTGAAGAGGAAGGTAGATGAGGGGGGAGAAGGGAGGAAGTGGCAGCTGAGGTGGTGGTATGGCAGGCAGGAGGAGCACATCACATCCCCAGAAGAGGTGACTTTTTACAGACAGTTGCTGTGATGAGCCTGGGTCTGTTCTTTTCATTCTCACTCCTTTATATAATCTGTGTTCTGCATACCAACTGTGTAGGCTCTATGGCTTTTCTTCTGGCATATGTCCTGGGTTTTGTATGCTGCTGTTAGATTATTTTTTTTATTATTTATTTCAATCCTGACAGTAAACTGTACTTTAGTGGATAGCACTGCTGAAACTGAAGTGCCTTATGAGGATACTGGTTTCCTGAATGCCTAAAACAGCAGCAAAAAAAAAAAATTACCTAGTTTGATCTGGGGTCCAAGGATTTTCAAAGATTTTTTTTTTAAGTTTGGCTATAAATAGCCCTCTAAATCTGGGGAAAATCAGTCTGAGGACGGTACATGGCATCTTGTGGGATCTGAAGTCTTGACGTGGTACCAATCCTTAGCACTCCTCATGAAGTTCTTAGCTGTTCCATGAAACTCATGAGCCTGATGAAACCTATGGAGGCAGGACATGTTTTGTTCCATCTTGAATCTGCTAGTTTCAGGGGGTCATATAATGAAATGAGATTGTGACGGAGTAGGGTTTGAGGATGTGGTGGAACCAAGAACCTCATCAACAGTGATACCTTTATAGCATCTATCCTATGGATATGATGTTGGGTGATACTCTTGCAGCTCTCACATGTTTCTACTTGCTAGACTTCTCCACAATGATGGAGAGATCTGACTTTTCTCTCTCCTTTTCCATTTCCAGGGAAGCTAGCAAACAAGCTACAAGGAGCAGCGCTGCAGGACAACCCTTTTTCACAAAGAAGAAGGAATTGCTGTGCTCAGGTCCTCACCTTTCAGCAGTGATTCTGTGATGCAAGTTCCAGGAATTTCTGTGATCATCTTCTCTATGGCCTCTTCTTGCTGACATTTGCCCCAGTGTTGGGCACGAAGAGGAAGGATGCTGAAGAATGGGTACCCCCCTTTTGGCTTTTAGAGCATGGGCACTTGTGTAAAGGTATGTGTTTCCTCTTTGGTTGGAGCAATGAAATATCTATGGAGGCCAGCAAAGGGGATTTGCTGGGCTGGAAAGTCATGGCTATTGTTGGGGGAAAATACCTCATTTCAGCTTTCTGCATGCTGATGTCCATTGCTGCTGCTGTTGAGATGACTGATGAATAACCCCCCCTTTTGTGTTTGGTTAAAAAAAAAAAAAAGAAAAAAAAAGAAAAAGCAGCTTGAATGCACAATGTACCTTCTCACTAACTGAACGGTGACATGGCGAGCTACATTGTATGCATTAATGTATGTGAAATTGTTTGTCTAATTGCCACACATGTTCCTTGCTGCTGCTCTTGTTCCATCTGTCAGCTGTTTCTTATCAACCAAACAGCATGTTGTTGTTCTGGGTGCGGTCTTTTCACTACATGTTTGTTTAGCAGTCCCCTCAGTGAAAACTTCATTCTAGGTTGGTGTCTTTAAAAATTGCGGTAATCCTAATAGCGTACAAAACCAAGGTTTTAGTTTGTGTGTTGATCAGCCAGAGTTTCAGCAGAGAGGCTCTGCTTTGTGGAAGTGAGTAGGAAAATACAGGTGGACTGTTGTGCAGTTGCATTCATACTTTCTGTTGTAGAGTTACAGGGCAAAACCTGGATTTAGCTCCACCCTAGAAGGATTTTATTTGTTCTGAACAAATGGGGATGTCCACAACCCTTTTATTCTATAGCTTTTTCTTCTAAGGTTGCTGGTCGAGGGCCAACTTCTTTCCATTTTGGTGGTGGCTCTGTGATGTGCTTTCATGGCAGACTAGAAGTTAACGTTGCAACTTGCAGAAGCAAGTAGGTGTGTTTAGATGAATGGCTTTTAGCTGCTGCTGTTGAAGTTGGTGATCCTGCAAAAAAGCAGCTCCTTCTTGCAGTACCCAGAGCCCGCTTTCACTGTTTTCTGAGGGTAATATGTTGTCCCTATAGATCCCTGAATCTGTGATGGAGCGAGAACCTTGTAGCATGCTGTGCTATTTGTATATTTCACAGTCTTATGCAATAACGCTTTAGGGATGTCTTTGGAGAGGAAGACAGATGATCAATAGGTACTTGCCTGAGGAATCCTAGATTAAATTTAGGCCAGTGTGTGTGAGGAAGAGTCATTGGACTGGACTTGGCCTATTTTGTGTTCTAGATGCAGCTGTGATCCTCGGCTGTGTGTCTCACCGAAGGGACCTGATGTTTTACATTATTGGTAAGTGAAGGAAAGGCTGCCATTGTATTTGTTGACCTCTCCATAGGCTTTAGAAGGATTTCCTGAAAGCCTCTGCTTTCATGTTAGTGCAGAGTCTACCTAACAAACATGAAGTTACTGTCACTCCACACTGTGCCCTCCACCTGGCAGACTTGCCTCTCCATCATTCTTCTTGTTCCTAAAGTCCTTCCATTGATCTCATTCCTAAGCCATCCCCTTTTTCTTTTGAGAACTAGTGCAGGGTGGTTGCCTCCATGGTGCTTCGTAATTCAGCCTTAATGTGATGTGCAGGGGTTGTGTGCTTATATGACTGTTTCCCTTAAGGAACCTCTGTAGTTCTGATTTGCAACTCAAAGGAAATGCCATGCTTCTGTTGGGATGTCTGCTAGCCATACCTGAGACTCTGTACCACCTTTACCTATTTCCTCTGTTTGCAGTCATTTGCAGGGTTTTAAGGGACTTGCTACTCTCTAACCTTACTTGCAGTATAACACAAATGATAAATGTTCACACAATAGCTTCTGCCTTAAACACCTAATTTGCAGTAGAGTAGAATGTCATTAATAAAAGGCATCTTGGGCTTATGCAGAAGGGATTTTGGTGCCCGACTCAGCCACACTGCTGCAACCTCCCTCTGTTCTCTCCTTGCTGCAGGTGGGATCACGGTATC
The DNA here is from genome assembly GCA_035590215.1 of Microhierax caerulescens. Classification (NCBI taxonomy): domain Eukaryota; kingdom Metazoa; phylum Chordata; class Aves; order Falconiformes; family Falconidae; genus Microhierax; species Microhierax caerulescens. Next base: position 64,125,667 of record JAVJGJ010000060.1, on the reverse strand, counting down.
TGTGGTAGCTTTCTTCACCATTAAGTTCCTCTTTGAATTTGCCGCACGTATAGTCAGCTTCCTTCAGCATGAGGACCGGGAACGCCGAGGGGAGCGAACTATTTATGACTACGTGCGAGGCAACTACCTGGATCCCCGGTCCTGCAAAATCTCCTGGGATTGGAAGGACCCCTATGAGGTGGGCCATAGCATGGCCTTCCGAGTGCATGTAAGGGACTATTTCTGTTTTCCTACAACTTTGGGGGCAGGAGCAGAGGCCTGAGTTAGGGGTGGGCTTTTCATATGTTTTTTGTTGGGGCCAAGCTCCAAGCAAGGAGTAGGAAAGCTATCTGTTTATGTCTTCTGCCCCCGTAACTGTGTTGCAGAACTCTGTAAGCACATACCTGAGGTTTGCACTCCTTAAAATATTATCTCACTCTGCTTAGAATCCTCTGAAGAGCCAGAGGAGATCAGGCTTGTCCTGTCTAATGCTTCCTTCGCTGGGAAGTGAGTGGCTGAGCCTGTCTTTAACAGGCTTGGTGCTATCTTTCTTTTGGTTGTGCAGCTGAAGTCAGGAGTGTGGGAGTGGGCATTTTAATAACCCAAGAGCTTTAGTGCTTTATGGCCACTCCCCATTCCTCCAAAATTTAATGTTATTCTGCCTGACCTGGAAAAGCCTGCCAAGGAGTCTTGTTTCCTCCAATCCCAAAATGCCAAGTCTAGGGGAATGGGACAAGTATACAAGTAAGATGGGTGAGGGGCCTGAACGCTGGGAGTTTGGAGTTACATGGAAGAAGTGTTAACAGGTTTTGTTGGGCTCATGTGCCCACCTTTCTGCCTCACTTTTCCCACCTAGAAGGGTATCAAAATAAGAAGAAAGGTTCATCTAAGTTGCCATACCTATCCCACTTGGGAAGATAAGGGAAACCCTTCTGCTTGAGGATGAGTGAGAAGTTCTAAGTCCAAGGCAGGCAGTGAAAAAAGCTGAAGGGAAAGGGTCTTGTTCTGTTCCTGCTGTTTAAATGTAGTCCCTTCACTTTATTGACTCTCGCTCGTGGCAGCTCCAGAAATGTGCCCTTCAGCTTCATGCTTGTCTCCTGTTTGCTTAGCCCTCTATTCATCAACAGTAGCTGTTACCTGCACTGATTTCTCTTACTGACAGTCAAGATACATACTGCTTCAGGCCACCCACCCTTCCTTATTTAGAAACAGGGAATAACGTAACCTTCTGCTGACTGCAGGCTGATTGCAGATGGCAGGCAGGATCTGGTCCACAAGCTGCTGGTTCTTGAAGAGCCATGCACGCAGGGTTTAAGGTGTAATTCTTCCCTTGGAAAGAAGTACTGGTTGAGGTGTGTTGCCTTCTGAAATTGTCTGGCGGATCACTTCTGTGATTGAGCTGACCGTGATTTTATCTAACATGTTTTCATGCTGATGCTTCTTATCGGTACATGCTGGGTCAGCTTCTTATGTCAGCATCTTCTCCGTATTGTTTTCTGTAACAAATTGGTGAGAGCTTTTCCACAGCTTAGCTGTACTAATGGGCAAGACCTGCTTCCTTCTCTGAAAGCATGTAGCTTTCCTTTTTACCTTTTGGTAGTGGGACCTCTTGGTTTCCGCTCTGATATTGCACTAACAGTGCAGAGAAGAAATGCCTAGAGATGTTCTTTTCAGGGTTCTTTTTCATTTGAACCCCAGCACAAATGAGAACGAGGCTGTTAAATGCCCACTTGTGCCCTGTTTGCTTTGGAAAACACAGCCTGTGTGACAGAGTTGGCTGTTAATTTTTTTTCCTTTGCCAAGCTGGGATTCTTGCCCTTGTTGCCCCAAGGCAATTTGCTTTCTTTTACTCTGCATATTTTTGCTGACCTGAACTTCTCTATTTCCCATGCAGTTATTCTATAAAAATGGGCAACCCTTCCCTGCTCACCGAACTGTGGGGCTGCGAGTGCACATCTGCCATGTGGAGCTAGCAATTGATATTCCTGTAACCCAGGAAGTTCTTCAGGAGCCTAACTCTAATGTGGTGAAAGTGGCCTTCACTGTGCGCAGGGCTGGGAGATACGAGATAACTGTAAAACTTGGTGGCTTGAATGTGGCCTACAGCCCTTACTACAAGGTGTTCCGGCCAGGTAAGGTCTAAGTGGCCCTCTGATGATTCAAAGTAGATTTCGAGGTATTGGAGGCAGTTAGGTAAATGTTTTTCCAGCTAAAATAGGTAAGTTACAGGGAAAGAGTTGCCCTACGCCATTTTCCTCTTGCCTTGTCTAGATCCCAGCAGTAGACCCATGATTAAAACATACTTGTGGCTGCCAGTACATGGCGAAATAGAAACTGTCTTACAGAATAAGTCATTAGTGCTGCTTAAACACCCTAACCACTTGTGTCACGTTTTCTGTTCTGTAGCAAGTTCTTCGTGATCCATCTAGTAGTCAGAGAATGCCTTTTGTGAGTGTTGAGTTATTTGTATCCGAATTAGAAATGCTGTCATGATTTGACTCTTCCTCTTTTGAATACCTTACTTTATTCCTTTAAGCTTCTGAAGTAATTGATACCTTTGGTTATATACTTCTTTAAAAACACTTCCTTTTAATCCATTTTAAATTTGTTCCCTTCTACTTTTGTTTTTTGACCCCAGTCAGCATCTTTTATATTTTTTATGCATGTTCATTGAAAGTAGCTGTATATCATTGCATTGTGAATAGATACAAAGCTTGGTAAGATACCCCTTTGCAAAGAAGCAGCTCAGGTTTAACTCAGATGCCCTCCAGGCTAAAGTTTGTTTGGTAAGCTGAATTTGCAGGTTTCCTTGGATGTCAGCTGACTTGCGTTTTATATGTGCAGTGGGATCAAGTTCTTGAGCTGAAGGTTGGGATGATGGAAAAAAGCATTCCTTAGAGGGCTAGTAACTGGGTTTGCTTTATCAGTATTAAGTTTCTGATCCAAGGCAAGCCCTGTGCACCACACCATGTATTTCAGTGCTCAGATACTTTGTCTTTTGAATTTAGGGGCATAGAATGTGTTTAGATTTGATCCATTTTCAAGGGTATTGTGCCCCTAGTTGCTTTTCCTTTGTTCTTCATAGCTTCACCTTGCAATTTGTTTGACTCTAAACTGTTGTCTGCTTCAGGGATGGTGGTTCCCTCCAAAACCAAAATTGTCTGCCATTTCTCCACTCTGGTGCTGACCTGTGGGCAGCAGCACACTCTGCAGATAGCTCCCAGAGATGAGTATGACAATCCCACCAGCAATTCTGTGTCCCTGATAGATGAGCACAATTACAGCCTCTCCATCCATGAGGTGAGTGCAACCTCATCCCTTGCTGCTTGACTTCAGGTGAGCTAGAGAGCCCCTTATTATTAATTTGTTTTCTGTTTAGCTGGGTCCTCAAGAAGAAGAGAGCTCTGACGTTGTGTTTGAGAAGTCTGTGGTGTCTGATCGGCAGACTTGCGAAGTGTTCTTCCGACTCACCTTGCGCCGTAGGGGATGTTTCCATGCCTGCATCTCCTACCAGAACCAGCCCATAAGCAATGGTGATTTTGATATCATTGTTCTAAGTGGTGAGTCAAGAGCTACTCAGTATTCTTTCCCCAGTGTCCTCTTACATGGTGCTTTGCACACTTATGTAGCAGAGCTAAATGTGGCTTCCCTACAGGCTAGCCATGCTTAGTTGCTCAAGGAATGCCTATTCTTTAAAAATGCTAAGTTAAATGAATTTGCTGCTGGCAAGGGACATCTCCAAAGGCTGATACACTTGTTCCATCAGCAGATAAAAGCACATGTATTTTTTCCCCTGTCTCAGGTGGTTTACCTCTGAAATGAGGCAATTTTTATTGCTTGCTAATACTTGGCATCTGAGCCATGCTGGAAGTGAGCCAGTCATGTGTTGTATGTTAAGCTATATGGTGTAACTTATGTGCTTTTTTACAATTTCACAATTCCTGGTTTCTTCAGGAGTGAGCCAGTCCGCAATGTGGCTGTCAAGTGGCTATCCCTTCAGGCTGGTGGTCTGAGAGAGAGGTTCTGTATGCCTTTTTCCTTTTTTTATTCAACCAGTCACTGTCTGAAGCCAGGACACAAACTGCTGTTTTGAAATCTTTTCATTTCACTCCTGGGTTCTCTTTATCAGAGTTTACTTGACGAGGTTTTCCTTTGGATGTGTAGCTTTTTCTTTAGAATCACAGTAACTAATCTGGTGGTGGTCTGTGGATTCTTTACTTTTTGATTCTGGTCTCCATTAAGATTTACACAACTCTTTTATATGTTTCCCACAGAGAATGAAAAGAACATTGTAGAACGCAATGTATCCACCTCAGGTGTCAGTATTTACTTTGAAGCCTACCTTTACGATGCTCCTAGTTATACCAACACTCAGTGGCAGCTTCCACCAGTGCATCTGAGCTCCTCCCAGCGCCGTCCTTCTACTGCAACTGAGGATGAAGATGAAGATTCTCCCTCTGACAGCCAAACTCCTGAGAAAGTGAAGAAACCTAAAAAAGTGTACTGCTATGTGTCACCTAAGGTAGATACCACAAAGTTACCACTCTTGAGTGCATGTTTAAAGTACGCTGCAGCTGAAGAGCTTCCTTGTGCCCTGTATCTTAGCTCCAGATTTAGGCATCTTGGATTTGGTTAAATAAGGTTTGCCTAAGGCTAGACAGCAAACATAGAGCTCATGACTGAGAATAATGTTAAAATCCTCCTTGAAGTTTTAGGACTCCATGCATCTTTCTAAGTCTGATCTAAAGTGCACTAGGAGTTTTCTCCCTGATTGTTCAGTAGATACTCTGTTTGCCTTTCTTTTGTTCTGGTCAGGTCAGACCTGCAATTCATTTTCTTAATTTCTGGTACCTGTAGATTTGAACTCAGAGATTCTCAGATTTTGTCTTTGTCCTGTTTCTTGACTCTTTCAGGGAAAAGAAAAAAAAGTAGTCAGAGGACAAAGGATAAATGTATAAGTAGAAGAAACAGAATTCAAGCAAGTCAAGAGAAACTGAGAAACTCTTATAGGAAGAATATGTTAACAGAAACTGTTTCCCCTTATTATTGCCTATGAGCATTTAGGGAAACTAGAAGGAAAATGCCACTAAACCTACTAATAAATTCATTTTGTTAATCAATCTGAATTCATTCTGAAAAATGCAGTGGTAAATATCAAAATGAAAGACTAATCTAGGAATTGCTGTTCTGAGAGAGAAAGAGGACTGTGGAACAGTTACAGGATGGAGGGTGTTGGGGAGATTTAGAGATCTGCTGCATGCTTGTGTAATTGTATCCCTGGGTACCTGTATATATACCTAGTGCATCTGGCCTGTACAGCAGATAACTGTTACTGTGCTGTTATTGCTTTAAGGGATTGTTGTTCATATTTGCTTTGTTTCTGGAGAAATGCTGCTCATCATTTTTTCCAGTCATTGCAGCTAGAACAGGCTTGTGCAGGAAATGGGTTTTTGTTTTGTCTAAAGATGCTAAAATTTCATTTTAGCTTGCTCTCCAGAAGGCCACAGTTCCAAAATGGATAGTTATTTGTCCTGGCAGAAATATACTGAGAAGAAATTTCTGTACATTTCCTGGATTTGGCAATTGCAAGTGCTTTTAAAAAGTTGTTTGAAATGGTTCTGAAAATTAGGGAGTAGTAGCAGAGATAGTTTTTTTAGTGTAACTTTTTCCAAAACCTTTTTGTCAGTGCATTACAATCTTGTCCTGAATTCAGCCTCTTGAGTGTACTTAACATACACTTTGGTGTATGGACTGGTGATGTTCTACTGAAAGCAGTGGCTTACTGCTGTAAAATCTGTGTTGTGCTGAGATCCCACATGCATCGTAAATGCAGGCAGTAAAGTCTTACAGGTAATTTACAGTTCTGTACAATATTAAAGGTTTTTATGTATCATGCCAGAAGATGTCACCAAATGTTGCAGAAGCCTGTCCCTGGGGGTGGAGGGAGGTCTGGCGTTGTGGATCTGTGCTATGCCTCATGTTTAAGGGACAGCCCTTAACAGCTGTGTGACCTTTAACATTTTCTTTTCCTTGCGGTTACTCAGCAATTCTCAGTGAAAGAATTTTATCTGAAGATCATTCCATGGCGCCTTTTCACCTTTAGAGTATGTCCTGGCACAAAGGTGAGCCTCCTTCCATGTAACTGTCACTGCACCTCTGTGTTGTTAGCTTGTGGTCCTTGTGAAAGACAGCATTTTTCCTTTTGGAGAATAGGGCTTCCACCCACAGAGCAACATTTTGTTGCATAACAAAATCAACACTGAAATTCCCTCTCGGTGCCTAAATTGTGCTAATGTTTATGAATAGAAGCCTATTGTATCACTTCTTCCTGCCTTTTGTCCCAATGCTAAGCAAAAGTCTTGATTCCTTTTGCATTTTTTTGGGTTTTTTTTCCTCATAACCTTCCTAAAATGCTGTGATTGTGTCCGCTGAAGCCCCTAGGCTAGGATGTGAAGTTTGAAGCAGCCTCCTAACTGGAGTCTGAATGCTTGAAATAGTGTTCCTGTTAACTGCCTCTGCATGGGTGAGCAGAGAAAGTCTTAGACTGGAGGTGGTGTTGCTCTGTGCTGAACGTACTGTGTCTTGTGCGTGATGGGTTTACCCTTTCTTGCATCTTTTTGCTGCTAGTTTTCATACCTTGGTCCTGACCCTGTGCACAAATTACTGACGCTGGTGGTGGATGATGGGATCCAGCCCCCTGTGGAGCTCAGCTGCAAGGAGAGGAACATCTTGGCAGCCACTTTCATTCGCTCTCTGCATAAAAACATAGGTAAAGGAGTGGTGAGGTGGGTAAGGTAGTCAGGAAGTTAGCACTTGAGTCTGGTAGTTTCCCTGGGGGATGAAGGTTTCCAGCACTGAATGACCTCTGATGAAAATTCTGATTCCTGGAATATCATGTTCTATTCCTCTTGGTGCTTCCAAGTTGAAAGTATTTCATCATGCCAGCTGTTCCCTTTCAGATCGTGTTTTCTGTCAGGCTCTTTGAAAGAACACCTGTGAGTGTCTGAATGTGAGCAAGACTAACTGCAAAGTGCCTTTGGAGTTCTCTCCAAACCTTGCTGTAATAAACTCATCCTTGGGCTGTAAAGCTGATCTGTGCAGTTAGTCTTAGGAATGCCTTCAAGATTTTTGAGGTGTTGACATCTCAGGCCTGACCCAAATTGCCACTATTCTCAGGAGGCTCGGAGACCTTCCAGGACAAAGTGAACTTCTTCCAGCGAGAGCTACGTCAGGTGCATATGAAAAGGCCTCATTCAAAGGTCACGCTGAAGGTCAGCCGTCACTGTCTGCTGGAGTCGGTGAGTGCATAGGTCACTTCACTTAAGCCCAATGCTTCCTCCATGCTTTTTCTTCTGCTTGGTGCCTAAAGAAATCTGAACTGGCATGCACTAGGGCAACCATGCTGAAAATGATTAGACCTTCTGCTTCAAGACAGATGCCAGTAGATGGCTTGAGATGGCGGGGGACGGGGGGGGAACCCACATAAAAAATTTCAAGGTAGCTCCTCTGTGTTCAGGTTTGTTATTGTGTGGGGTGCTGTGTTCCTTCTCTACAGCCAGTAAGATCAGATCAATTTCTCAAGTAATTAGGAAACTTCAGCTCTGGTAAGTTTCTAAGGAGCTCATCACAGAGGAAATCAAGCCCTGAGAGATGTCTAGGGTAAATGCATGTCAAGCCTGTAAAAGCAGGAAACCTGTTGGTGCTGTTCTGTCCCCACTTCACATTAGAAATGAGGCCCAGAGAGAGACTATCTTAACTGTACCAGATTTGGGTGCAGAACCTAGAGCTTCTGAGTATTTACTATTTTTCTGGTACAGAGCCATTCAGTGAGATAAGCTGTCAAATCAGGTGTTGATAAGCTGCACGTGCATGAAACTCTTGTATCAACAGGCTTCTAGTAGTGGTTCAGTGTGATGATAAAATATTCTGTAGAGTCCTTGAGTTAAGGCTTCACTGATGCTGACTTGAGCTGATGTGTTTCTAAAATCGAACTTAAGAGTCATTCATATAATACAGTTTTTAACTGACATTCTAAATATGGTGTACACAGGGTAGGCAGTTATCCTGACTTACTGTTTCCGTGTCTCACAACAGTAGTGTTATAAAGATGGAAAAGATGGCTGGGATTTGCATTGATTTATACTCAGTAACCCTGTGTTTTGGAACATTTTCTGCATGTATAGGCTTGAAGTGTTTGCAAGATTATGTTTCTCTTAATAGCTTGCTACAAAATGACTTCACTTCTAAACAGTATTTCCATGACTGTTTTTTCCCCACTATTTTGGAAGTTCCTGCAGGGTCATGAGAATTGATGTTACAGCCTAGTAAGACAAAATAAGTTCAGTGCCGTAATAATGGATGTAAGCTTTAGTGTCCAAGGTTGACAAGCACAATGAACGTGACCAGTGTGTTTAGTGCAGAAGTGTGACTAGTGTGACGCTCTAACCTATTTGAAGATAAGCTTTAGCCAAAGTTACCTGTATGACTGAGGACTGCTGTATAGCTTGCTAAATTTTCTTCAACTGGAATCCAGAATTGGGATGCAGGAAGTTCTAGACACTTCAAATATTTTGTTACTTTCTTGCATTGTGACTTGCTTTAAGTATGAACTCAGTGAAACCTTCAAGCTATTTTCTAATGCTCTCTGAAACATTCCTTTTTTAAATCGAACTTGTGGGCTGAGAGTGCTTTACAGAAATTGCTCCTTCCCACAGGCACTTTCATACCTTAAACTATGGTACTGCAGCCTTGAGAGGACTATATCTGTGCTGTGCTAAGACCTCACACTGGTTTTAAGATGAGCTGTGTTTGTGTGAATAATGTGTCTCATAATAGGAAATGAGGAATTGGCTTATGTGACCTTAGACAAATAAGAATCAGACCATAGGAGTTCCTAATTCTCACTTTTATACTTTAGAGTACTAGACTGTTTCTTGGGGTTTTGTGTTGCTTAAATTGCCCATCCACATGTGCAGGATTGCATATTGGTTATGAGGTGCCAAGCAGTAACAGCTGCTGCTATTTTCTTTTTTTTTTTTTTTTTTCCCCCAGTCTTTTAAAGCAACACGGAATTTTTCTGTCTCTGACTGGAGCAAAAACTTTGAAGTAATTTTTCAGGATGAAGAAGGTGAGTTATCCTGTGAATATATGTGGGAAGGAAATGAAAGGGATGCTGATGAACTAGTTTTAGTCTGAAGTTGTGGTTTCTTGTAGTATGTCTATCCTTTGTGGCTTTCCAGCCCTTTCACTTTCTCACAGATGTTAGTCAATTATCCTGCTGCTGCTATTCTATCCCTACTTTATGTGGGGACCTGAGGCCCAAATAAAAAGTATTAGGATTAGGTTTGGGAGAAGAACCTAGAGTACTGGAGTCCCTGTCTACTGCTTTTTTGCTATGGAGCAGCTCACTGTCATGAGCTCTCGTGTCAGGTAATACTAAGCAGCATGCATGAAACTCTTAAATTAATGACCCATGAATGACCAAACTTCTTTTTTTTTATCTTGTAGCTCTGGACTGGGGAGGTCCACGAAGAGAGTGGTTTGAGCTCATCTGTAAGGCATTATTTGATACCACCAATCAACTCTTTACCCGCTTTAGTGATAACAACCAGGCCTTGGTGAGTCTGCAGCTTGTACGCTGAATGCACAGAAATGTGTGCATTGACGTGCTGATGGTTAAGTAATGCTGCTGCTATTAAGTGATGTGCAGCCTTACCCATTCTTTAGCTTACCTGCACAGCCACTTCCAGTGCCTTTCTCAAAGCTTTGCTTGGTGATCTTAACACATTAAAGTGTCAAAGAACTGGATAGATGAACAGCAGAGGGTGGCCAGTCGTCAGGGAAGGCTGGACTGGGCAGGAGGAGTTGATGTCAGAGTGTCTAGAGGTTATGTTGGGTTTGAGTGTTTCAGAATCCGTTTCTGGCTCAGGTATTTTATTTCTTTTGCTTGGCTTTGAGGATATTACACTAAAGCTCCTTGGGGCAGCCTGAGAGATGTAGTGACTTGAACTGGTCCCATACTTGCCGTTTGTGCTAGCCTTGTCTGGTATTTGGATATTTCGTTTTGCCTCCTCTTCACAGGTGCATCCAAATCCAGGGCGTCCCACGTATTTACGACTCAAAGTGTATGAATTTGCAGGCCGCCTAGTAGGAAAGTGTCTTTATGAATCATCTCTGGGAGGTGCTTACAAACAACTGGTTCGAGCTCGCTTCACCCGATCCTTCCTGGCTCAGATCATAGGACTACGTATGCATTATAAGGTAAAGCTTCCCAGCATCGTCTGAAGCCTGTATTGGTCTGGGGAGAGGTCGAACATTAGTGTCGAAGCAGATCCAGAGTCCTGGTTAACAGTGTGTATTGGTTATTTTTCATTCCCTCCATGTCCCTGCCTTCTTTTTCTTTCACACAGTATTTTGAAACTGATGATCCAGAATTCTATAAATCCAAAGTTTGTTTCATACTGAACAATGATGTGAGTGAGATGGATCTGGTCTTTGCTGAAGAGAAGTATAGCAAAACAGGACAGCTGGAGAAGGTGAGGGAGGCAGTTCCTGAAGGTGGGACAGTTTAACCCCTTCTGCCTATAGCAGTGGAGGCTGAGAACTCTGCTCTGTGCCCCAGAACACTGAGCTTACTCTGGGCAGTAGTTCCTTGCCTGTTATTTTGGCTGGGAGTTGAGGTCTGGGGAAGGCTGCTCATGTCAAGTGTTGTCCTGTTTTCAGGTAGTGGAACTGGTGACAGGAGGGGCACAAGTACCAGTGACCAATGAAAACAAAATCTTGTATCTAAATCTGCTTGCACAGTACAGGCTGGCCAATCAGGTTAGAGAGGAGGTGGATCACTTCCTGAAAGGTAACATGCTGTCTGCTACCCGCTCCTTTCTGCCTTTATATCCCAAGGGATAGCACTTGCTGCTCTGCTCTTCTCTTCCAGGTCTTAACGAATTAGTTCCTGAGAACCTCTTGGCTATATTTGATGAGAACGAGCTTGAGGTAATTGCTGCCTCCCTAAAGATCTCTACTTTTACGTCCCCTCCTCTCTGACAAATAAAGCACCTCCTGGATCTGGAATAAAGCCAAAACGTTTCTTCTCTAAGCATTTTAAATGTTTGTAATTTGCACAGTAGCTGTTACCTTGTTTCTTGGGCTCCTGACTTTCTGATTCCAGTCTCTTGCTTTTCAGTTGCTGATGTGTGGTACTGGAGATATCAGTGTCTGTGACTTCAAGGCACATGCTGTAGTTGTAGGAGGATCTTGGCACTTTCGTGAGAAGGTAAATGAAAGGATTTCTCCCTCCTGCTTGCTGAAACCCATTATCCCAACTACAGCAGTGGCAGATTGCTTCATTGGAAATTAAGCTTCCAGAAGGATGAATTGGAAGATGGTAGGGGTCAGGAGTAGGCCTCCATGCGTTATGAAATAATGTTTCCCCCTAGAGAGATCTTTCAGCCTGGCTGAGTGGAGATGACGCTTAGTCAGTTACCAGGAGGTAAAAATCAGCAGCAGTGGTCTTTTAAAGAAGGTCCAACAAAATACAGTTCAGCAGGGAATCGGGAGAAATTGATGGGAATTCTTGCTATTGAAGATGTTAATGGTGATATACTTATCTCTAAGGGATGCTTGAAGATCGTGATTGCAGCCCACATGGAGTGTTTGCAATTCAGTGCTGTGGTAAAGGCTACTGATGTAGTAGCCTAATTTTGTACCCTGTAATTGTTTCCATCCCTCCCTGCCTTTCCCAGTGGGAGGGGTATGGTAATGGTAGCAGCTTCATTTAGAAAAATAATGGAAGCTGCCAAAACACGCAAGATAAAAAGAGATTGGGAGTACAAGCTTCTGGCTGTAAACATGGATGGTTCCACCTTCCTGCAAAAGTACCAGAGGATGTGATAAAGTAAGAGATTAGCATAGTGCATGAAGCAAAATGAGCTTCTGCACTGTAGACCTGCCTCATTGCCTGTGCAGGTATTTCTAAAAATAAAATCTCTGTGGGAAGAGCAGAAGCCTTTCTGCTTTAAGGGAAAGGAATGGTGGGAGGTAGTAGCGTGGGACATTTCTTAGCTGATAAGAACAAACTATGTAATACTTGCTTCTATGTGTCATCCTGGTAAAGCAAAAAATTGTGACTATTAGTAGAGTACTTGCTTGCAAGGGCAATTGACTGATCTTCCTGTAACTTGCTTATATGCTTATTTGATTTGCCTGGCTGACCTGGCTTTACCTTTCCTGTTTCCTAACAGGTCATGAGGTGGTTTTGGACTGTGGTCTCCAGTTTCACACAGGAAGAGCTGGCCAGGCTCTTGCAGTTCACAACTGGATCCTCCCAGCTGCCCCCAGGAGGATTTGCTGCACTCTGCCCATCTTTCCAGATCATTGCGGCTCCAACTCACAGTACTTTGCCAACAGCCCACACTTGGCAAGTATCCTGGGACAGTGGAACATTCTGCATCATGGTTTTGGGAATGACTAGCTAGTTGTGGTGGGCAAGCAGTATGTAACATGTAATGTGTGTGATGCTCTTGTCAACTCATCTAAAAGCAGCTGATGGAGATGATCACCTCTCATATCTGGTCTGAATGGAATTTTTGTTTTGTTTTACAGTTTTAACCAGCTGTGCCTCCCTACTTATGACTCCTATGAAGAAGTGCACAAGATGCTGCAGCTAGCTATCAGCGAGGGTTGTGAGGGCTTTGGCATGCTGTGATTTCCCCTTTCCAGGAGACCACTTAGCCTCCTGGCTCTTCGTGGCAAGACCCAGGTTCAGTCCTCTGCTTGTTCTCCTTCCCTTCACATGGGCAATGGAAGCAGAGCAAAGACTCCATGTAAAGGAATTTGTTATCTAGAAGATGTCACGTGGCCTTTCTGTGTCCCAGATATGTCATCAAGAACTCATCTTTTTTCCTTTCCCTCATTCTCCCTCTGGGTCAACATGAAACAGCAAAAGGACTGTGGTGCATTCATCAAGAAGATACTGCATTTGATTTCTGTGCACCCTGTGCACCCATCCTTCTGTGACAAGATGAAGTTTATAAGCAGAAGTTACAGTGAGGTGCAGGATATCTGCTGAGCTGCCTTTATTGTAGCTCTCTGGCAGGAAGAGGGAAGACCAGCATGGAGCTTTGTTGGAAACCTGGCACACGGGAAGCCTTAGTAACTTCCCATGTCTTGGCTCAACTCCCCTGGTGATGGTCGCCGATAGCTCATCTGACTATGACTCATGAGGAGTATAGGGTTGTCCATCCTTCCAGCACCTGACCCAGAAGGGTTTCTGGTGGTTCTTCTCCATCTTGCTCTGGATGCTGCTGTTGCCTGTGCCACAGAGAAAAATGGGCAGTGTCCACTGGAGGGAGTAACCCAAGGGGGAGAACAATCTCATTGGAGCACAAGTGCTGGCCCTGACAGTGATCCTGTACTACCTCCACCAGGGTCCAGCCGCAGAAGCATCCTTCTCCAGCAGTGGCTGGTAATGAGCCTCTGCAAATGAACTGGAAGAGGAGTTTCTCCTCCGTTGAATGTTTCCGATAGTTGATGTTGCACAGGAAGCTGTCCCATGCCCTTGCCTTCTTTTCCCTTCCTCAGGAGAGAGAGTATGGGCATGGGTGTGATCCCTCGATGCTGAGCACCAATGCCTATCCCGCGTTCACCTTCAGGGTATGTACGTTCTGTAGGAAGTGACAGGTCAGTAAGCAGCTACAGTGCGCACTGGGCTTGTGTTTGTTGTTGGGGTGATGGTACTAGGTAGAACATGGTACCTCCACCCCAGCATCCCACAGGGTCTTGGCTTCTACCTCTATCATGCAGCAGCCTGAGGCTCTCTCCCTCTCCTGCATTTCAGGCAGAGTTTCCAGAGGGGTGCTGGTGCCTGGAGAGCAGCTGGCTTTCTGTCTTCCCAGTCTGTCCACCTTCTTCTTCAGCTCTTCTTTCCTCCTGTTCCATTCAGTGCTGCTGGCTTTCCAGCACAAAACGTTAACTAGAACTTCACTCAAGTGATCACTCAACAGCCTGCACTCACTGTTGTCTGGCTTGTGGGGAGAGGAGTGGGCAGACCAGTGTGAGAAGTGAGCTTATGACTGGCTTGTGTGGTTGCTGGCAGTCCGTTCAGCCCTTCCCAGGGCAATAAAGGGCAGGGGAATCTGAGAATCTTGATGAGTTCTTCAGTGAAGCAAAAGTCAAGATCTTTAAAGTTCTCAACAGTCCTTTAGATGTTTCAGGTCAGGAGTCAAAGGCATGCAGGAGTCAAAGTATGAGAAATCTGCGTTACCACTACCTGCAATGTAAGCTTTCCCTGGATTATGAAATTGCTGGATTTCTTCCAGAATGGAGTCTCAGCCTGGCATTCCTGAGCTAATTTTAGAATACTATTAGATAAAAAGTCATATCATCCTCTTCAGTCCCCTTCTGCTGTCCTCAGGCTGAACTGGGCAGACTTCTGCACAGTATGGATATTTTAAGATAACTGTGTGTGCTTTTCCAGTATAACTTAGTTGAATTAATTGAAAATTTGGAGGAAACGTTCTACATCTAGAAAATGTTTTTAAGGCAGCATCTTAGCCATTCTTGGGCTGAGTGTGTTACTTCTGTACATTAAAAAATAAGCCATTTTGGTGCCAAAAAGCAGCCAGCTGAACATTGAGACTACTCAGGGGGATTTCTTTGCCTTGTGAATTCATTCCCTCACTGGCACCAAGGTGCTGGGAGGCTGCCAGCATGAGAGTTGCCACCGTCGTGCTCTGACGGATCACTTTAGTAGTGGCTGTTCTCCCTTTTTCTAGTGCAGGCTCCATTCTGCAAGGTCCTGACCTCCTTTGGGTGGAGAGTACGGTACTATTTTATTTACACTACAGGTAGCTTCCATGCTCAGGAGAGGTACAGCTCCTGTGTTCTCCCTGCCACCACTTCACTGCTTTCTCCAGGGACTGAGAGAAGGTGGTGGTGCTTGGCTTAACTCCTGTTTGTTGAGAAGCATAGCTTCATGCTGTTCCCGTGTTGCAGCCTTGTCTTGCAGTCTCACCTGGTGAGGATGTTTCCAGACTTGTAGCTATGGGTAAACTCTGCCAGTGACATCTTCCTCAGGAATCTTCTCCTTTCTTCACTTGAACTGGACTTCTTTATTCTGAGGATAAAGTAGCTGGACGTTGAGCAGTCTTCCTCTGCTGGAAGGAGTTCCTAAATGCTTCTCATCACATTGCAGCCAGCATCCCATGCTTCCCAGCAGCTGTGCAGATGCCAAGGACTTTCTTCTTAACACAAGTGCAGTCAGAACTGTGATGGGTGCTTAGTCAACTAAACCCATTCCCATTGTTTCCACGGGCCCCTAGCTGGTCCCACGTTCCTGAGATCCATCATGTTTCTAAACTTGTCTCTAGCTTTATACCCTTTCCCAGTACAGCCACTTTTTATGCTGCCCTTAACACTGGCAGTGGGGATGTGCTTTGGTCACCTGTACTGTATGTTACTTCTGGCAGAGGCTCGTTACTTTTCTTTTTACCCGCTCTATTCCCACTTAATAGAGGCCCTTCTGTAGAAGTCTTTAGGATCCTGGTATCATCTCAGACAGGTTCCGTATCTCCTGAAGCTGCTTTGAGGTGCAGAGGGCCTGGCTTCAGCCTGTGCCTGCAGGCCATGTTGCGTGTTTTTAGAAACCAGGAGCTGTGGATGATACAGGTCGTATCCTAGTTCCCTCTGGTGAATTGCTGGCAGAGAACAGCCAAAATTTGGAAGCCTGCGGTTGTAGTAGCTGATTTTGTAAATAGTTTGTATAATAAATAAAATATTTTAAAAATGCTGCCTTCTTAGCTCAGTGTTCTTTTGGGGCTGTACAGAGGGAATCAAACTGGTTAGTGCTGTCCCTAGGCAAGGGGCCTCTCCAGGTCTTCAGGTGTCTCGCTGAGGTCTGCTGCAGCGGGGGGAGGACGGTTCTCCACCTGCAGCCTTTCAGGATGCCTGACTGAACCCAGGACCTGTGAGCTTTTGGGAAGATGCAGGACTCTGGGCTGGGGTCTTACAGACCACTGTGAGGCTTTTCTGCAGTAGGCTGGAATACGGGCTGAAGCAGCTGGTAATGCCAGAAAGTATTCTAAGGACTCTTTTATGTAAACTAATATTGCAGCTGGTGCAATTACTTTTCCATCTTACCATGGATTACCTGACTTTTTTGGCTGCAGGTATTTGTACTGCTGGTGCTTCACTATAGTGTTAAGAGGGTTAGATGAAGCCAGGAGAAGAGTTTTAAGTTGTATAAAATACTTTCAGATTGCAGGGTGGAAACAATGACCTGCGAGTATGTGCTAACAAACAACGGAGTAACGAGTAAATTGACAGCTTGCTGCCTTCAGGGGCAATATCCAATTTCTGTGATTCTTTGAGCTGTTGCTAGCTCTGACAAAAAGCATTCAATTTATCGCTGGTTTTGCGTGGATGACTTTTTTAATAGCTTAAGGATTTAAATCATAACTTTAAAACTTGAGAAGATTCTGCAACATGATTCTGTGTCCATTACCATTGTTGCCTTTAAAATGATGAAAAAACTCTTTCCTGGGCTTTGTGTTTGGTGTCGGAGTGATGGTACTGGGCAGAATATGGTACTTCTACCCCAGCATCCCACTGGGCTAAACCCAGTTTAGCCCATTTTCAGCCAGTATAGCAATGGCTGGCTGTGTGTTCCACCATGTAACTAGGGAGATGTTCTGTATTATGAAACCGGCACCTAGCCTTGACCCTGCCTTTCAAGCCATGAGCACTAGCTATAGAAGAGAGCGAGCGGCGCATGTGCGTCTCAGGGATTGCCTCTGTAGCATTGTGCTGGGTCATGGTATTATTTAGAAGCTCCAGTGGGAACAAAGTTGTGTTACGCTGAACTCTGAGAAGGCAGAGGTTAGATAAAGCAATGAAGAATCCAGAAACTGAAGTTCCAGTGTCTCTTGCAAATCGCAGTGGTTGTGAGTCTAGGGCAGCCGGTGTTGGGGTCAGGGCACTAAAAGGTGGGTGACTTTGCAAACCTGGCATGAGCAAAATGATACATGGCAAAACATGTGGATATATCTTTGCATGCCATGACCAGTATTACTTACGGGAAGGGGGCCAAGCTGGGGCTGGAGTTTTCAGAAACTCTGTTTGGGTGTGAAGGAGGGAGCTCGACATGCTGGATTACTTTAGCATGAAGTAGGTGCTAAAGTTTCTGCCTCTCTTTGCAGGCTGTGTGGTATCGTCTGGCTGCCCACATCGTCCGTCCTGATCACCGGTTTCTTGCGATGTCTTGGAGAGGGAGTGGTGACAGTGACTTGTTGCTGACTGCACAGCCTCCATTTATTCTGGCACCAGGCATGGACTTGGGGCTAGGAGACAAATAATGCCCAGGCGCTTCGTGTGGAATCCTACATGCCCCAGCTTGTGTGTCCAGCAATAGCAAGGAGTTGCCTAATGTCTTAGGATCCTGGATTCCATACACAGCCGCTTGACCTGAGGTGTGTCAAGTTGTGCTGCTTGGAAAACTGGATTTTTGTGCATTCAATTTCCCTGCTCAGCTGTCTGGTCGTCTCAATTGTAGAACTAACAGAGAAGGACTTTCTTTCAGATACCTGAATGAGAAAATTGGGAAATTATGCTTGATTTGGCTAAGATCTCTTCTTGCTTTCATAGTGTTATGGCTGAATTAGTCAGTTGAACCAGGCTGTAACATTGTGAATTGCTGCATTTTGTATGAATTTGGCTGTTCTGCTACCATCTTGTGTCTGACTGACCTGGCATATGGCAGCAGAAATAGTTTGAACTCGTGATTGTGGGAACTATAAAAGGAAAACACTTACGGGAAACAGCAAAGTCCACCAGAACCTCAGCCTGTCTTGGCATCAGTTGTACGGTGCAAAATCTGAGATTTTAGAATCTTCCTCTTAAGCTCTTTCCTTGTTTGTTTTTTCTTGGGTTTTTTTTTTTTTTTCATTGAATGCGTGAGAAATCCTAATCTCTGCTCTCCAGAGCATGAAACTTGATTGTAGGAGGGAGGTGTTACTGCATGAATGTGTTCATTTTTAGACATCATTCGCTATAACTTTTTTTGCAGTAAAACGAAACAGCTGTAGCTGAAGTTCACCCAAAATTCCCGATCAGTGTTTTCCAGCTACCCTTCTGCAGGGATGGCGTGCTACAAAGTCTGTTGAGGCACGGGCAATTGCACATGGGGTTGAAAGTGGAGAGTGAGTACAGATGAAGGAAATGGAGCTTTTGCACCATATGAGGGATGGAGAAATTGGAATTGGCCTAAGGCTGCTTCAGAGAAAATTCTGAAGCATGTGAAGGCCAGAGTGAGTTTGGGTGGTTTTGCGGGGAGTGACTCTGCTGTGGCCAAAACCAAATTCTTCTCTCCCTCTTGAGGCAATTTTCTGATAAGCTGCAAGAAGTGTGTTGGCCCATACCCACTGCTTAATTTAGGGAATTATGCTAACATAATTCTGAAGGCCTGTAAACTCATGCAATTTTCTGAGTAATCTCATCTCTTACCAGAAGGAACGGCTGCCTGGGGCTCTCCTGTGCTGCAGTAGCTGAAGTGTAAGATTGCCTTGAGGTGAGATAGGCAGCGGGTGAAGAAACAAGGAAACGCGGTTCTGCGCACTCCTCTTGGAGGATAATGAAACCAGCTCCGGGGGGTTTGGATTTGTCTGGAGAAACGGTTTGCTGTGTAGAAGCTAGCTCAGAGGTCTTTATTGCTGGTGTGGAACAGACTCGGACTCCTTCTTAGGGAAAACTGGCAGCCCAGTTGTCTGTGACTAGAGCAGTCAGCAGCAGTGTGCAGCCTTCCCTCTCCTAGGCTGTGTCGTGTTGGGAACAACATGCGATACGCTGGTAGCAATTGCTGAAACTAAAAATGACAGCGCTAAAACGTTGCCTTGGCATCTTCTAGTAAGACATTGAACTGTTGACTTTGTGCTGCATTCCCTCACCCACTGAGAGCATCTCCCTGCTTGCTCTCTCTTACGCTGACCAGTGTTGCCTTGTTTCCTTCAGCTGGCTCTCTTCTGTGCGTCTCCTGTCCTTTCTCCCCATCTCATTCCCCATCCCAAAGAGCAGACAGCTCTCTGTGACCAGATGCTGTATAGCTCCTTGCACAATGGGGCCCTGTTTCAAGATGGGGGCTCCTAGTGCTAACACGGTATTGCTCTTAAAAATGGAGAGCCTACTCGTAGATAGCCCTAAGGCTGCCGAGTTGGAGGGAGTGGGCAGGTGCTGGCTGTGCTGGTGATGAATCTTTGCCTTTTTTAGAAGACTTCCATGACATTCTACCCTGATGCCCAGGTCTGCCGTGCTCCCTAACTCAGCCCTGCTCTCTGAAGTCCTGCTGCATGACACTGCCCCGGGCTCAGGGATGCTCCAGGTGCCTCGGTGCAGGGACAGGTACCAATGTGGCAGCCCTGTCCTGCCGACAGAAGGTGACTCGGGCTGGTTGGCCACCAGAGGGGGACCGATAGTCGACTTGAGCTGGTCAGGTTTAAGAGTGGCCAGCTTCAGCTCTCTTGAAACGCTGCAGGTTGGTTTGGTTTTTTTTTTTTTGTTAGTCTGGTAAACGAGTTGGCTGGCAGATTCTCTTGCTGCACTTCTAATCCCCAAACTGGAGCATGTGAGACATGAGCATCTCGGAAATGTTCCCTGTTGCACCACTCCCTCTTGCTCTTTTGTTTTCCAATAGGCAACACATGTAAAATGCATGAAAGGAAGCTGGATTTACATATTTATGATTAACCTGCAGCACTCTCTCAGGAGATTCAAGACAAATAGCTTAGGAAGAATAACGTGCTTAATACAAACAAACAACAGCAGTTAACACTAACCAGATTAAATGTGTTCCCTCAGGCTTTGAGATGCAGATTAGTCATTGGTTTGCCAGGGGAGAGGGAGTTTTAATGCATGAACCAGGAAAGCAGAATTGAACTGATGCACAGAGAGACCTGACATTCTCTTTCTAGGCTCGTTATAACAAAATGGACTTTTTTTTTTTTTTTTAATTAACTGCAGGCCTTTCCAGAGAGCCCGGGGGAGTGGAAGTTGACATGAGCTTGGATGAGTTGCAGTAGGTGACTGAGACAGTGCAGCCATTCCAAGGGCAGGAGGGAAAAAGGACCCTGTAACCACTTTCAGGGGGCAACTGTCCTGAAGTGGTCCTGCACTGGCAGTGCCTGCCTCGGGCACTCTCTGCATCAGGTGGTTTTTGAGTAGAGGTGGTTTGGCCCAAATAACCTTGCACTTTGTAGTTAGTGGTGTCAGTAGCCTGTTGGAAGTAGCTTTAGAAGGCACTCTGGGAATGTCTTTCTAGGAGTTGGCTCTGCTGTGCCTCAGCCCCTCTGGTTCCTCCTCCCGAGCAGGGCTGAGCTGCGATGGAAGTGCGAAGTGGCAGGGTTTCAGAGGAGCCACATGCCAGACACATTAGCGAGGTGTAATGCATTTGGTGCTGCTGAGCCAGCTCGGGCCCGAGGCTCTGACCTTGATGGATCTGCTCCCCAGCAGTGTAAGGAGCAGAGGGAAAGGCACCAGGTCAAACAGCAACAGTAGAGCGGGAAGAAGGTGGTAGAGTCATGGGACTGGTGGTGCTGGACCCGAGAAGCATCTTTAGATTCTAGAGCAGAAGTGCTCATGGATCAGAAGGCATCTCTCTGGCTGCGTTTCCCAGCAGGATTCCTGCTCCTCAAGTGCTCACTTCAGCGCTGGAGGTTTAGGACTGTGTGAAGAGGTAGCCTATAGAGACTGATGGAGGACCAGAGTCTGGTAGGAGATTGTGGTGTTGAAATAGAAGTTTATAAAAGACTGAAGAGTCCTGAGGAACAGCTTCTCCTGATCTCTTTGTCCTGTTGAAGAAGGTCAAAGCGACAGCCAGCAGGGTTTGAAAGGCAACAAGCACGTGGCTAATCAAAGCTGTCTGCTCCACAGATGGACTGAGGAAAGCAAGAGCTTTCCTCCCTGTCCTCTGAAGGGTGGATTAAAGTGTGACATGGATGCGGATAATGAAAACATCCACGGTTAAATAAGATTTAAAGCAAACAAACCTTCCTGCTTCAGGGCCAAAGCCTGCCTCTGACAGACAGGAGTTACAAAGGCACTTTCTGCTTCTCCCGAAGCTAGCCACCCCTGCGCAGGATGCTGACCTGGAGGAGTGTTTGGCAGCTGGTGGCCCTAGGCAGGAAGAGGAAGACAGGATCTGCTTTAATCCTGTCATAGATGTCATGCTAATTACAGTTGAGTCAATTTAATACTTGAGTAAGGAACAGGCAGATCCTTCACAGAACTGGGTGTTAATAGATGTCCAGAAACCCTCTCCCAGCTGGGAGAGGGTCACCCTCAGCACCCAGCTGTGTCTGTAGGGAGAGGCTGCACAGAGAAGGGGCTCTCCCTCATGCCCTGTGGTCCCAGTGCAGCATCTACTGCATTCCCAGTGGGTGTATCAATGTAGAGCCCCACCAAATACAGTGAGAAGTCTTTGACATGTTTCCAAAGTGTCTGGGTGTCTGCTATTAGCCAAATTTTGGTAGTGTGGTTTTGTTCCCTGGATAACTTACTTCCCTTGTACTCTTCTCTGAGCTGTTGGATGGATGTGAGGTGATGACAAAGCCTGAGCTTGGAAGGGAGCTGTGTTGCAGTGCTGGGTCAGGGAGCCCCACACTTGTGTTCTTACTTGTCCTAGAGCTGACAGACTCATGGCAGGAAGAGTGTGCGTGCACTGCTCTGTGCGGGCAGTACTTGCCCCCTCCCCTTCTCGAACCATGAACCCTGCTTGTAGACACAAGAGCACCTTTTTTCCTCTGTGGCCTCAGCCTAGCACACGTTCAGTGAGGAGGAGGAGGGTTGTCTCCTGAAGCCCACCCTCGGTGAGACCCACAGAGAGGTAAGATGCAGCTGTCATTTCTTCTTTGCCTTTGGTGAGGACACCTTCATCCCTCTCCCTGCATCCCATTCCCTGCTCTGTTGCCTTCCACTGTCACTCCTCCGCTCTGGTTGGCAATGTGGCAAGATAAAGTGCCCTGATGCACTCTGGCTTGGTCTTCTCCAGAAAAACCTGCACGGGCAGAGCTCCTCCCCTAGTTTTCTCTGGCTGCCTTTTGCCTTTCTAATTAGTCATGGTAATTTACCCTGGCACTGTTTGGCAGGGACTGTACCTTGGCATCATGAGCAGCCAGGGTCAGCTGTCAGCCTCTGAGCCATGAGCCTAATGCAACAGAACAGATGTAGGTATTTTTTCCAAGTTTTCCCTGGGCAGCAGGATTAAAGTCTCTGTTCTCAGCTGGGGTCCCCGGTGTAGTCACTTCCCTCTGTGTTACACAACACCCTATTAAGAACAGCACAAACATGTTCATTGGGATCCCTTCCCCCAACCCTAGAAGGCCAAGGAACAAAGGCGAGGGAGGTTTCCAAAGGCTGAGGAGCTGCCTCTTTGGTCCAGGACCCTGGGATAATCCTGCCCAGATACCCCCATGTGAAAAAG
The DNA here is from genome assembly GCA_035590215.1 of Microhierax caerulescens. Classification (NCBI taxonomy): domain Eukaryota; kingdom Metazoa; phylum Chordata; class Aves; order Falconiformes; family Falconidae; genus Microhierax; species Microhierax caerulescens. The sequence goes on along the minus strand of JAVJGJ010000060.1, from coordinate 64,103,226 downwards.
GGCCTTGCCGCTCTGCTCTTCTCTGTCCTTGTGGTGCCAGGGGCAAGAGGGAACATGGGGGTAAAAGAGCAGCGGGGCCACCTTGTTCTTACACCCGGCTGTGTGCAAACCTAAGTGAGCACCAGTGAGGGGGGGAAACCAGTGTGGCAGTCTCACTTGTGCCTGTGCTGGGCTGGAGGCTTCCGAGCATGCGTGAGCAAATGTGCAAACAAAAGGGAGTGATGGGAAACCCCCAGGGGTGTCTTGGTGCTAGCAAGGGAGACAGCATGCAGTATATGATCCAGACAAACTTTCTTGCTTGAATTCAAAGGGGTCATGCCCTGAGAAGACTCTGTCTTCTGATGGCCACAAAGGTGCTGAGGGAGCTTGCAACAAACAGGGAGGCAGCGTGCTTGCTCCCCACGGATGATCCCGAAGTGGCTGGCCGTGCAGGGGGACTGTGGGCACCCGTGGTGAGCAGGAGAAGGCTTCCCCAGCAGCCCAAAGGGAGCAGTCGGGTCCATGTGAGCACACATGAGGATTTGCTGCCTCTGTGCGCCAATTACTTGCTTTAGTGACAAAAGACCATAAATGAACAAGGGAGTTAATTAAGTCTGCGGCAGGCCAGGTTTGGAGGCCTGCAGGGCTGAGGAGACTGAAGTGGGTTCACAGGCACGGTGGAAGGAGAAGGCTCTGGAGCTCCGCGTAGTGAAGGTGCTGCTGCTTCTCCCCCTCAGGGAACGCTGTGAAAAACCGTGTCTGATCAGAAGGATGGTCCCCAAGTTAGGGAGAGACCAGATCCTGGCAGTCTGTGTTTGCTCAGGCTTCTGATGAAGGCCTTGAACAGCTTGTTAGTTCACCCCT
>JAVJGJ010000060.1:64087857-64102372 GCA_035590215.1 Microhierax caerulescens | reverse complement strand
CAGACCCTCCGTCACTGCAGGCGAGCCTCCAGGGCAGCGTGGGCCGTCCTGAGCCAGCTCCTTCGGCCCCGGTGCTCTCCGTGTGCTGGGTGATCCAGTGAGCCATCGGCAGGGCTGAGGGGCATGCTGCAGCTGTCTGGCCCATCTCTAGCAAAATGCTCACAGCAGGTCCTTTCCATCTGCTTTGGCCCAAGAGTGACCCTTGCAAACCTCGTCTCCCTTGCAGTCGCCTCAGCAGATGGTGGGAAGGCAGATGGAAAGAGGGAAATCGCCGGAGCTGTAGTGACAGAAAGGTCTGACCCCACAGGACGTTTCACCCCAACACCCCCAGGTACTGGGTTCCTGTGGTGCCACCTAACCCCTGTGCCTTGGCTTCCCTGTCCCTTCTCCCGCCCCTCGGAGCAACAGTGCTCCCTTCTCCGGACCTCGGTGGAGGCTCTGGATGGCATCCAGTTGGAAGAGAGCCTGCCCCAGCTCTGCAAGCAGAATGGCAAGGGGCCACCCATCTTCTGAGGGGAGCTGACAGCACGGTGTGAGCTGAGGAAGGCTTGTGCTCTGGATGATGTTGCTGGGGTCCTGGGACCTGGGAGTTTGGGGGTGGGGGGACATTCAGTTGTGGTGAATTACTGCAAACAGCTCCGGGCAGCTGCTCTCTGGGCTTCAGCCTGCCTTGCACCCTGGATGCATAGTCTGCTTTGGGTGGGGGGCGGAGGGTCCTTCCCTTACCTGTAATTTTACCAGACTGCAGGAGTTTGAGGTGGAATGGTACGCTTGGCCCACGCTGGAGAAAGTTTCAGCTCAGCAAGGGTTTGGGACAGCTGAGTTGCGTATCGCCTGCCAGGCTGCACCAGCTGCTCTGGAGTCAGGGCTCAAACCACGACCAGACTTGGTCCCTGTTCCAGACTTTTCCTTCACCTCATTTGTTAGCGGGTTCAGATTCAAATTCAGTGGCCAGTACGTGGAGGCCTGGCTGGCTTGCAGGGCTCCTGTCCAGCTGCCCTCCTTCGATCCCGCTCCCCGGCGGGCCCGGCTGGATGCGGGCGCCACAGAGGTCCCGGAGGGAATGTGCAGGGTATCCAGGTCATAGAGCTGTCACCCTTCCTCTCCAGGTGACAGCAGTGGTTGACTTGGACAGAGGCCAGGCCGTTCCCGTAACACAAGCGAGACAGATGCGTCCAAGTACAACGTGGAGGTGCAAGGTTTGCCTGGCAGAGGCGGTTCACCCTGCCTTGCATGAGGTACAATGCAGATGGCTCGTGAGACGACCTTCCTCCTGCAAAATTGCTTGTGCAGGCAGTATGGACAAGGAGCAAGAAACAGCCTGAAAAGAAATAGCAGGATGGTGGAGAGAAGCTTGGAAAGGTCGCCAGGCCTGCAAATGTAAAGATATCTAGGGGCCACGTAGAGGGGCTCCACTGTAATGTTTGGTACCATGCCCAGCCTGAAGCTCTAGCACCATTTAGTAGGCTGGACCAGCCTTGGCCTCGGTCTTGTTTGGCTGGATGGAAGCAGTTGTCATCGTGTCCCAAGTACGGTATCATTGTTACTCTTTAATTCCTCCAACGAGGTGTTGCAAACAGATATACATGTGTTGTAGCTCTACTTTGGATTTGGATTTGCCTCCGGGGACAGGCAGTGATAAGTGTTAAGGGCTGTTTAGATCCCAAACCGTTGTGTTTCTGAACTGGTTTCTAGCAAGAGCAGGAGACACGAGGCTGGGGAAGAGGCCATTTTCCCTGCCAGAAGCATCCCACTGGGCTGGGGAGGGACCCCAAGCCGGTGATGCCCTCCAAGCAGCTGGGGTTAATGACCAGGCTAAGGTTATTGGTAGCGTTACATGATGACTGCTAATTGGGTTTGCCCTTGTTCCGCTCCTGCCCCTGGGATTTCCCCTGGCAGCTGCAGGGGCAGGTCTGGGTCTGTGGAGGCAGGTCCCCCGTGGAAAGAGGCTGCTGTGATTAATGACCAGTGATGAATGAGAGGGAAAGGGACAGCAGGAGAAAACTGCCAAGGCTTTAACTCCGGAGGGTGCAGAGGTTCAGCCTGGTTCGGATCTGCTGGCGGGTGGGGGAAGGTTCTTGGCCAGCCAGGGTGTTAACAAGGCAGAGGTGAGCCTGGGTGATCGGGAAGGCCACGGCTGCATTGTATAAATCAGGCTTAAAGTGCCAGAAAAAGCCTCCAGGGAGATGAAATGTCTAAGTGTCATCAGCTCTGCAGAGATAATGAGAACCAGAAAAGCACCAGGAGGTAAAATGGCACAGATCCGTGAAAAGAGGCTTATGGGCTGGGGATCCTCATGGATCCGCGCTGACTGCAGGGCTGGCAGGGAGGGTGGCCATGGGGGAGTCTGGTCTTTATGGAGGGGCTGTAGGGTTAATCCTCCTCAACCTCAGAGGCAATCAACTCTGAAAGAAAAAAGTCTTCCTGCCAAATGATGTGTCCCCCGTCCCACCCCCTCCATGTTTCTTCAGTTGCCTTGAACAGAAGGCAAGAAGTAGAGCGAAACAGTGGCTGGATCCACTGTCACTGTTTGCACGATCAGTGCGAGGTGAGGGGGACACCCCCCTTTTGCTCTGGGCTTAGCCTCTTGAACCCGGCCCTGTAACTTGGGGGTTGGAGGACTGCCCCTGGGGACTGGAGCCAGGCGGCACAGCCAGGAGTGTTGTGCAGGTCCAGGGATGTCATATCCCCAGAAGAGGCACCCCATCTCCTCTGGTGGTGACCAAACCCACTGCAGCAAAGGTGGCCAGTGGCCACCTGTGTTAGAGGTCAGATGACAGTAAACAACACTGGAGCAGGCTGTGCAGGGAGACTGCAGAGCCTCCATCCTGGGAAGGGTTCAAAAACCCAACTGGATGTGGCTCTGAGCACCCTGGCCTGAGAAGGAGGCTGGATGGGACCATTTCCAGAGGTCCCATCCCACGTCAACCAGTCGGTGGTTCTGTGAGAGACTACCAGGGGATGCTGTCTACTGCCAGGACCACCTTCTTGCTTGGCCATGGCTGGGAGGTTTATGACTGACTGAGACAAGGACAGTAGGAGCCTGTTTCCTCCTCACCTCCATTGCAAAACCAGCGTAATGAGGTCCTTCACCGCTCCCTTGCAGGGCTGTGGCCGAGCCCTGCAGGGTAGGACCACACCAGAGCGCTGCTGGAAGCTGCCTGAGGTGCTGCCCGCAGGCACCGCGGTGATGAAGCTGGCTGGCTTCCATGCCTCCCCAGAGCAGGCAGGGCTGTAAAGTGACCTGCAAGTTAGGCACTGACAGCTGCTCCGCTGTCTGTGGTGATCGACCTGAACCGGTGGGGGCAAGGGCAGGCTTATTTCACAAAATAGCGATGAGGTACCTGGTGGGGTGTTGTTTTCCTGGCAGCCTCCTTGCTGGTGCCCTGGAGGCTTGTGGTGAAGGGCAGATGTTCGGTCTCTCGTGCCCCAGGCGTGCTCCTTTCTCTTCCCGCAAAGGCTGTGTTCCCGGCCCCGGGAGCAGCTCTGTGCTCGCTGTGAGATCTCAGCCTGGATTAAGTGGCAAAAGCAAATCCTCAGCTTTGGGAAGAGCACACTTGACCTTTGCCTCTGTGCAGTTACGCTCTCCCTCAGGAGGAAATGTTGGCTCAGCTGCTGAACAAAGTGCTGGCTGTCATGGGCAGGACCTGCCTGCCTGGGGGGGGAGGGCATGGGGTGGGGGTCAGATTTATGCTCCAAGGGGGAGGAAGGGACAGCAGACCCAGTGACCTGTAAGCTTAGAGGTGACCGGCTCAATTTACTGAGAAATGCAAAGCTATATTGCCTCTGTTGGTGAAAACACACCATCTGGGATGGTCTGGGCAGATGGGCCCACTGGCCCATCCTGTTGCAAGAGGCAAATTTGCCTGCTAAGATCCAGATGATGGTTTGGATCCCCTTTCCTTATTTTCCAGCCTGTTGTCATCTGTCATGTCTTGCAGAGCCTATCACCCTCAATTGCTGCTAGCATCTTTGCACGTTCTCCCGGTCCCATGGAAGAAGTACCCAGAGCAGACGTGGCCCTGGCATGGATGTCAGACAGCGTTACACGTGCTCAGGGGTAGGTGCAGCTCAACAGGCTTGTTTCCCCGCAGCGGTGGTGCGTGTGCAGCTCTCACATGAATTCAGACGTTCTCTCCTACAGTGTGCCCTTTGTTCTGTGTGACGGGGCTCACTCTAGTGCCAGAGGGCCCAGCAAGGGATACGGGCAAACAGGAGAGTGGGCGTGTGGGGGAGGTCTCTTTCCCACTTTGTACCCCAGGGCTTGAAGCTCGAGGGTTCATCTGAGATCAGAGAAGCAGCTTGTGTGAGAGCCAGGACCGAACTCGGGTCCCAGCATCAGTGCTGTGGGGCAGTGCCCCAGCCCCCTTGTCCTGGGCTCTCTTTAGGCATTGTCAGGTCTCTCTACGCTGCTGCTCTTCCATGTGTTCACCCAAGTCAGGTTGCTCTTATTTCCAGGATTTTCTGGGAGCTCTGCAGCCCCCAGCACAAGGCTTTTGAAATAGATCCATAAGGACAAAGAACTTGGCCGAGTGCAAAGCACTAGAGAAATACATTTGTGTTTCCATCACTGCAGGTGTAGTGTTTGAAGGTTCGGTGTTACCTCTGGCCTTCATACCCTCATCTCTCCCCAGCCTCCTGCTCCGAAGTGCTCTGACCTTGGAACCGCTTTGAATTAGTGCCTCTAAAGATATAGTTCAATATTACTGAGAACATGTGGGCTGGAGAGGGAAGAGATTCGCTCAGGTGGAGCTGATGCAGGAACCTAGGTCTGCCCAAGCCCCCAAAGGGCTGTAAAATAGGGATAAACGTATAGGCTACTGCATTGCAGAGAAGCAAAGGGATTGATCCAGCTTCAAAGAAGTGTTTCCTTTTGTGCCGTATTTGCTGGTTTCTGTAGATACTTGTGCAGTACTCAGCCACTAGGTTAGCAAAGTGGTTTCTCCTTCAGGGGTGAGGAGAGCACAGCATGGCAGGAGTGTTGCCTTCACCTGCAGGTGGACCAGCAAAGTGGAAGGAGAAGAGGGGAGACCCTGCCAGCTAGGCTATTGCAGCACGGGAGCGAGGCGAGGAGCCCTTTTGGAGAGCAGCACATCTGTATCTAGCATTGCTTTGCTTTACTGGCAGGAGGATTGTGAAGCAGCTGCTGCGAACTTAAGACCTAGGCCAGCTGAAGATCTTGTGGGAAGCAACCACCACCACGTTACCAAAGCTCTCCTGCACGCTGGGGGCAGAGCTACCTCCTGCTCTGTCAGCTTTACAGGTCTTGTGCGACTCTCGCCTCTGTGTCACTCGCACTCCAAAGTATCAGCTGTGTTTCTGTTGGCGGGGGATGGCTGGGTAGAGACCAAAACCAGAGCATGTTACTGTACGCTTACGTGGGAGGTCTGTTGTTAGCACGGGTGTGAGAGCTGCACATCTGAGAAACTCATACGATGAGAGGGGCTGCGCACGTGAAACAACTCAGGGCAGCGGGCCATGTTCCTCCCTTAGATCTGCTTGGTGCTGACAAACCCATTAGTGGCAGCTTGATGCTGCTGCTGATCAGGACTTTGCTGAGAGCGAAAGCCCCGGAGGCTGTTGGCGGCTGAGCTTTGCACAGGACCAAGCTGATGGAGTCAGCTATCCTCCCCAGCACACATGCTGCAGATTCCCAACCGATTTTCTGAGGCGGCGGTGTTCCTAGGAGATGTTTGGCTGAAGTCTAGGCTCAGCGCAGCTGCGTCAGCGGGTTCTGGGGTGGGAAGGGCACTGGATTTCACTTCCCCGTTTCCCTCCTAGAGCCTTGCTGACATGGCTTCCTGGACCACGAGTGTCAGGAAGAGGCACTTTGGTTTCTGGGGTGTATGTGTGTGTGGGGCTCGGCCCAGCCTGCACGGGGCGTGAGAAGGACACTGAACCACCCTTCCAGCCCAGCTGCTTCCTCCACTAAAGCATCGAGACAGAGCCTCTGCCATACCCAGACTGTTTGGAAACAAGTTGATAAACTTCCAAATGTCTATTTTACAATCCAGATGTGCTAGCCTTGGCTGTAAACCCTCATCTGAAGAACAGGTGTGCTATAATGTTTCTAGCAGTGGCCCCAAAGCCAGCTGGAGGCTTGAGCTGAGCGGAGGCCAAGGGGCTGGTGCCATATAGGATATGGATACTGGGGCAGGGACAGGTGAGGCACAGAGCTGTGGGTCAGCCGTAGTTCATGGCAACCCAGAGTCAGGCTGTGAGGGAAGAAAGGGGCAAGCCGGAATAGCCCTCAGCCCCCAGCCTCCATTTAGCAGCACTGGAGCCATCTCAGAAGAGGCTGTCCTGGTTGTACGGGCGACATGGATGCATCCATGGGGTGCATCGGCCCTGGTCAGATCTGTCCTGGTGAGGAAGCACAGAGCTAGAGCTGGCCACCAGCCTCTGTGGTATTTTCTGTGGTTTGTCTCAAGCCCCCCCCCAGCAGCTCTGTGGTCTGGGAGGAGGTGCAGGTCACAGCAGCTTTGCACCGGCTTTGCCCAGGGAACTGAGATGAGGCAACTGCTTCCCTGGGCCAAACGTCCCGTGTGCCTTTGGCCTGAAGAGCAGGCATCCCCCCTGGGCTGGGGAAGGTGTCCTGCTGCTGGCCCTGGATCAGGCTCCCAAAAGCTGTGCTGGGGAGAAGCGCGGTCCCAGTGGGAGGACCAGTGGCAGCAGTGAGCTCTCAGAGAGGGGGGCACCAGCCCTCTGGGGTAGGAAGGACAGCCAGCCCGGGGTGCAGGCTGCCAGGAAGCCTGTGCATGGTGGGGATGAGGCAGGGCACAAGGTGCTGATACCACACCGCCGTAGCTACACATGGTGCCTGCAGGCTTAGAGGTGACAGTCGGGCTGATGGTCTATCTCCCTACACCCCAAGCTCCCCAACTTGTTCTCACACAGGATTTTGGCTCCACTGGTACTGCTGGTGATTTGTGTAGCCTAAAGGCTTTGTCACTGATGCTCACAGCCTCCAGAGCCACCACAGAGGCAGCCAAGCTTGCAGGGAAGCAGAGGCTGACCGAGAGCAACAAGGTAGGCAGCACATGCCGTAGGGGCAGCTGCCTTTGCTGAAAGCAGACAGTAAGGCAGGGGCCAGGGGCAGCACTGAGGAAAGCCAGGGTCCATATCAGTCCTCACTGCTCACGGAACAAGAGCCCGAAGTGGCATTGAGAGGGGCCGCCACAAACAACACTTTCTCCTGCACCTGGGGTGGCCCTGGCCATGCTCTGTGCTGAGCCAGGAGCCTTCAGCATCCTCTTGTCCCTTCTGGTGGGCATAAGGCAGACTGCTGCTGTTGCTTCATTTTGATCTCTTCTGCACAAGCACTCCTGGCTTGTGCAAGTGCCTTTGCTGCTCCATACCCCTGCCTGCCTTCCTCCTGCTCACCTGCAGCAGGAGCTGCCTGTAGACCAGCCTAGCTTCACACAGCCTCGGCAATTCTGGCCTGATGCTGCTGCTGTGGGGACATTCCCCAGGGACATCGGGAGCTCCCCACCTCCTTCAGCCCTGCCACCCTCCAGGACGTGCTTCCCTTGGCTCAGGGATGCGTGGGGCCAGGCTCCGTGAGGGAGGAAGGAGAGAGGGTCTCTCCCACCTCTGCAGTGCCAGCTGCCTTCTCAGCCACCACCCCTGCCATCGGGGCAGCCACCCGGGCTGTTGGCGCTGCTGCGTGGCTGAGCTGTGCGAGGTTGCCTTGCCTGCTCAGCTGAGCTGACAGAGAGGGGAAGGGGAGAGGGAGGGAAGGCAGAGGCATGGCCTGAAGGTACGTGCCAGAGCTCAGCATGCATGGGGCAGGAGCAATCATCGGCAGAGAGGGCAGGCTTGCATTGTCCCCGTTTCTCCCTGAGCTCCAAACCCAGTTCTGGGAGAGGCAGGAAAATTGCAAGTGCCATCTCTGTAGTCCTGCTATAGATATTGTTTTTTTTTTTTTGTTCTGCACTTGGTGTGGTCCCTGCCCTGGGGGGAAGTGGATGCTTCCCCATCCCAAGCTCCTTACTCTTCTCAGAGGGTGATGACCTGATGTGGTGTGGCATGGAAAGGGGCTTTGCTCATCTTCTCTGCAGCTGCCCTGCATTTATTACCTTGTTAAACTCATTCTTCATTATTCTTTTTCCTGTAAGAGTCTGGGCCCTTTCTTAAGGCTGTGTGCCATGCCTGTGTGTAGAGTGGGTGACAGCAGAGTCAGTGTGGCAACTGGTGAGGGAGACTTCTGGAGCTGTGATGTCACCGGAGAGCTGGATTCCCAGCCTATGAAGTCATAGCAGGGAAATTTGGGTACTCGGCCTAATCCCAATAATTACCCAATGGGACTGTAAAGTGTCAATGAACTGGTCTATTGCTCGACTTTAACCCTAACACATGCCACCTAATAATTGCCACTTTTTGTAGTTCCCTAAGATTCACTTATTAATAAGCCACTAAACATCCACTTGAAATCACTGCATTGTAATGAGCTGAGATCACTGCTCATGCAGCCATTCCAGCGCCCAAATTGGTAGGAAAGCACCTAAAATCCTGCGATGGGGAGCAGGTCTGCAATTTCAGGATGGGAGAGCAACCAAACTAAAATACAGATACAATGTCAGCCCCACTGATCATTCCCATTTCAGGATCTATGTGGCCATCATCAGTTTTCCTTGGATAAGCAAAGCTGATGGGCTGAAGGACTTCCAGTCTGAGTTCCCTGTGCCCTGGGCAGCCAAGGTGAGGGTTTTAAGGAAAGAACAGCAACTTGAAGGAAATGAGTGTCATTGTTTTTTAGGAAGATTGCTTTGGAATCAGAAGCAGGAATGAAACTACTTTAATCCCAGTAGAAATCAAAATTTGATTCAGGTTTGGGGTTTTTTTCTGGTCTTGTTTACAATAATGCAAAGGAAAGGCAGCACTTTTGAGAAGTTCAGTGTGGGAGGAATTTCTCAGAGACCTTCTTCAGCACAGTCTGGGGATCGCCTGGTTTCTTCTGTCCTTGCTGCTGGGTCATCTTGCTTAGATCTCTATCTTTTCTCCAGGTCGTGGGCTAGTTGGGAAGCGCTGCCTCTGAAGTGGTACCAGACACCAGGAAGGGAGACTTCCCACTGAGGAGAGCACCCCGTGCTCCCTGTGCATCCTCAAGCCGTTGCTCCTGCTTCCCCATTCCCTTTCAGTCTGTGACAAGCTGATGAAATTCGATGGCTGCCTCAGGAAAAGCCTTCTTGTGTTGACCCCAGTGAAAAGGGGAAGAGAAGAAAGATGATGGAAATCCACACTACCGGGGCTCTTTCCACACTCAACACTGCCACGACCACGTGGGGAATATTCTGCTTCATGGGTCACAGCCCTTAAAAATGGCAAGAGGTTCTGCTTCCTTTTTTCCTTTCCTTTCCTCCCTTAGTGAGGACAGCTGACTAATGAGCGCTCTGGTTGGAGCCTCACATCAGGTTGATGTCCTGGCCAGGCTTGCTGCCACAGGGAATGTGTGATGGAATGGGTTTCCTGGTCAGGGCAGCCTCCGTGCTCCTGAGGGATGCTCAGGCTTTCCTGGTTTCCAGGCCCCTCTCCCTGCCACGTGTGGTTCCAGCCGCAGGTACTGAAGAAGCAGAGAGGCCAGACCAGGCTCCTGGGGAGAGAGGAGATTGCAGTTGGATCATTGCAAACAGGACTTCATTAATTATAAATGGACAGGTTCCCCTGAGCTGCTGTAGCTCTGCATGAATCACATTCTAGCTGAGGGATGTTTTTTTGGGTTTTGTTTTTGCTGGGGCTTTTTCCCCCTCTCCTGAAGGGTTGCTGAAGGGGCTTGAAAGAGTGTGATGGATAAATAAAGAACCACTTGTGCTCTGCAGCTGACTCCACCAGAGCCTTTCTGCCGCAGTAGCCTGCGGCAACCTCCTCACTGCCTCACTCTGCACCCCCATCCCTTGGGTTCTGCCATCTGGTCCTGCTCTCCAGGTTTCTTCTTCCTAGTGGCATGTTTTCGTCTCCTGCTGTAACCTCTTTTCCAGCGTGTGCTCAGCCACAACCAAGGATTCCAGTTGTGGGACACCCACTTGGCTGGTCTGAGCCTCCTTCCTCCATCTCAGAGATGGTCCTGGTTAAATCAAAGCAGAAGGAACAGTAAAACCAGCAAACTTTGGCTTTCGACAAGGAGCTGCTGGACAGTTTTCCTTCTGTTTTCTGTCAACAAACCGTGGCTTATATGGCTCTCGGCTGCCTGCTGGCGGCCTCCTCACAGGGAGAGGCTGGGATGTACCCCAAGGCTCCGAGGGACACACCAAGAGTGGGTGGAGGTGGCTGGAGGGCCAGGCTGTGCGTCCGGCTGGATGGGCTCGTCTGTCCACTGGGAACGTCTCCTTCCCTGGGTGCTGTAAGCATGCGTGTGCTGAGCTGTGCGTATCTCATGGCAAAGGTGAGGGGTGGGAATGCTGTCTGTGGAGGATTTGCTGGATGTGTTTGCAAATTCAGAAGCTGCTTCTCCTGCCTCTCTGATGCTCGTGGTTACAGAGGTCCCCTCCAGAGGTGTCTCTGCGCTGCTGCCTCCGTTATTTCTTCATCCAGCTCCCCAGGACTGCCGTGTCCTCCCTCCCGGTGTGAGGTAGCTCTGTTCAGAGAAGCTGTGACTTGCACCTCTAAAAGGCTGGCTCCACACCCTGATTTTTAAGCTGGTGGAGCTGGCCAACCTTCCCCTGCCCTTCAGCCCTGAGTGGGGGGGGGGAGTGCTCCTTCTTCCTTTGTGGGAGCTGCCGGCAGCTCCTGAATCCGTGGAATGTGTCCCATCTGCAGCGTGTTAGGGTTCTGCTCACAGCAGAGGAAGAAGCACATGTGGGTTGTGAACCCTTCTGAAGAGGAAGAGAAAGGGGGCTAATTAATCTAAGGGATACAGTGCCAGCAGTCACATCTGGGGGCCAACTGGCCCTGGAAGCATGGCTCCCAGGTGCTACCCCCCAAGGGAGTCATGCAGACCTGGTGTGGAGCAAGTGGGTAGGGGAATGAGAGCGTTGAGGGGTCCTGCCACAGAGGGACCCCCATCAGTGCAGTCCTGAAGACCCCCTTACCTCCTTGTCCTTCGAGAGGGCTCAGGGAGGTGTGACTCATGCTCATCTCTCAGCCCACCTTGACCCTTCTGCCTCTGGCCCCATGGCTTTGATCCTCAGCTGCCCAAGCACCCCTCGTCTCCGCCGGAGCAGTGGCAGGCGAGAAGGGCTATGCCATCACCATAGTCCACCTTTGCTGCTTTTCTCTGCAGGATCTGATAAGCCCTTTGCTTTCTATGCTGGCCCCCAAGTCTGCCTCATTCACCTTGGTGCTCTGGCCCTGGAAAGCATGGACTTGGAGAGGTACTGCAGCTGCAGCTGCCCTCAGCCTCTCCTCTGGTGCCATCTCTGCTGCCTAGAAGCTCGTGCAGTGAATTTTGGGGAAGTGAAGGCAGTGAAGAGGACTTTGAGCTGCCCACCTGCAGCTGGCCCCTTGCGGCGGAGCCCTGTGCTCCCTGCTGATGGAGGCCAGGCTGTCAAACCATGCTTACCAGCCTGCTGCCCCATCCTCTCTCCGCTGCTGATCTCCTCCTGGGCACGGGTTTGATCTGAGCAACGAGCAGCCTGACTGTCTGCATTCTGCCTGCATGAGTTCCTGAGAAATGAGGTATTTCATGTTTGCCTGCTGAGCGGCACGCTGAAGCCCAACCTGCGCTATGACTCCCCATGTGCCGTGCTTCCCCTTTTCCAAAGGGTTTGTTTTCAGGGATGGCCAAATATGAACCGAGCTGTAGGGCTGAGGGGCAGCGAGCCCATGCCTGAGCACCTGGGCATCACCCACCTGCACTGGGGACGTGGTTGCTCCCTCCCCAGGAGCCTGTGCCTGCAGCCCCTTGTGCCAGGCAGCCCCAGGGTGGTGGGACCAGCCCCGGCTCTGCCACAGCACTTAACATGGGATCAAACGGCACCAGCATGTCCCAGCAAAGCACAGAAGCGTTTGCATGTGTGAGGCTGGAAGGAGCGCAGTGTCCAGCTGTGGAGAGGGTTACTGTAAACATGGAGTGAAGCTGATTTGAGAAGGGATGCCAACTCCCTGAGCCAGGCTCCGCTGCAGCCAGCTGCAAAGAGGTACTGGAGGGCCATCGATGGCTTCCTTGGGTTTGCATGTCTCATTTGCCAGCTCTATTAGGGAAGCACAGGCTCCTGCAGCCCTGCCACCGTCAGGACTCCAAGTGCAGGCTCCCGTGGAGGTGTGGTCTCCTGGGGATGCTGTGAGTCTCCATCTTCCCTGGGGTGACCCAGCACCTCCAGACAGGAGGAATCCACTTGCATCCCAAGTCAGCATGCTCCAGGGCTGCCTGCTCTAGATTTGAGCGCTGCTCAGGCTTTTGGCTGCTTTGTTTATGGCTTTGTTTATGGTGTTGATAATTTTCTCGTGTCAGGTTTAGGCGCAAGCATTCTTTCCACTGCTGCATAAGAAAGTAATTAGGTGAGGATGGAAAGGACATTCCTCTTCCTCAGAACAAAGAAATGAGCCATGGCTGTTACTGGGCACTCACTGCTCACAGCATCCAGGGCCATGCAAGCTCCTGCCCAAGCAGTGGCTCTGCCCTGGCAGGGCGGGCTGGTGAGCTGATGGTGTCCCAGGAAGTGCCAAAGCACCCGCTGGTATCTCCTCTGACATTGCTGCCCTGTAAGCCAGCTGCCAGCGCCACGGGCAGAGCCTGAATGCACTCAGCCCCACCGCTTCTGTTGCGCTTGCTCACCTGCAGAGTTACCTGTCTCTCCCTCTCTTGCAGGACCCCAGCCAGAGGGGATGTGACCCATCTGGAACTCTGCTCCAGAACCAGTGTGCTTTTGGGGGACTCATTCCCTGTGCTTCTACTCCTTTCCTGGCTTCTGCGCACCCTGGAGGGCAGGCAGCAATGCTCTCATCCCGAGGAGGTGGGATGGCTGTGGTCTGAGAGGGCCTAAAAGTCAAGGGGCAGTGGGAAGAAGGGAGCTGAAGCCACTGGTTTCAAGTGGGAGAGGCTTTAGGTGTGCAACTGCTGAAGGCCAGGGAGGAGGCAGGAGGTGCTGGGAGAGCTGGGCATCTCTGCCAGGAAGCCTTTGGGAAGCAGATGGCTTGGTGGGGGCTAGGGGAGGCAGCACCAGCAGTGGGAGAGGCTGGAGGAAAAGGAGTATCAGTGGGACTGGGTGCTGTAAGGGGCTGGGAGAACGGTGGGCACAGCGGGACAGCTGGTGCTGGCATGACCATTTAAACCTAGTGACTAAGCTGCAGCAACTGGCTGAAGGAGCCCCTACCCCATGGGCTGCTGAAAGACGGGAGGGTACACCTAAAGCATCACTTGGTACACACGCAGAGTTCCTCCTGTTCTCCTGCAGGCATCCAGACACGGCACTCGGGGTCGGGGCATCAGGTGAGCTGCACCATTTGTCTGCCTGAGCTTGGCATGGCTTGGTAAGTGTTACCGGCCACAAGACCCTCTGCAGGGACACGGGCCCAGTGAGCATCATTTTCTGTGAGCACCTGCGGTGCCCTCCTCTGCCTCCCTGTGCGCAGAGATGCAGTGAGAGGTCTTTAGCCACCCACCAAGCTCGTAGATGCTGCTGCTGTGGGCCAGAATGAGCCTACTCCAAACAGACAGAGCCTGCACTCCTCTGGGAGGACTTGCTCCCTGCCCGAGGTGGCCAAGGGCAGCAGAGATGTGGCAGAGGACAAGGCCAAGCTCATGTCTGTGGCTGAAATGGGACGTGTGCCCCTCCCTTCGCCCCCTCCTCCCCCTTGCCTCAGCCTTTCTCAGCACCTATGAAGCAGTCATTTGAAGTCATCCCTCAACCTCCAGGTGCCCACGCAGGGGGAGGGATGGACTTCTACTCTAAACTGGAGGGATTTGTCTCCTGAAAGATCTCTCTTAGCTGAAGGGCCTGGGGCTTCTAGGTGGGTCCTTATCTAGCCTGTACCTACGCAAGGAAGAGCATAAAGCCCGGAGTTGGCTTGAGGGGATCTGAGAGCTGTGTACTCAGGGCAGGATGGCAAGTGAGGCTCTTCCCGTTGCCGTGGCTTTCTCCGGTGAGATGCCATCAAGCGCAGCAAGAGGGCTTAGCGGTGCTGATGCGACTCCAGCGATCCCCGCTGCGGGGGGCAGCGGTGTATCCCCCCAGCAGCCGCGTCCCCGGCTCCCTGTGCCCCGCACTCGGGGCCGCTCCCGCTTCCCGCAGCGCTCCCAGTGCGGCGGCAGCCGGCGGCTCGCTGCGGGCCGGGCGCCGGGGGGGCTCTGGGGGCTCACGGCGGCTGCCGGGCAGGCAGCGGCCGGGTCTCCCCGGCCAGGCAGGCAGGGGTTAAGGCTTCTCTGTTGTAGTTTGTTTCCCTTTGCCAAAGTGGGTGTTGCTGGAATGTCTCCTCTCCTAAGGAGGGGGGCCGAGCCGTGTCCTCTGGAGAGGGGGGATGTCAGCATCAAAAAGACACAAAAGGGGGAGGTTTCCAAAAATAAAACCCTCCATCCCCTCCAGGCGCTGCCAGTGCCAGAGGCAGGCGCGAAGGTGCTCGGAGCTGCCTGCGGAGCGCG
>JAVJGJ010000060.1:64042506-64082454 GCA_035590215.1 Microhierax caerulescens | reverse complement strand
TGAGTGTTCGGTGTGACCGGCTTGGGAGAGCTGTGTGAGGACATGTCTTCTGATCTGGGGCTGTGTTGAGCTTCTTTCCACCTAGGAGAGCTGCTGACCCCTCTATGTGCCCATCCATCCTTTGGTCCCTCTGCACCCCAGCCTGCCCAGGATGAGGGCAAGGGTCCTGTTCCCCTCTCCCTGCTGCTGTGCTGCCAGTCTCAAGAGCTAGGTAAGCAGGAGGCAGCCTGGGTGCTCAGCCTTGCACGGCTGCTGACTGCTTCGAAGTTATGAGCCTGGCTTTGGCTGGGTGCATCATGGCACCCAGCAGGTCCCCTTGCTGGGAAGCTCTGCCTGCTGCCTTGGAAACCCCTGTGTGATGGGAGGTGGCCACCGGCTGCTCGGTGTGTACAGGTAGCTCCTCAGCAGCCACCCCTGGGATGACGACACCAGACCTGTAGGGACCCTGCCGCTTGTTTTGTTCTCCAGAAGCAGCGCTGGATGGAGAGGCCCAGGGCTGGATGTGCCCCACAGGTGGCTCACACCTGAGCTGCGTTTTTGCCTGAAGTGTTGGTGATGGCACGTGCAGCAGGACAGATGCAACTGCAGGCTGCCGCTCTCTGGGGCACTGCCCCTCTGTGCTGTAAACATGCCATGCTCCTTAAAACTCCTGAGATTGATTCTGAATTCTTTGTAAGGAAGTGAAAGCCATGTGGTGTTCGAGCCGTGCAAATGTCAACTAAAGGCTTTAAGTAGAACCACATGTGCTTAGGACTGGGTCCTACGCGGCAAAGCCCCCATAGCTATTTTCCCACTGCTGATGCTCTTGCTTACCTGACACTCCATGCTCGGTGAGGTCCTGCTTACTGGGCTTTCATCAGGAAACAGTTGTGGTCCTTCTCTGCCCTCCACTCCTACCTACATGTTACTCCTCCCAAGTGCTCGTGCCCTGTTCTGGGTGTCTTCCCTGCCTCCATCTCTGCCCATCCTCTCATCCAGAAGGTTATGGAAGGAAGAGACCCATCCAGAGTGCCCATCCAGGCACTCCTCCTGCCCCTGCCTCTGAGGGCATCCCTGCAGGCTGCTCCCCTCTGCCCATGCTGGGCTGTCCTCCCTCGAGGAGCATTGCCCTGGTGCTGGCATCTCCCCTCACCTGGGGGTTGGCAACTCATGCCTGGAGCTGGCAATGACACAGAGTGACTCGGTGAATGAGAGGTTTGTGCCAAACCCAACAGGGTTTTCATGCCTTCAGGAGTGATCCTGTCTGTTCAGGCTTGGGCCCCTCTCTCTTTTAGTCTCATACCTTTCTCCCTACAACCTCTGGCTCGCTGTTGGCATTGAGAGCAGCTAGCAGCATGCTCCCTCCAGCATGCATGTGAAAGATGTAGATAAATCTTGAAGTTTAGTCCCATGAAGAACTAATAGTGTGATTCAAGGCCAAAACAGCTTCTCTGGAGAAGGTAGTTATTTTGCCTTACAAGAAACGACCTCTGATTATGGGAGTAAGTTGAGGTGGGGAAGGGCAAGGGCTTTGCTCTTTGAACAGGCTGGCTGAATGTGATTTGCAAGGTGTGTTTCAGCCATGCCAGGGGAAGAACGGGAGCTGAGATTGTCTAAGCAAAGATGCTTATGCTGCTGCTTGGAGTGGAGTCCCTCAGCAGACCTTAATTACTTAAAGACCTGTTCCAGCTCAGTGGTTTTCTCTCTTTACTGATCTGGACATCTTTGAAAAGTTTAAGATCTTTGGTGGGCTCTTATGCAGTATGTAAAGTAAAGTTTGCTTTCCTTGGATAGTTTCTGGGGATGTATTATAGAAGAGACCCATAGATCTCTTTGGGTTGATGGACAAAAAGCTGGAAATTGGTGCTGTAGCCCAGCCAGAGCAAATGTGAGTGGATGCAAGAATTACTTTGGCTTGTTCTGTTTGCAGGAAGTCACTCTGAGGGATTTTAAGTGCTTTCTCCCTATAAAAATCTACCCAGGTTAATAAAATGTTGATCCTGAAGGGCTGGATAATGCTTTAGGAATGATGTGGCTTCTCAGACCACTTCCCCTTCCCACATGGAGAGATTGTATCTCTGCAGGCAGCTTCATTCATGAACACCAGAATAATCCTTGGCAAACTTGCTACCATCTTTGGCTCTCCTAAAACGTGAGCCCCACAGCTTGAGCTCTGGCATTTATGGAGTCTCATCTCATGCCATGTGGATTCAGAAGTCACAAGGGTGCTGGTTCAGAGCAGGATCATCTTCTGACCCTGCTGTGCTCATGTTAAAATCAATCCGGAAGACAAATGTGCATGTTTCCATGGTTCCTGTAAATTCTGTCAGCAGCTCTGTCTGCCTTGTCCAGCGTTAGAAATAAACCATACTCCCCACTTGCTTTCCAGAGCGTTCAGGCTGTCTATTTCTAACTTATTATCTTCTGATGACTGTACTCTCCCATCTATTTAGAAATGCAAAAGTTACATATTCCCAAAACCTTCCCTCCATGACGAGTAAAGATGCTTGGAGAGCAACCTGCAACTTGTTAGTCCTTGTTAGAGACATGTAAATATGAGGTGTGACCAGAGGAAGGTTTAGCTTAGCTGCCTGCTTGGGCATTGCAGAGCCCCTCTTGGAGGCACAGTACTGTCTCCAATAGCTGTATGCTGGCAGTGATTGCCACCTGAAAACACTTCATACGGGAGAGGTGAGGGGGATGTCATTTATGTAAAGGCAGTCAAAAAGCTGCTGCGGCAAAATGCTGGAATTAGCAGCTATGGAAAGTATTTGAGCATCCTGGAATTAGTGCAGCGCTGTGCATGTTGGGTAGACGCAAATTTCACAGCATGGGAGAGTCCCCAGCCCTGGGGTCGCAGCACCAGAGGCAGGTAACGACTGTGGGACTGGAGTGCTTGCAAAGGGAGAGCAAGTCGGCGAGCGGCCGGTGCGGCTGCTGGTGTGCCATCCCTCCTGGGGTAGGGCTGAGCAATGAACAGCAACAGGCGGCAGCAGTTCGGTGGAGTGAAGCGTTGCCTTCGGCCAGAGCAGCTCAGGACATTTGCGGAGGCGAGATGCTATGACCAGGGTTGGAATCAGGCCCAATTTACACCCCAATACCATGAAGTGCCATGAGATCTTTAAGAATCGCAGGCTGCCAGCTTCCAGTTGCTCTCAGGAGGAAAATGGTTCCTCTGAGCGCGGTGCCAGGAGCCCAGCCTAATGACAGTTCAAAAGGGAGATACTCCCCAAGGGATCACTCACACTGCAGCATTCACATAGTCCTTAGGGTTTTCTTTTCCAGGCACTTAAACAACTCAGCCCTTGTCCCATTGGTTTTGATCTCAGCTGCTGGTCCATCTGGAAGGAAATATCAGATGCTGCAGGAAATAATTTTACGGGTGACTCAGAGGTGCTGGCTGCAGAAAGACCTCGGCTTCCCCTTCTCCTAACCACGCTGCTTTGTCTCTCTGCTTAGGCCAAATGTCTGCGGCAGACAGTGTTGCCCAGGATGGACCACGGCTCCTGGCACAAACCGCTGCATCAAACGTGAGTATGACAGTCTCAGCTGGTGCAAGTCTTGCAGTGCACCCCTAAAAAGTGCTCAAGTATTGCTGTGACCCCACACACATCCCTTGCACCAGGGCAGGAGATGGACTGTGGGGTCCCCAGGGGCAGAGCTGCAGCCTCCCCGTGGGGTACCGGGCTGTGGGTCAGCAGTCCTCACCTGCTGACAAAGTCTGAGCGTGCTGACTAATTATAGCTTTACTTTATTATCGTTATTAGTGTCCATCCCAAGCAGGGTCTTGTTGAGGCAGGGCATTGCAACGGCACGTTTGCGGGTGAGTTTTGAGTCCCGGGGTCTCATCGTCCTGCTTGGAGCAAAAGGCAGGTCTGTGAAAATCCCAGGTGGCGGGAACCAGCAGAATGGGGCTGTGCTCATGTGGGGGAGTGTTGCTCATGCTGAGGGGGAAATCAGGGCTGCAAATTATGAGCGTGCTATTAAGGAAAGCAATTAATGGGGTTGGCACAGCGGCTGGGACAGGTGGGGCTGGGGCGTGGTGTAGCATGTGGGATGTGTGCAATGGCAGGGGGCTGCAGGGGGCTCCTGCAGTGCAGAAACTGCCTGGCCAGGGCCCTCCTGCCTGCCCACAGAGGGGTTAATATGGGCTCTGCTCCTTCAGACAGCTTTGCGACAGCCCTGGGGACTGAGATCATTTTGGGCTCCCTGACACAGCACTGGAAAGGAAGGGGTTTGGGCAGGCACCAGTGTGACACACGCCAAGGGCAGCTGCACTGTCATCTCCATCCCCAAGTGCTCCAAAACCACAGCCCTGTCCTTAAAACCATACCTGCCTTTAAACAACGGGGTTATACCACCCAGCTCACCCATGGGCATGCCGGGGGAGGGGGGCTGCTTGCCCTGTGCACCTGCCGGGTCCCATCTGGGGATGCTCGGGGGGCAGGGAGCACACAGGCAACGGGCAGGCTATCTGGGTGGGAGCATCCTGCCCAGAATAGCCGAGAGCATCTGCCTTCACTCGAGTGGCAGCAGCTGCCCAGATGTTCAGCGGGGAAAGAGGCTCAGCTTTGTTTGCCGCGGGATCTCCCAGTGTTTTGGCCGTGCTGGGATAATTGCATTAGCGATCGCTGTTTGGGAGCAAGGGGCCAAGGGCTGACTCACCTCCCTTCTCCCGCTTCCCCCCCGCCCCCCCTTGCCGACAGAAGCCAAACGGTAGAGAGCGTGCTGTGCTGCCAGACAGCGTCCGTAAACAGCGCGGGGCCAGCCACGGCAGCATCTTTCTCTCATTAGGGGTCTTCGTTAGGAGCGGCACATCTGGGCTCGCAGCCGTGCAGGCTGCCCAGCCATGGCTCAGGTGCTGGGCCCTCGCTCCCGAGGGCTCGTTAAAAGGACATTGTCAACGTGGTCAGGCCTGACGGTGTCCCCCCGACAGGGGATCTGTCAATCTCCTGCAGGACGTAGGGGGAGACTGGGGATGTGTAGGCATCGTTTCATACCCATGAAGTGAAAGCCATCGTCCCTTGCCTGGCTTTTCTGCTGGAGTTGAAGCTGCTGGAGACGTTTGGCTGTTGAAAGCTGCCAAGGCAAGCTGGCCCGTCCCAGTTCGTTTCAGCACTGCAACGCTGCTTAGTGCCTGGTCCCGTGGTCTTCGATGTGAGGCATGTCTGGGAAGTCGGTGGGGTAGAAATGCAGCCAGAGGGAGCCTCTTAGCGTGGTGAAGCGGGGAAGAAGTTGGCATTTGGATCGCGAGCAGGACCTTGGTTTTCATGGATTTGAGCCTGGGTACAGGAGAGAGGCCAAATTTTTGTTGTAATGTACTTCCCATCACCTACCGAGCGTGGTGATTTCTTCCACCCACGCTTTTCCAGGGACTGTCCTCTTGCAACATCTCTGCATATGACTGAAATCAAGCCATGGGCAGGTGTCTCTAGCCTTTTCGTCTGTTCCAGCTTCTAGGACCAAAGTGCAGTGAGGACTTGGGGAGTTTTCAGAGTGTCAGTGACTGGGAAGATGAAAGAAGAAATCTGTCTATTCGGGACACTGACGTTTCCTGGGAAAGTGGGAGTGAGCTAAGGGAGTTCAGGAGGAAGACGTTGCAGTGGGCTTGGTTTCTACCCACGTGCTACCTGGCCATCACACCGAACTGCGTACAGGGCATCCTGTGGGGTTCTGGAGGTCTTCCCACAGGAGGGGACATTAGGGATAAGGAGCTACATCTGAACTTGGGCCCGAGAAGTGCATCCAACCTCCTGCCTGTTTACCTTCGTCCTGGGGTGACAGGCTTTTATGTCCTGGGTTTGGTGGAGAAGAAACCCGTACACACAGGCTGGCCAGAAGCCCCCTCGCACTGCCTGTATTTTGGGGGCTGCAAGGGGCTGCAGCGTGATAACTTAGCTTATATATATATTATATATAACTGCCTATTGGCTCATCATCCTTCCCCTCTGCTTAAGAGCAAGGGAATCCTCTTGCTCAGCCTCCTGATGTTAGTTTGTCAGCCTCCACTTTCACCAGCATTACTCGCTACCGTTCTTTGCTGCTTCCCAAGATAGCAGCCTGGGCTGGGCTGGTAATGCAGGGTGAGCTTTTTTTCTGACATGGATATTTTAAAATCTAAAAGAAACACTATCCGCATGTTGGGAAGGGCTAAATAAATTCATGCACTTTCTAAATTCATGCACTTTCTAAATTCATGCACTTTCTAATCTCATACAGATGGTCTTGCGGTTAAGATACTGGATGAAGGCACAGGATGAGTCGCTGACTCTGCTGTGGTCTCAGTGTGGCTTCAGACAGTCACATTAGCACCTGGGGCTTTTCCACATCTGCAAAATGGAGATGACATTCACATGCTCTCTCCTTTTGTCTTTCCTCTGTGCATTGACTCCAGGGTTTTTTGAGTCCAGACTGTTTTCTATTGAAGTTCTGTTTTCCCTCTCTGTTATTCCTGCGTTGCTGTTGATCTCCCTGCCTGTTAGCCTGCACAGATCTCTCACTTGTGTTTAATTCTCTATCCCTTTTGGGTGTGCTAACACAGTCAAAGCTTTAAGTTAGAACTAAGATTACATATTGCTCCACACCGATAAGCAAACTTCCCATGAGAAAGTGGAGTAAATCACCCCAGTGGTACAAGTCCTTCAGCATCTTCCCAGTTTTCCTATCGATGCCCAGCTGGATGGACAGGTTCCCCCTCATTTAAATGGAACTGAGCAGGAGCTGCTTACAGCGAAGATCTACATCACTGCCCTAGACCAAGAGCACATGCAGGGCAGCGGGGACGCAGTAACTGGATGTCACCCTGCAATGTCATTGCTCAGTTCTGGCCCGGGTGAGCCTGCAAAGTGATGGGAGGCTGGACTTGGTGGCCTTCCCCTCTGACAGCCCTGCCTGCCTGGGCTAGGTGAGTGGTCACAGTCACGCCACCGTCATCCCTGCAGCATGACCTTGCAGCCAAGACTCACCTCATGCACTGAAGACTGGACAGCACCAGATGTGATTCGTGAGGGCAGTGCCAGATGCTCTCGAACAAACTAGCATTGCTACTAACTACTTCAGCTGTGTTCCAAATCTTATCCTTTTATGAAGAGTTTTGAGATGATTCTTTTCACTTTCCCTAAACCCCAGCTCCTGGAGCAGGTGATTACATGAAATTACCGTGAGAAGAAATGTGTGGCTGTCTTCCTAACAGAAACTGTTCATAGCCCCCACATCTGGGAAGCAACGTCTCAGAGTAGGCCCTGGGCTCAGAAAGCAAAAAGAAAGGTTCCAAATGTGTATATATATATTTTTAACCGTCTTGTTTCTTCTGGCAACGTTATGGTTTGGGGGGGGCTGACTTGTGCTTTCACACACATGGCACTGGCAGTACTTCCATGAATGATCTGCTCTCCCCGCATCGCATAGCTGGACTGGGTGAAAACCAGTGACTTTTTAAAGCTCTTTCAAGCTCTTCCTGAAACTGCAAAGGCAACTGGGAGGGGGATTAATCCTAGAGCTGGAATGCTTCAGCTAGAGCAGTTCCCCACCCATCCTGCATGGAGGGACCAGAAGACTAATCCCATTCCCTTCTTCCTCTTCTCTGTATCAGCTGCCTTAGGGGCTTTTTAGGGTGCCTGGTCACTTATCACTGCTTTCCTGCTGAAGAGCACAGTCTAACGTGACCACAAACATAGCTGGTGGGTGAGGCTGTGAGAACTGCTGTGGTCCCAGGTCCCAGCGTCATGGCTCTGCAGTATTTCAGCACGTGAAGCGGTTGTTTTCAATGGCAGCCTTCCTGGTCTGGTGGTGTTTGTTAAAACAGGCATTTATTAAGAGATAACGGTAGGGACTGGCAGTCTATTTAAATCACAGCTGAGTTTTGTATTATAAATCACATCAACTTTTGGAGTGCCAGACTTCCCAGAGACGGTTAATTCCTGCCTGACTAGGACCCTGTCTCTGTTCCAGAGTCTGCAGTGGTGGTTGATTTATTTTACTGGGGGATTTCATCAAAACCTCTGGCTTTAACCTATACAGCCCTACGTGACTTGGGTTCTCCCTTTACTTGAGATCTCCCTCTCTTCCTGAGTGTTAACATGGTCATAAAGGTCAAATGTAGCATCCCAACCAACCTATCCCTGTTCTAGTTAGGAAAAGGCTGATGGCAGTCCAGTTTTGGGGTGAGGGAAGGGTTGTGCAGGCTATGCTGCTGTGGAAGGACCTCAGAGTCTGCACAAAGACTTCTTGTCTTGCTTGGTGACAGCAGGAAGACGAGTGTTGATGGCACTCGAGGAGAGAGCTCTCTGTATGTTTGTTGCCCAGAAGCAGTGTATCTCACAGGCGTGCTTGGATCTTATGGGGCCGGAGAGCCCAGTCGGAGAGGGAGGGATGTGCTCGTGAATGCCCAGCAGCTGCTTGCAAAGGTGGTGGGATGTCAGATGCTCTGCAGCCTCCCTGGGGCAGTCCTGGGGAACTGGCCCTCAGCAGGAGCGGTGGCTGCATGTTTCAACCCATCCGCAGGGTTCCCACGTGGCTGGAGGTTGACGTCCACCTTGTGTTGTAGAATGAGGTTTCGTTACCTTTCAGCCAGCTGGCCCTTTCCTGCTTTGAAGGACGACACTGTTTTCTGGTGCCTTTTCAATTACTCTTGCTCAGAACAACAAGCCTGGTCCTACCTGAGTGAGCTGTGGTTTCCTGGCTCTTGCTGGCTGGGTTGTAAACCCAATTTGGCATCTGTTGACTTGGGAAGTGTTAGGGCCCGGCATATAATTAATAGCACTTTCCTCCTAGGGTGCAAACTGAAGCTGATGTGCTGTAATTAGGAACACACACAGGCTCAGAGGGTGATTTGGGCATAAAGTTAATGAACTGTAAGTCCCCATAGCTGCACCCATCGCTGCAGAGGAATTTGAGAGCAGAGACTCCAAAATCATCTGCAGAGGGAGAGCTGGAAAGCCCCGCAGGGGATAGACAAGGGGGATGGACCACACAAATCAGACCCCAAAATGGACTAAAGGTAACAGGCAATCCTTTGCTTTGGGATTGAGGTCCTATTCCTGCCCAGGGTGCTATGGGCAGTGCTGGAGGCCATACGCTCTCTGCAGACCGTGCTGCTCATTTGTGAGCTTTCTGGAGTGACTGTTGTTGGGGAAGAGCTCTGCAGTGGGGAGAAGTGGGAACAGAAACAAGTCTCTGGTGGTCACCTTGCATTAGGGACCCGCAGCAGCAGTAACACCGAGACTTTGAAGGTCACCTGCCTGCAGAGAGGAGATGGGACTGCTCCAGTTTTGCTGCCCCAGCTGGGTGCCACCACTGTGGGACTAAGCTTCGTGTCCACTAACCACCTTTCTGTGTCTCCTCAGCCGTCTGTGACCCACCGTGCCAGAACAAGGGCTCCTGCAGCCGCCCCCAGGTCTGTACCTGTCGCTCGGGCTTCCAGGGTTCCCGGTGTGAAGAAGTGGTTCCTGAGCAGGAGTACCACCCGCCTGGTGCTGCCGCCGCCTTCCAGACCCCAGCAAGCTCCCTGCGGAGGAGGACCAGCGTGGCAGGGCGGGATGCCTCCCTGCGAGGGGCTCAGGTGCCTGTCCTGCGGCACGTCCCAGCTGTGTAAGTCAAACCTGGTTCCCGGCAGGATGCTCCCCCAAACCCACAGGCAGCTAATGCCAAGCTCAGTCAGGCCACAGCCTCTGCTTCATGAGACCAGGCGCCTTGGCTCCCTGTGGAGGCTTCTCCCTGGGCTCTGGGAGCTTGTAAGGGGGTCAGGTCCTGCTGTCCCTCCAATGGACTCGGTTTGTCCCCAGCACTGTGCCATGGTCCTCAGGCACATGCAGGAACAGGCCAGGCTAGCGATGGTCCTGTGGGGAAGGAGGACTGGGAAGCTCAGCAGTTTGCCCTTGTCCAGCTGTTGAACAGCCTCTGTGGTAGCAGCAGGGTGGATGGAGGAGTGGGCGTTAAGCCTCTTTCCCAAGAAATGTGTTTAGTGCAATATGTCCAGGTAGTACCCACAGAATAGTACATCCATCTGAGCTGTGCTATTAAGTGCTGGTATGAGCAAAGCGATGATACTCAGCGGTGTCTGCTGGCAGACTCTAGTTGTTACTGAGCCATTTGTTCTGTATTTCTGTGTCACCTTGCTGTGGTGTTGGCCATTTTAGTACCCAGGCAGGTGCCTGCATGTTGGGTACGGAAGCAAAGATGCAGCTGTTGGAGCTCACACAGGCTCTGTGAGTAGCACGTTAAACTCAGGGTGACAGCTGTGGCATCGTCTGGTCCTTTTGGGTGAGGAAAAGCTAATGGCTTCAGCTCACCTGCTTCAGGTCGGTGCTGAGGTGCTCTTGTACTCAAGGTGCAACTCCTCCACACTTTATGTTTTGCAAAGCCCCACTGGGGTTTTTCTGCTGAAGGAGGTAGTGAAGGTGGGAAGGGTGGCTTTCCCCAGCAAGCACCGCTACCGTGCTGGCAGCTTGATGGGGATAGAGAGATGAGAATGATGTTTGCTGCTTTACAACAACCTACATGTGTTGTTTATTTTTCTTAAAAAATCACCTCTGCTTTCCTGTAAGAGCCCATGGATGCAGGAGCGAAGGAGCAGGCTGCACCACCCCTAAAAGTCCATGTCTTTCTCACTGCTACTCACTCAGTTGCTGGGCCAGATAGAATGGCTTTGTCACCACAGCAGACAATTTGTATGTGGCTTCCAGCAGAAGTCCCTCAGTCATAGCAGGTCATGACAGGGGAGAAAAAAAAAATAAAAAGGTTAGGTGCCTAACCAGGAGGTAACTTCAGTTTCTTCTTTTCTCCTCAGACTCTTTTGACTTTTCCTGTCAGCATCACTTCAAACTGCCCGAGGAGAGGGTGGTTCAGCCTTTGTTTTTCTGTGCTCCTGCAGGTTGCTTTTAGCGTGCCTGTTGCACTTAAAGTAGCTGTTGCCTTTCTGCCTCTTCTGAAGCAGAGGCAATGCACGGGCTGGAGACATTTCTAGACACTTACTCTCAGCCATCTACAGTTTTGGAGGGGTTCAGATGACTGACGAGGAATTGACTGACACCAAGCAGTTCACTGAAGCCAGCATATCTTGGTGCCCAAATGAAAGACTATCTGATGGGAACCAAATTCAGGCAAGGCAAAGGTGATGCTAGCAGGGAGAGGTGGCCAAGCCTCTGTCATCGCTGCCCCGAGAGAGGCTTGGTGCCCGAGCGAGCATGCAGCCCTTGCACGTGCCTGCAATCCTGGTCATTGCTGACGAGTTTCCTTGCAGCAATGACCTCCTCCTACCCCTCTGTGCCACCGCTCTGTGTGGAGGGACTGGAGGGGAGGGAGAGCAGTGCCCTTGGAGATACAGCACCTGTTGAAGGCTTTCCCAGTAAGGAACATGACCTCAGGCTCCGCACAGAGGACAGGGGGCTGTGCAGGCACTGGCAGAGCATTCCTGTCCAGACAGTCAGACACAGCGTCTAGTGATCGCTGAGCTGGGATTGCTGACTGCCCAGCTGCCTGCTGTACCTTAAATCCTCTGGCAGTGTCCCAGGGAAATAGGACTCCGTTAAGGACCATGCCATGCCCTTCCTCCTTCCCTCCCCATGGAGGCCAAAGGATGTCACCTTATCCCATGTTTCAGTGAGAGCATTTGATGTTTGTCCTTTGCAATAGCTGTAGGTAGAAGCCTGGGACATGTCGACCCCTGAGTGCCTTCTGGAGCCATCCTCAGATTTGCCGAGGCCACTGCGCACGTCTCCAGGAGTGAGCTCTCACTGCCCCTCGGGGTGCTGTGCTGCAGGCTCCTGCCTTTCCTGTCCAGGCAATGCTTTGCAGGCAGGTCTGGGGCTGCCTGCACCCTGGCACTGCTCTGCATTGAAATGCCTCACTTTAGCCCCTGGACATTTTCCCGTACAATTCAGTTGCTTGGGTCTTGCCCGCGGACCATATAACATACGGTGTGCCACTAGCATGACCAAAAAGTCTTGGTGGTGTTAGATGGGTTGTTTCCAAAATACCATTGAGTGGCCGCTTCAGCCTGCCAACTTCTGGGCTGGCTGTGGAGCCTGTTGGTGTGAGCATCCTCGTGCTCTTGCTGCCATTGCACCTGGGCGTGCCTTCCCGCTGCTTCCCTTGCACTGCTGTTAGTCCTTGTTTGCCCCCCCGTGTTAAGTTGGCTCGGTTTAATAAACCAGCAAAAAAAATTAACACTGCAAAATGAAGGATAATTTTTTTTACCCTTCAGTGGGCTAAATTGGCTTTTTGAAAGACGATGAGGACCAGGAGAATTGGCTGGAATTGCAAGGCTCGTGGTGGAGGGAAGGTAAAGGGGTGGGCTCCCTTTTGGGAGGAAGCCTCTTATTAGGTTGGTCATTTGTCTAATGAAACCATGCCCTCAGACTTGTCTGAACTTGGAGCCGCCTTCTTGCAGTTACAACATCATCTCTCTCTATGCTACCACTAAAGTACTCTCTGTGCTTCTGCTTCAGGCTCTCTCTGTACAGTTGGGCTGTAGCAGCAAAAGCAAGGAGCAGATTTGTCTTCCCAGAGCTATGCAGGTCTTGCTTATACTTGCAAGCACGAGGATCTGTTTAGGCAATGCAACCTCAGGGTCACCTTCACTGGAGTTCAGTTCGCTGCCAAGTCTGAGAGGAACACCTTGGGTTTTCCAGTCCTTGGTCTTCTCCTGGATAAGGATGGGTTGTGCTGGTGGGACACCAACTTTTTCTAGTCAGCCCATCATGATCTCACAGCAGCTGGCTTGCTTGTCTGATTTGTCAATAAGGAAGAGGTAGAAGAAGTTCTTGGTGGCTCGGTGGACAGAGGACATTGGGTGGTTCCAGGTCAGTGGTTGTGAGAAGACTATGAGATCCAGGACAAACAACCAGTCCCTGTTTTCCCTGCACATTCGCATTGCTAACAAGGAGGAGTTGCACAAGAGCAGGAGCTTATAGACCTCTAAACCTCGTCTTGCTGTGCCAAGACAGGAAATCAGTTCTCACATGAGTGAATTTGCTTTCTCCTTTTGTTTACTTGTGTGTATGTTGGCTTTATTTGTGTTTGTTTGTACGGAGGTAGCAATCAGAAGCTCTGAAGTCATGCACTACAACAGTGCTGTATTAGATGTGGTATAAACATGCAACAAATCCCATGAATCCTCCCCAGAGATCTGCTCTCTAAGCAGAGATGCCTTTGGTTTTGAAGTGTTTTGAAGTGACTCTTCACAGAGAGTTAGGAGAGCAGCCTCCCAGGTTATTCAGGAATTGCTCAGACCAAAATATCCCCCACTTGCCTGAGTGATGGGTCAGCTTTAGAATTATTTATCTGCAGCTAGATGGGCTTACTTATAATGACTGCCCCTTCACCATGGAGAGTAACCTGGTCTGGAGGTAGGAAGTCTTTAGAAGTCTGGAGGAGCCTATAAAGCCTTGGTGAAGGGCATGACCAGGCAGCTGCCTGTTTTCATGGCCCCATCTCTGGTACATATGCTCAGGCTCTCCAGAGCTCACGCCTGGAAACAGAAGCAGTGATGCCTTCTGTGGTTTCCCTGCCAGGAGAGCCCAGGAAGAACAACTGTGACGGCGGGAGCTGTTACTGTCTTCTGCCCTCCGCCTTAGTGAGAAGTAGCAGCTTCTTGACCAAGGGTTGCACCAGGCATACACAACTGGTTGTACTGGTTGATTTGTATTTGCACCTAGTGGATGTGAAGGCTAGCAAATGGAAATGTGGGCATTCCCAGTGTAGCTGTCATAGATGCATTTCCAGGCATGCTGGCAGTCCTGGGAAGATGTGGACGTGGGCATCAGCCTGAGCGTCGGGCTGAGCACAGGTATCTGTAGTGCTGCAGCGTTACATGTAGTCAGCAGTGCCTCTGTTTGGAGAGGTCCTGGGGAAGAATTACTGCAGCCTTGCCTTGCCTCTGTGGTGCACGCCATCTCTTCCTCCTGGGACTAAAGCAAAAGACTTGCCCGGCCTTACCTGAGCTCAGCACTTTCCCAGGGGAAGACAAGGCTAGGAGAAGGGCAGCTCCGGGTTTACTTTGCTGACACTGAGCTAGTGATGCTCAAGCTTTCCTCCCTTCAAATACAGGCTGAGCAACGGGTACCACTTCCCGAGCCCCTTCAGCGGGCCGTGGCGCAGCAGAGGTTTCGGGTCGGGTGTCTGAGGGAGCCTGTGGGGACTTGTGAGCTGCTGCAGAAGCCGGGAGGCCCTCACGCTGTGCTGCTTGGAACAGGGAGTGCTCCGGCGAGCAGGATCCTGGGGGTGTCAGAGGCCCTCCCAGCACGGACTAGCTGCAAATCCTCCCTCTTCTTGATCTCAGCCTGAATCTCTGCCCGGAGAAGCAAAGCCCCGACGGATGATTGTGCGGGTGGAGCTGCACCTCAGCCCAGAAGCTGAGCTAAATGAAAACAGCTTTGTTTTCGTAAGGCTGGAGTATCAGCAGAATTCCTGTTTATTTAGCAGGGAGTGGAAAGGGCTTGCGCCCCTGCCCCTCACCGTCGGGATGGACAGCCTCTGACCCCAGGCAGCATGCGAGGAGGGTTCTGCTGCTGCCACCTGAGAAGGTCCCTCCTGCAACTGGCGTCTATGCAAGGGAGCCACGCTGCCCAGATGGGATGCGTGCACTGGATGAGGGCGGCCTGGGGAGCGAGGCATCCTTCCTCTTCACGGAAAAGAAGAGATGACTGGGACCTGCAAAGCGTTTTCCCAGCAACCCAGGCAAGGGAAAAGGACATAGCTGTGGTATAAGGTGCTGAGACACCGTGAAGGCAGCTTAATGTGGCTACGCTCTTGAGGGCAGGGAGCTTCCTCTGAGAGGGCTCTGTTTAGGCGAGGCAGTTGCTGGGAGTTGCCTGGTCTTTTCAGGATGGAAAAGGAAGAAGGCTGAGTTGTGACATGCCCACCCCACTGACTCCTATCTCAGAGCCTCCTCTCCAGCACCCTGGAGGAAACATCTCCTCCCTTCCTGATGAGAGGAAGGGCTATATGTAGCCCTCAAGGAGCTGTGGCAAGCACTTCTGGCCTGGGGACACCAGGAACCTCGTGCCAGCAGGGAGGTTCTGCCAAAATCTCTATTCTCTCTCCTGGAAGCAAAGGGTGAGGAACAGCAGAGAGCAAGCAGAAGGCAGGCAGGATCTTGGGTGTGCAGCAGAGGCTGCTGGATGGAGGAATTGTATTTTCTCCCTTCTGAATATTGGCTGAAACCAGCTCCTGTCCTGGTGGCAGCCAAGTGTCTAGCATGGTCCTTTGCAGAGGAGAGCAGGGCCCATGGCTGGACGTAAACCTCTCCACCCTCGGGTGGCCATTCAAAACATGGTGTTGAGAACTGTGGCTTAGCAAAATCAGCTTGATTAGCTTGTTGTCATTGAGGACTAGCAGATAAAATGAAAGTTCATTGCAAGATCACTTGCTTTTTAAAGATGCTGCTCCAAACAGAGACAGATTTGTCTGAATTGTTAAAGCAGATCTGGGGCCTCTTGTCTTGCCAGCTTTGAACTTTCCACATTTATGAGAAAAAGGGGAGCTTTCTTACTGGCTTACTTGGGTTGCTGCCAAATGTCCGGGACTGTTTGCCCACAATATATGTAGTACTAGAGGGAGGTTTATACCAGCCACATTTTTCCTGAACACACCTCTGTACACTTCTGCTCGCTTTACATTTATGAGGGGTACAATTTATTGATACCCAAACAGCGGAGAAACTAAAAGCTGACCCTGGCTGAGAAGCCCTCCCTTCCCCCGTGTAGGTGCATTCTCATGGCATGGGCTGTGCCAGGTTTCCTGCTTTGCTTGGGATGGGACCAGCCCAGGAGGTCCATAGTGTGTGATGTTGAATTCCTTGGGTAAAACACTGGTACCAGCCTTGCCTTCTGCCACTGCGGCATCTGTATGCTCATTACTTGAATGACATATTTTCCCAGTGCAGATAAGCCCTAATTGCAGCTTTCTACCTTTGACAATACATTTTTCACAGGATGGTCAAGCCTTTACATTCCTCGATCCAGAGCAAACTTTGAGTAGATATCCGAGACCTTGTTAAGAAGTTGAAGCTAAAAAGCTGGTGCCAGTCTTTGTGAGAATATGTGAGAAGAAATTCCACTCAGGGCAATGAGATTGCCATAAGTTCTAGATCTCAGTCCCCCTCCTGCCTTGACATAGTTGAAAGCCCTTGGCAAGCTGGCTAGGAAGCCTAAAGGAAACACTCAAGCTACCCAAGAGGAGCATAAATGTAATTTTTCTTATATAAAAATACTTCTGTTTTTAAATTACATGATACACCTTCTCTAGCCTGGCACCAGCTACAGTTGTTCTACTTTCTAGTGTTTTAAAGCTGTCAGCACCATTCTGGTTTATGTGTTTTATGTATTTACTTTCTAGGGGGTTGCGTACACTTCAGAGCAGCAGGAGGATAGCTGGCTTTTCAGGCTCCTTTTAAAACTCCAAATATGGGCTTTACATTAGGCCTGTTCATCTGCACCTCCTTGGGAGCCATTCCTATAGCTTAATTCAGCCTCTAGGCTTTGCGAGAAAACAGTCAAATGCACTTTTCCTTCTAACTGAGAGAAAAATCCTGCTGCTGTCAGCCTGGCTTGAGAGTACATGCAAGAGAGCAGGGTGCAGGGCAAATGCATTGTACATGTGGTCGGTGAGGTAGTACAGCAAATCCAGTTTATAGCCTATTTTATATACTATACATATAGCATTTGGGACCTTTTATGACCATGCAATTTATAAAGCAGTTGTATAAAAAAGAAAGATGTTAGAAGAGCGCTAACACCACACTATCAAACGCTGGAGAGCTTTTCCCCAGTGCCTGAATTAGGATTGTCATCCAGCTTCCTTTCGGCTCCCTTGTGCATATGAATTAGGCTGCAGTTTCCCATACCTGACTGTGTGCTGCCTTATTTGGTTTAAGCTGGCACTTCAGCAAAATCAAAGTTGTTCTCTTTGGTTTCAAGTGCTTTCCACAAATCACCAAGTGCTGGCAGGACACAAGGGATGAATTGAAGTTGATTTGGTACAAGGAGCGGTTGAAATGCAGGTGTAGAATTCTCCATGTAAAATACACTCGCTTTCTTCTCCTTTTGTCAGAAGCATCCAGAGAAATGCTTCCCTGAGCACTTGGTGCTGGATGAGATTGGTACCCAGTTCTCCACACCATCTCATTATTGTCTCGCTTGCGTGGGGACTCTTTTCGGGGACATACAGAGCCTAAACATATAGGCAGGCATTAAGAAGAGATTCAGACTGGAAAAATATTATCTGTTACAGCTGAAGGAAAAAAAATTCTCCATGGGAGGAAGAAATCTGGAAGAAGGAGAGGCTGAGATTTTGCAGAGTAGGAGTGAACAGCAAATTAGGCAGCAGAGAGTAATGCGTGGCGGCTGCATGCTAGAGGCCAGTGCTGCTTAGGACTTCGGAGGCAAAAGCCCCGAGTCGCATGGGGTTTTTTTTCCTGTGTACCCTGGGGTCCTGCATTGAGTCAAGGTGTTCTTTGTTGCTAGAAAAGATCTTGACAAATCAGAAGGAATTCTGAGAACTACAAAAGGAAGGAAGGAGGGAGCTGAGGGGAATGGTTAACAGACCCACATCTGCAAAACTGAGCCAAACGCTGGCCTTGGAGGATGGGGAGCATACTTGGAGGCTGAGGCTATCTAGAGGGGGCAGGCAGGGTGTATTAGGTTGCTTGTGGCCTTGGCAGGGTGGCCATGCTAATTTTTCAGCTACGAGGCTTTCTACAACAGCAAAGTGCCAAACTTTTCCAGGGATGTAATGACAGGTTGATAATGACACTGGAGCTTTGCCTTCTCCATCGCTTTGGAGCTGTGCTGCTGGGGAGCTGGAGCCCAGGCACCGCCAAGGCAGGCGCAGCCCTTCTGCCTGCTCCAGATCCCTTCCCACTGGGGACACCATAAAGCCTGCTCCTTCCTGCTGCTGGTCCTTGGTGTGGTTAGTGGGGGCCACGAGGGAGAGGTGTGAGAGCAGATTTGTGGTCACGGTAACCCTGGAAGCACTGGCTTTGCTACCAGGCATCATGGCAGGATCGTGGCAGGAGCACTCCTTGTCCCCAGCCAGGCTCTGGCTGGTGAGCAACTGGAGAGATGAAGCCAGTACAGAATAAAAATCACCGGGATGGTCGTTCCCCATTCCCAGGCAGGGCTGAGACTTCAAGAGTGGGCGGCAAAGTGTCACATCCCGACACAGCTCTCATGGCTGGAGTGCTGCAGGTGAGGGAATCCTATGTGTGGCTGGGGATGGAGAGATGTGAGGGGACTAACTACACCGAGCTAATCGATCCAAAGGCCAGGGTGTCCTGCTGGGTGTTCAACCATTGGTTTAGCTTAAAATGTGTCTCAGATGTGCAGCGTTCCCAGCGTGAGTGGGAGGCTTCCCAGCACCTCCTGCTGCAGGTGGAAAGCCTCCGCTTCTCCAGATGAGAGGACTACACACGTCTCCTCTCCGCCCTGTTGCTCTCGTGCCCTCTGTGTGTGTGTGGCAGCCACCAGCTCTTCACCCCCCTCACACGCCTGCGATGAGAGGCTTTGCCTGCCCTCCCCATGTCCCATGTAACGCAGGGGGCAGGCAGCTGGCTCCCCTCACTCCCCGGGGTACGTGTGGGCATGAGGATGAATAGGCTAAAGTGTTTCTTGGGGCTTTGAAGCTGGCAGCCCGGTGGAGGGGGTGAGTGTTCCCAGTCGACAAGATGGAAATGAAACTCAAGTGCTTGTTTTCTCCCTGCTGTAGGGGGGAGGCGAGTGACCTCCCCGCAGCTGGCGGGTGGCTTTTCTCTGGCTGATGTCTCTGCAGCAGGTTTCATTAGATGGAGCCTTTTCCTCAGCTCGCAGCTGTTGTGTCTTGTGGAGACAGAGGGCCCTTTGGGCAGGAGACCTCGGCGTGCTTGTGGGCACAAGGGCAGGTTGATATGTTGCCCTCTCCTCTTGCGTGCCTCTGCTCTAAACACAGCTCCCCCCCTTGCCAGGCAGGTCCCTGCTGCTCACTGTGCTGGGGAGCACAGGGAGGAGGAGAGCGGCAGCGGGGGCATTGCTGTGGCCAGTGCTGGTGGCTGAACACCCTGTGGGGCGGTCACCACGTTGCACAGCAGACAGCCCAGCTCTCCAACTGTGCCAGCATCTTATGCCCAGTTGTGTAATGGTGCAAAAGCTGTGGCCGTGGGGGGATGCCTGCAGTAAGGTGGTGCCACTGACGGAGACCTTCATCTGACGGCAGTTGTTAGGACAATCCTGGATGGGTCTCTTCTCACCGAGGTGTGAGAGCGGCTACGCGACTGCCTCTGGCAGCAGTGCCGTGCCTGTTGATCGCGGTGCCAAACACCAGCTGCTGCAGGCAGGCAGGGGAGCCAACTGGAGCAGCTTTCTCGCTGTATCAGCCCGAAGGAGCGTGCGGCTGCGCTGGGGACAGCAGGGCTGCACAGCCGCCCGTCTCGCCTGCCACTCGCCACACATGCCGTGGGCCAGCCTGGGTGGTTCTGCCGGGGGGGTGGTAGCTCGCCTGGCCTCCCTCCCTGTTTTAGTCTACGGAGTGTGCAAGGTTTGGCCCAGATGTGGCATTTGTAATCAAGTAGCCTGGCCTGGTTCCTCTGCTGGCTCCACTTGAAACTCAAGAGTGGTTGCAGGCTGCATTTTGATTTTTCTGGGAGACATTGGCCCACACTTCAGCTCCGGAGACGGGCAGATTGCAAACAGCTCTTCATCGTGCTTGGCATTTGGAGATCACAGTTCTGGTGATTTTATGGGTCAGCGCTAAGGTCTGATGGATCCAACCAGGGGTGCGATCTGCTGCTCCCAATGACAGCCTGGTGCCGTGCCCTTGCTCGGGGCATGTTCCTGCAGCCTCGCTGGGCCAGGCAGATGCTGTTCCCATGCTTGGAGAGCTGGACTTCTTCCAGGGAGTCAGTTGCTCACGCCCTAATACATGAGAGCAAAGAAGAGCACCCGCAAAGTGGCGGGTGGCATGTGTGGCACGTGTGGCAGGGGAAGGGCATTTAATGTCAGCAGAGAGCAGTGCGGAGATGTGTGAGCAGCCACTTTGGCTAAGGAGAAAATTAGACCCCAAGACACTGATTAAAAAGAACCTGTTAGCTGTCTGTGTGCTTAGAGAGGTTCACTTATGTGGTGTCTGGTGACTCCTGAGCAGATAAAAATAGAATTCACAATGCATCTCCTTCTCCCTCTGTGTTCTCATGCACTACGTGGTGGGCTGGGAGCTGGCTCGGGTGGCCCTAGAGCACTGTTCTGGGGCCCAGAGGAAGGAAGATGCCAGGGTGATGGTGGTGGAGAGACTGAGCTTGGTAGCATGGGACAGACACCTGGTGACTTCACTGTCTCACAGACTTGCACATCTGTTGCTGCGATTTGTAGTGAGAGATCCAGAGAGGTATCAGCCAGCTGCTGGCACATATATCAAGCAGAGCAGGGAACTGGAGTTACCACTACAAGGTGGCACAAGAGACAGCCCAGAACGAGAGCCGTGTGGGCTCTGTGGGAGCCCCTTGCTAGCCATGGTAAGGGATAGTGGTGGCATCTGGCTGCTGGAATGACATGGCTCCTGGGCTCGTGCCAGCAGCGGGGCAAGGGACCTGCCATGTGTTCCTGCCTGTGCAAGCCCCGTTTTAACAGTGCTCTTTGTGCCCAAGGCAAAAGGTGTTGTCATTGGCATGTCTATCCACAGGAGTGTGGAGGCATCCCAGGGGAGGGAGGATTTCCATGACTCCCTGCTTGTGTGATGACCTGACTGCGTGTGAGTTGTGCCTGTGGCACTACAAGGTGTCAGGTGAACATGCCAGGGGACACCTTGGCAACTGAGATCTGTTGTGGTTAGGGTCGCTACTGGCTTGCCTTTCCCCGTGAGGGTCCATATACCTTTGTCTGGTGTCCCATCTGGCATGAGATCTGGCTGCAGGTGACTGTGAATTGGGCACAAAGGTGCCTGGATGGTCATTGCTGTGGCCTTCATGGTACACAGGTCCTGCGTGGCTCAGCCAGGAAAGTCTCCTGCCTGGGCGAAGCTGGTGGCAGCTTCTCCTAGGCAGGAGACCTTCCTTTGCCTTCCACCAAACCCTGGGGACCAGGGGGCTTTGGATGCTGGTGTCTCCCTCACTCGTATGGGGGGTACCAGGGCTGAAGGCGGCCGCAGGAGAGATGGTGGGAAGCATGATGCAGGCAGGTTTCAGAGCTATCTCTGCTGCTTGTGGGGATAATAAACTGTGTCAGGATTTATGGACATAACGTGGGTGGGCTTGCAGTCAGGTGTCTTGTATGGTGTGGTTTCCCCGCTCCTCCCTGAGTCCTAACAGAGCTGTCTTCCTTGTCAGCATGTTTGTGAGCTAATTGATAATAAGCTTGAGTGGTCTCTAAGCAATGGTTCTCCTGTGCTCTGGGGCCTGCAGACTGAGCCATGAATCCCATCTGCCTGCTGGGGAACCTGTTTGGAGTCCAAGAAACGGGAAGTTTCTGGTCTGCGGTCAATTTGCTGCTTTCCAAGGCTGGCTGCTTCTCTCTCCCCCTGTAGACACAGACGCTGGTGTTGAGGCTGCCCATTCTTCTGCGATGCTTTAGTGGAAAATCAGCAACTGCCGAGCATTACAAAGGGGGAAGTGAATCACTGATTTTGGTCCCTGTGGCCCCAAGCAGGGAGGGCGTCTAGCCAAAGGGACAGGCGGATGGACAAGACAGACACCGAGTATATTGTTCGACATTTTAAAACCAGAGGAGAACTCGCCTGTTGTCCTGGCAGGTTATCAGGGGCTGAGCATGACTCAGCCCCCGTCCTGGCTGAGTCCTCTCGCCTTGCAGCCGTGTGGAGGCTGCGGGCTGGAGGAGCTGGGGTGGGCTTACCAGTGCCACAACCGGGGGACCCTGGTCCCAGCCGCGCAGGCACACGCTGCCTCGCTGGGTGGCTGGAGTCAGCAGCTGCATCCCAGGCAGCAGGCTGGTTGTGTCTGGAGAGATGGAGGTTGTTAAGCTCCAGCCCTGGGATGGGCATTTCTGGACCCTGGGAAGATGGTTTCTTCTCTGAGGTCTGTTTATCTGCAGCTTTGCTTTGGCTAGTGCTGCTCCACTCCGTTGTTGCCCTCCTGGGAATTGCTGTATGGTCTCTGACATCTCTCCCTGGTGCTTAGCAAGGTGTGGGTTTGTTTCCAGCTGGGAGGGTGACTTTCCAGTCCTCATCTGGCCAGCCCTTGCCTTGTCTGGGGTTAGCACCCCTCCCCGCTGACTGCCCCGTCCAGGATTCATGTTCTCCGCAGCACCTTGGGCCGTCCACCCCGTCATGGTCAGTCAGGCTTTGGCTGGGGAGAGGGCGAGGCAGGTTGGATGAGAAACCAGTAATACCCCTGTGGCACTTGGCTCCACGTTTCCTTTACGCAAACGTGAAAAAAACCACCATTTCCCAGCTCACGAGCGATCTGGCCAAAGTCAACAGTTGGATGCAGAGCAGCCGATAGAAACTAAATCCAGGAAAGACTGAGGTGTTGCTGCTGGGGAGA
Organism: Microhierax caerulescens; assembly: GCA_035590215.1. Taxonomy (NCBI): domain Eukaryota; kingdom Metazoa; phylum Chordata; class Aves; order Falconiformes; family Falconidae; genus Microhierax; species Microhierax caerulescens. The sequence goes on along the minus strand of JAVJGJ010000060.1, from coordinate 64,060,013 downwards.
GGGAAGCGCTTTGAAGACTTTGCCACCTTTGCCTCCAGTCCCAGGGAGGATGGCTGGCCTCAGGTCACTAAGAGAAGCCACAGCTGTGTACCCACCTGGATGCCCTGTGGCTTTTGCTTACCCAGGGAACCACAGTCACCAAAAGTGTTCAGAGGTTTGAAAAATGCTTTCCATATACAGTGGGTTAGAAAAGCCGTATTGTCTTCTGGACCCCGTGGTCTCAGTGACTTGATTATTGTGATTCTGTGTACCTAGTCTTGAAATGGCAGGCTCTTTTTTAAAAAAACTGGATGATTCAGAATACAGTGGTCCTCATGTTGACCCATGTGGTTGCCAGGAGCCTGCTAGCTCGGTCTTCTGCTTGCTGTCCTCAGTGGGGTGAGAGATACCTCTCATCTCCTCTGGGCAGGGAACAGGCATCTTGCAAGTTCATCTGGGGGAATACAACATTTTTGTAACTGTCTCAGTGGTGCCCAGTGACAGGACAAGGGGCAACGGGCACAAACTGCAACACAGGTGGCTCCATCTAAATATGAGGAAAACTTCTTTGCTTTGAGGGTGACCAAGCCCTGGGACAGGCTGCCCAGAGAGGCTGTAGGGTCTCCTCTGGAGATGTTCAAAACCCACCTGGATGCGACTCTGTGCAGCCTGCTCTGGGTACACCTGCTTTAGCAGGGGGTTGGACTAGATGATCTCCAGAGGTCCCTTCCGATCCTGACCGTTCCATGATTCTGTGTTTCTCTAGCCTGCTGTCTCTAAAGCAAATACGGTGCAGAGTGTACCTGATAACAAAATCTATTTAAAACAAAGCCTTTATATACAGACCAAGGGGCAGATCCCTTGCTGGATGTCATACAGGTGTTATTTGGATCCTGCAGGAATGTGTAGCACCAGAATGTAAGGAACCAGGTCTCCCTCAGTTCTCCTAACTTCTGGCATGTGTCCTCTGGGTCTTATGGGGAGTCCAGGTCCTTGACCTGCATCTCAGAAGAGAGCAGCTACAAGTGCTTGTTGAGTAGTTTTGAACTGCTGCAGGTGTGGGTCAGCCTGCTTGCACAGCTGCCTTCCAGCCCAAATCTTTTAAATTTTAATTAATGCCTAATACCTATAGGAATGAAACTTTCCACATGCTGGTGACCGAGGTCTCTCAGCCAGTGACCTTTCAGCTGTCAGCCCGGTAGGGATCAGCAGGAGCACACACATCCATGCGCCTGGAAGGAGACCGCTGCTCCCTCTACCTTCCCTCCTTGACCTGTGTTTTCCCCTGGACCGCGGCTGCTGTTAGCTGGACACCACAGAGGTGGGTGCCCCAGGACAGCCCAGAAGGAGAGGTGTCCTAGGAGTCTGCACGCTCTTTCTGCCCCACAGGCTGTGCCTGACACGGAGAAAGCTGTCAGCAGCTCTGACGGATGAAGAGCAGGGAAACCAGCTGCTTGGCAGGCGGTCGCCTGTAAAGGAAGAGACCACTGCCTCTTTGCAGAGATCTGTGCTGGCCCTGTGCCTGGCTGGAAGAGTGGAAGTGAGTAATACCATGCTGAGGGAGCCTGTAAGACCGAATGAATGTGAAGCCCTGGGACTATTAAGTGTCTCAGAACATAGTGCTTGAGGTGTCAACCTCCTCTGCCTCCTCCCCGAGCAGGTGGAGGCATGGAGAGTGGTAGCACAAGCTCCCCACTCTGCTGGTTTGGAGCTGCCCCATCTGTTTCCCATCCTCGCTCTTGCCCCTAGGACAGCCACACCAGTCACAGAACTTGTGCTAATGCGGATCCCTGGGAACTGGACAAGCTCCAGACAAATATTAAGATCCACCAAATGGTTAGGGATTGCTAATGCCTTCTGGCCAGGTCTGTACTGATGTGGTGAGCTCAGGTTCGTTTCCCAAGACCCTTTGAGCAAGCCAGTCCCCACGTGCCCAGCGTGGACTGACACTGAAGGTTTGGAGAGGAAAAGCTCCGGTTTGCATTCCCTGACCATAAGCCAGCTGCTTGGCGTGACTTGGGGATGGATTTGGACTGACAAACTGAGATGGAAAGATGCCTTTTGCCATTGATTTCTGTGGCCCAGGGTTGGATGGTGTTACTCAACACAGTCCACAAATCCCAGAGCTCATCCGCCTAGAATAGAACCAAATAAACAAATTAATTTAAAGCAAATCTGCTTCCCCCTGCTGTGACACACTCTGGAAAGCTTTGCCAACAGGATCCCAGTAGGATGGCTTTTCCTCAAGTGTTGCAAGCCATGGAGTAATGTTCTTCCTTCATTTTCCCTTTGTGAAGTTGGCACTGCCCCTCATAGTAAGCACACATAATCCACTTTTCTTTGTAACTGAAATGCTAATGATTGTTTTATTTAAAGCTCTTTATATGGTGTGGGGGTGTTGTTTTTTTTAAAAAAAAAACAAAATCTGATGATCCTAAGAATGACAGGAGTTGTCCCTAAAGCCAAAGGGTGGAATTCCTTCAGGCAGGCAATGGGTAGCATCCAGCCAAGCCCTGATACTTGCATGTAGCATGCTGCCTTCCTCAAGGATAGATATGATGTACTTTCAAGCACAAGAGCTGCTATTTCATTTCCCTGTCTTATGCCACCAGTTGCTTCTACCCAGTGACTCTTCAGAACTCAGGGCTGAAGTTGCCCTCAAGTGACCAGCACTAGGACAGTGAGCATTGTTGGACTGGGGAATTCTCCCTTTTTTTTCCTTGGGGTGCTTCCATCTATGCAGTAAAAGGTCTTGGAACCCCAGCCACGTTCACCCATAGGATTATGCTTGGGGTCTGTCAGCAGACATCAGAGAACAAATATGCCTGAACTTCCAGGGTTTCACAGCTCTCACCTGGCCTCCTTAGAGCTCCACGCGGCTTCTCCTTGGTCACTAACAAAACCAGCAGTAGCACACCAGGCAACAAAGCAGTAGGCAACAGGCACCAGAAGTTCCTTCACTGGCAGCAGGGCTGAATTAGTAGCTCAGAAATGTGTGGGCAGGTCATGCCTGGCCCCCATGGCCATCAGGGGTAGGTGGTACTCTGCAGAATCCCAGGAGAGCTTCTGCAAGAGGCTGGTAGGGACTGAGGTAGGACTGAAACAAAGTTCACTTCTCTGCAATTATTCTGGTTAGCCTTGCTGATTATTGAAAAACAAGCAACGCTTGCTGCCCTCATCTCAGTTTAGAGCTTGATTTTAACAAGACAACAAACACTTTTATCAGCAGGCATCTGTGCTCTTTGGCCAGTCCCACTTGCTCGGTCTCCATCCCTGAATGACCAGACTCCAAACAGCATACGAACCTCCAGCTTGCCAAGCTGGGTGTCTGCCCAGCAGCAGGGGTTACCTGTGCTGCTGCTTCTCAGGACTCCTGCTTGTGCCCCCTCCCAGCAGCTCGGCCCTCATTTTCAGCGTTTTCCTTCATTAGAAACAATTAGGTAATGCATGCCTGGACTAGGGACCTCTGTCTCTGAGATAAAACTGTTCATTCTTGGATTCCTACAGCTCAAGGCCAGAAACGATCAATAGATCAATACATAGCCTAAAATTGCCTTCAGGACAGCACAGATTATGCATTTTTATCTAGTTAAATTTGCACTGTTCCAGTGATGTCTCATGTCCCAGCAGCATGCTTTCCTCTCATGAAGCAATGATACGGGGAGCTGGGGAATCCACTGCTGAGGTGTTTTTTTGCAGAAGGAAAACAGCTACAGTGCTGTGTGTGGGTGTGAATTCTAGTAGGGAATCATTTGGCTTTGGTTTGCAGATGTTGTTGTTATACGACTTGCCTTTCTTGGTTAGATTACAAGGCTCTTTACACCCAGCATTTTGTTCCTGTGGAGAAACCTGTGCCCTGTAATCAGAGCACCTCTTCATCTTCTTTTTGCTAAATTGAAGAGATGGAATACTTTGGATTTCTTGCAGAAAGGCATTTTCACCAACCCTCAAATTACTTTTGTCATGTTTTTTCCCATCTCCTCTCCAGTTTTTCAACAACCCTTAGAAGATGTGACATATTTACTTCACATCAGTTAGATGTGATATTTTAGCATATATACGCCCTGCTGAGAGGAGGATGTGTAGGGAGGCAAAAATACCTCCCTGTTCCTGCAGTGTTTCACTGCCCTTATTTCAGGGCATTGATTTGACAGTTCATATTTAATTGCTTGTCTTTGCCCCCAAAATCTTTTCAGAATTGCTGTTTGCCAGGATTGCCTCCTTCTATCTGCAGCTGCTGCCTGCATTCCTTCTTCCTTGAAGTGCAATTCTGCATTTGGCTCTATTAAAATCCCATATTGCTTGGATGGATTTGCCCTCCACAGTGATCCAAACTTCTCTGTGCGATTGCTCTGTTCTCATCACGATACACCACATTGCAAATTTTTGTGTCAGCCGCACACATTATCAATGTCGTTTGTATGTTTATTTTGAAATGAAAATATTTATTTCCAGATGAAATCCTTGAATCTTGCCAGGCCTCGTAAGGATCACCCTGGAACCCATCTAACTCCCTCCCCAGTGACAACTGCTTCTTGTGTTCTGTCACACAGCCAGTTTGTTATTCATTTCACATGTGCCTGATTGACATCGTACTGCCCTGTTTATTTTTTTATCGGAATGGCATGTCTCTCAGCCTGCCGGTGTGCATGCATGTATGCAATTCTATTGAATTATGAAAATGGACTCCTTTGACAAGAGTGGTTCTCCATAGACCCCACTGACTTGACCTCACTTCTGTGTGCCTTTCCTTTAGTTCCCAATTAATTGATCCGTGTGTCGTCTTTTCCATTCTGTTATTCAGAGCTGATTTTGGGCTCACTGGCTTACAGCTACCTTACATATTGTGCTTGACCTCTTTGAATACCGGCACAGCATTAGATCCCTTTCCATCTCCCCAAATTTTACTGTTATTCCAAGCTATCCAAGCCAGGAATGTCAGTGAGCCAGAGCTGCTGTCAGCCAACTCTCGTTGGAACATCCGAGCCTGTTGGGTTTAGAAATCTGTGTTCCCTCTAGACACTGTAACACCTCCACTGTGCCCACTGTGACAGGGAAGATGATAAAAACCATAAAATGGGATGGACCTCTCTGGGCCCTTTGGTGGGACAGGGCTAGCCCCTTTGCCCCAGCCATTCCGTCAGAGATGGAAGTGTTGGATAGAGTATGCAGAGGACCTGTTGGCGTAGTTTGGTTTCAGAGGCATCCAAGGCTGGGACTTTCAAAGAAACTCAAGGGGCGTACAAGCAGCCAACCTATTTTGGCCCATGGTGTAGTAAAGCCTTTTTCCTTGAGTGGGGGAGACATTTGCTGGTAAGCGCAAAGCATCCTCTTGGAGGTTTAGTGCTGCTGGTCAGTGAAAGGGAATGGGAGCAAGTGCAATGGAGCACAATGTGCTCTTTTGATGGTTTTAATTCAAAGAGCTCTGCCTAGTGGCCTACATGGTTTTATAAAAGAGTGTAAGAAGCGTGACCCTGTGAGCTGGATGGCTTTCCCCAGAAAACACCAAAAGCCGTAAATGCAGTTACTGCAGAAAATTGTAACTGACCTTACAGGGTTGAGTTCTTCGTCATTCTCTCGTTTGTGACTCTCATGGGCCAAGTTTTGTTTATTTGCTTGGCCTGGCTTCTCTTCTGACTGCCTCACTGGTTCTTCAGTGCTCGTTTGGGTCTGGGAAGGCAGGCCCTGAGAAAGATCCCACCATAAGAACAAGTGTATTTGGAGCTGCTCGTGTTTGCTGGGGAAGGGATGTGGTGGGGCAAGGAGCAGCCCTTGAGCGTGATGGGCAGGTGGAGGTTCTTCAAGGCAGCCGGAGTGTCCCTGTGGTGGGGCAGCCTGATGTGTCGGTACAGGGAGGGTATCTTGGTGAGTACTACGCTCTGCCAGGTTCAGGGCATGGGGCATGGTCCTTAGAGTGACATGGTGCCATCGTGATAACCGAAAGCAGGTGAGGAGTGGGACCCTGCTCAGGCAGGCAGAGGTCTGTGTCCAGGTGCTGGCTCAGGCAGTGAAGGTTGATGCAGGGTATCCTGGTGGACAGGCACTGTGGGTCAGCACAGTTACTCATGAGAAGTATCGGTTTATTTTTTCTCTTCCGCAGGACTCAGAGCAGAATTGGCTCTCCTATCTCCCCCCAGCACACAGGGCTGTCACGGACTGTCCGGCGCTACCCAGCCAGCAATGGCCAACTCACCTCTAATGCACTTCCCAACGGGAATGGACATGAGCAGAGCAGCTCTGGGCCACACATGGTTTCTCATGAGCATGCCTTGTCTGCAAGGGGTAAGACCTCCAGGGCTGTTTCGGGGCTTCTTGTTGGGGTGCTGTGGCAAAGGGCAATGATGTGACTGGGGATCTCCAAGAAACCCTGGACTCCCAGGACTGGCCCACTGGGTGGGATGGAAAGGGAAGGTCAGCATGGGCATTGCTGGGCTTAGTGAAGAAAGAGACCCTACCGAAGGAGGACAGATCAGGGGAGCAAAATGCTGGCAGAAGAGGAGAGGATCTAGGGGGATGTGGCAGATGCCTCCCAGAGGTGTTGAACATCACCCCAGCATGCTGCCCTGAAGGAGGATTGCCTCAGTCTGCAGGAACGGTGTCTCCCAGCTTTCTCCTCGGTCTGAAGCAGCCCTCGAGGTCAGATTGTGCAACTGGTGTCTGGCTGTTCCCTTTGGCTGCTCCCTTGGTGCCTTCTGACATGAGCGGGGATCGGGCCAGGCTGCTGGGACGTGCAGTTGCTGATCCTCAGTGCCTCCCCAGCTAGGACAGATGCAAGTTGTCTTCTGCAGCTTGGCTCCCCCTGAAGCCGCGAGTCCCCAAGGAGGCACCATGTGGCATCTCAGCCCTTATGAGTAGGGCTGTGAGCCTGACTGAAGCTGTAATCTCAAAGTGGGGGCTGAAATGAGGAGAAGAGAGGCTGAGCGCAGTAAGGGGGGCTGTCTCAGTGGGCTGGGGTGGAAGGCTCTGGTGTCAAGCCAGCTGGTTCACGGTTACACAATAGTTCTACCTGTTGTTCATTTTCCACAAGCCCCCAAGAGCTCTGAGTGCGATTTCCCCCCGTATCTAATGTGAGGGTGGTGAGGGACCAGCAGGGGACTGCAGGTAACTGTAGGAGGTCAGGGGGTGCTTGTGGGGAGACATTGGTTTTCTCAAGCCCTGATGTCCCGTTTGATGGATGCCAGTGTGTCTGTTCTTGTGGGAAGTCCTCCAGTGGTTTAAGGGCAGCCAGTCTCCCGGCTACTGATGTGGCTGGAGAAGAAATATGGTCTAAAGCAGAAACCCGCCCTTTATACTGGAGTTAGTGTGTGTTCACAGCGAGTTGTGCTGCTCCGACTGGGCAGGCAGAGCACGCTGCTTGCTGTTTTTCATGCGTTGACAAACCTTTACCGATGCTGGTGCACAGGACAGGCTGGAGTGAGCAAGGGGCAAGGAGGGGCACGGACCCCTCCTTGCTCTGGGAATGCTTCAGAGCTTGACCTGTGAATTACTGGCCCCCTGGCCTGGAGATGCTGTTTCCACTTTGCACTATCCTTGTTTTTTCATAGGGGCCAACCTGACAGAGAAGATTAGGAAGATAAAAATTGTCTTCACACCCACCATCTGCAAACAGACGTGCCGGAGCGGACGCTGCTACAACAGCTGCGAGAAAGGAGACACCACCACTCTCTACAGCCAAGGGGGGCACGACCACGATCCCAAGTCTGGCTTCCGCATCTGTGAGCACCCTGAGGCCCCCAGCCCACCTCCCTGCCTGCTCCCCCACTCTCCTCCTTCTGCCTTTCCTGCCTTTACAGACTGATGGCTTGGGCTGCTGTAGGGATGGGAGGAGATGGCCTCTCTCAGTGTCTTGGAAGATATCTCCTGGGGTCTTTGGGGCTTACTCCATCTCTGTCTCTGGGGGAGGAAGACAGACCATGCCTCATTGCTGTCTTTCCTGGGCAAGCAACTTCTGTTTCCATCCCACCCCAGGTAGAGGAGACGCGTGTGTTTGAGTCAGGCCTGTGGCCAAGCCTCACCACCCCCTCCTTCTCAGAGCCAGCTCACTGCTTTTGTTGGCATCCAGTCTTGGGGCTGACTTTCATCACCTAATTTCCTCCTGTTCTCTCCTTTCACTCACGTGGCAGCCAGGAGAGCTGGCTGCAGGTTGCACGCTGTTCTTATAAACAGGGCTGCTGAAACCTCTGCTCTCCTTTCAGAGCTTCTGGGATTGCTCATCAGGTCACTGGGATACCGAGCTGTGGGTTGGGCACATCCTCTCGGAGCTGGTTGGTGGGAGCAGCCTGCAGGACCTGGTGGGACTTGTCCTCTGAAAGCCTCTGTAACTCTCAAATTCTTCTAACACTGAGAGAGTGCAAAGTCTGGCTATTGTGGACACTGACTGATGCAGGGTTCCTGGGAATTTCTGCCTAGATCCCAGTCCAAAGATGCATCTCCTGCCTCCAAAACTGGTTGCTAGGCTTGAGCAAATGAACTTGGAGCAGAGTGGGAGCTCATCCCCTGGGATGAACCTAACAAGCCATCCAGGGATGTGCAGCAACAGCATCTCATCTCACACTGAAATGAGTCAGGATGATCTGTCAGGGAATCCCGTGCCTTGCCCAACTGTTGCTTACACTGAGAGACGCTCTGGGCTGCCCCAAGCATCTGATGAGGCCAGAAAAGACATGACTTTGGTTTCATCTGTGGATGCCTTTTCTGAGCCTGGGCAGATGAATTGCTCCTGGTTCTTTTGTCCCACTCCACACTTCTCCCAGTTGAGCTGCTGGCAGGGCCAAGGCTGGCTGGGAGACAGGCTCTGAGGATGTGGCGCTCTGCCCATTCTCTCCTTCTGCCTCTCCCATCCCTGCTGAGTTCCCTTCTGGGCTGGGAGCACAAACCCTGCCAAGTGGGGAGGGGGTGATGCAGAAGAGAAGGAATTGTGCTGACTCAGCCACATGCAGCTGCCATAGCTCTCCCCCCCTCTGAGGGATCCTGCTGTGCCAGCAACACCACCTTGGCCCTGGGGGGCTGCCCTGCAGGCCGTGGGAGCCCCAGGCTGGCCGTGGCCCCAGAGCCCACGGGAGGGCTCATCATCTTCAACCCATGACCCCGGTCCTGAGCAGAGCTTGGGGAAGATGGTGGTGCACAGCAGGGACCTCAGGCTGCCTCCAGGCTGCAAGTGCTGACCCTAGCCCAGTGCTGGGCCTGGTCCTTGGGCATCACGGGGCTACTGCTGGCCCACACCCAGGTGCCTGGGCTCCCACGGCTGCCCCTTGGGCTAGAGCCAGCGTCTCAGCTTCTCTGCTAAGCAGACCTCTCTTTGCCTTGCAGACTTCTGCCAGATCCCCTGCCTGAACGGTGGGCGCTGCGTGGGCCGGGACGAGTGCTGGTGCCCCTCCAACTCCACAGGGAAGTTTTGCCACCTGCCGGCTCCCTCTCTGGAAAAGAAGCAAGGAGGGAGAGCCCCAAAGGCCCCGGCCGGCAGCTCCATGAAGCACTCCACCTACACCCTGCCCTTGTCCAACCAGCTGGGTGAGCGAGGCCGGCAGCTCCCGACCCCACGTTTTCCTCCTGCTTGGGTGCTCCTCAGATCTTCATTAAGAGACCCGAGGAGGCCACTACCTCCTTATGCTTGACTTTTCAGGCCATGGTTAGAAAAGTGGTTCCTCTGGTTTCTGAAGGGCTCAGGTTGCCAGGGAAAGTTTTTGATGGGTTTGTCCTGGTTCTGGGCTAAGTATTTTCCCTTAGATGCAGTTTTCCTCTAGATTTCCTCATGGAGTTAGTCTACCCCTCCTCCCCTGTGACTTTGTGGATGACAACGATGCTCCTCGGGTGCCAAATTGCTGCCAGATTGTCACAACCGTGGTATAAATTATTCTTTCAGCTTCCCTAAACCCTTCCCTGGTGAATGTCCATATCAACCACCCTCCAGAAGCCACCGTGCAGATTCACCAGGTGGCCAGGGTGCGGGGTGATGCAGAGGTGTCGGAGGAGAACAGCGTGGAGGCGGTCCTGGTGCCTCAGCTGGCCGCCGTGCCCTGGTACACCTATGCCAATGGGAATGGCAACAGCATCGCCGCAGAGGGTGGCCAGCAGCAGCAGAGAGCCCCAGGGTTGCTGGGGAGGTGCTTTCGGGAGGCTCTCCATGGGCAGGTAAGGGGTCACCTGTGTGTGGATACCTTTTTTGTTCTGGGGTACAGATGCATTGGCTTATGGGGCAGGGAGTGTGGCCTTTCATTGTGTGAAGCTGTTCAGCATCAGCATGTGCATGGGCATCACCCAGGTGCCATGGGCATCACCCAGGTGCCGTGGGCATCACCCAAGTGCCATGGGCATCACCCAGGTGCCATGGGCATGGGCATCAACCAGGTGCTGTGGGCATCACACCGGGTGCCATGGGCATGGGCATCACCCAAGTGCCATGGGCATCACCCAGGTGCCATGGGCATCACCCAGGTGCTGTGGGCATGGACATCAACCAGGTGCCATGGGCATCACCCCGGGTGCGTGGGCATGGGCAGCAGTGTGTTAGTACTTGGGGAGAAAATCCCTTGTTTTGGCCCAACAGGGAGACCTTGCTGCCTTGCCCTGACCAGGCTGTGCCCCGGGGCAGCGCAGCTCAGACTTGATGGCTTTCACACACAGTCTCGTTTGAAAAGGGTGCCCTATTTATAGCAACATTTACAGCTACGCTCTGCGATTATTGTAGGAAGCGTATAAAACATAGGAAAATTCCTTTCCCTCTCAGACGATAAATGAAAGTCTGAGTTCCATGGAACGACGCCTTCCTGGGCAGCTCGGTTGGGGCTTGGGAAGCAAACGCACGTGAGGGGCTTTCTCACTCCTGTCCCACAGTCATCGTAATTTCTTATTTTGTCTTTCCCCATATGTTTCTCTTGCGTCACTGGAAAGGCATTGGAGGTTTTTGGCACCCACTGGAACACCTGTGAGCTCCCTTGGAGCAGCTTGTGCTGAGCGAGAACCCCTGGCTGGGTAGCCTGGGACCGAGTCCCCTCCCCACCACTCCCCAGCCCTTTCTGGGGGATTGATCCCAGTTCCCATCCCATCCTTCAGTCACTCCCGTCCAAGCCGTTTCTAGCAGGATAAGTTCTCAGCCATTCCCTAGTGCAAAAATAAATGAGATCAGCCCCTGGGGCTGGAAAAACCCCGCTCCTATGTGGGGAGACAGCATCCCTTTGACCCTGGGAAGGGATGATGATGCACGGAGATGCTCGTGGATACCCAGAGAGGCTGTGGGAGATGCTTTGGTGGAGGTGAGGTGGGTGGCAGGGGGTACTCTCGGTGTGCTTGCACCTCACACAGCTGGGGTGATGCTGTGCCCGGGAGAGCGAGGAGCCCGGCGGGGAGCTCTTGCCTCTCCCTGCTCAGCCGCAGCCGAGCCGATCGGTATGTGAGCGCTGGGCAGGCGGCCACGCACGCCTGGACTGGGGCCAGCTCCAGCCTGTGGGCTGCAGCAGCTCCACTCTAATGGGGAAGCCTGTAATCCAGAGGGCCTTGCCGGGGGGGGTGGCGAGGGGGCCGGGAAAGAGAGACTCATTAAGCAAAGGAAAGTGCCTGACCACAAGCTCCCCGCCGGGCTGGAGTGGTGCACCCATTTTGCTGGCTAATCAGCCAGCCGCGGGGCTGATCCCAGGGCTTTGCTGGGTGATATCATCTCTGGTTCTTCTGCTCTGTTTGATGTCCCCTTCCCCTCCGAGGGGTGTAGTCGAGGGAGCCTCATGTTTTTCTGTCAGCACAGCTGTTTACTGTCTTAATCTGCATCCCCGGTCCCACCACATCCCAGTGGGGAGCTGTGCCGAGGGGGCAGTGCCAGCCTCTGACCCCAAACCATCATCCCCAGTGCTGGCTCTGCCACAGCCGTGCCAGCCGGCCGCAGTGCCGGCCATGCATCCCCTCCCCATCCCACAGCAGCTTCATCCTCTGCTCCTCTCTCCACAGTGCACCAACCCCCTGCCAGGGCTGACCAAGCTGGAGGACTGCTGCGGCAGCGTGGGGCTCTTCTGGGGTGCAGACCACTGCCTGGCCTGCCCACCCCGGCCAGGTGAGTACCGCCACTGCCCAGCATGGTGTGAGGGATGGTCCACACACTCAGCAAGCCAAAGTGTGGCTGAGGAGGCATGGAGCAGAGCAGCCGACCTCGTGCTGTGTGACTCTCCTTTGCCCAAAGCCCTGGTGGACAGGTCATGCAGCCCATGCACCGACAAGCAGCATCCTGCTTTGGTGCTGGGTGCTTTCTGCCTAAGCTGCCCCTGTGAAAGCGCAGTGTGGCCGGTGGCTCCTGGCGTGCTAGCCCCACTTGCAGGGAGAAATGGTAAAAGAGAGCCGTGGTTTTAGGAGGTGCAGTCCTAGAGCGGTGGAGGAGGCTGCAGACTCAGCCCTATAGAGTTACGGGCTTGCGCTGGGCCCGACACGGGCTTGGCAGGGTCTCTGGAAATAACACTACATCAAACAATTGGCAGGAGTGCACCCGGGGTCCGTTCCAGGGGCACGGGCGTCCAGCTCCGTTTCTGCTGTGCTTGGGAGCTGCACAGACGGATCCAGCAGGAGACGGGGATTCCTCGGCCGCTTTGCTTGGGGTGCTCCGTGATGGGCACGGCCCCTTGCCCTGTGGCCCCATCCCGTGCTGCGGTGGAGAGGCTGTGCTGAAGGACTCCTGGCTGGGGGGAGGCAGCCTCGCAGGCACAGTGGCTCCGGCAGCTGGTGCTGGCCAAGTCTGGTGCAGGGCAAGGTGCACATGTCCAACAAAACACGGGCAGGGGGCTGCTCACCTCTCTGCTGCCTGCCTGCCCCCTTTTGTCACTGCCTGGCTGCTCTTTTGGACCCCATGGTCCAGGAGATTTGAACCCCTGAGGAGAGTGGAGATGTCCAAGGTGGCAGGTTTTGTGCAAGAAGTGTGGTGGTGGTGCCTTCTAGCTCTGCCCAGAGGCTGCCCCGCTTGCTCCCACACATGTTCCCAAGAGCTGTTTGCATCTCGTTGTCCTCCCTCAGTTCAGTTCCTCCTCAGCCAGGGGTAGGGCTGACTGGAGCCAAATTCCTCACAATCACAGACGAGGTTGTCAGCATCCTGGAACCCAGCGCAGATCTGGGGAGCTTTGATTGCTGTCATTTTCCTGCTCTGCATGGCTCTGCTGTGGCCCCAGGCCACACTGCTCCTTGCTTGCCCTTATCCACATGCCAGCCCCAAGGGAGCCCTGGGCACATGTGGTATGGGAGTGACCGTGGGGTCTCCAGGTTCAGCACAAACAAGGAAATGCCCCACACAGGTCTCAGCCTCCACCTGTTCATCCCCAACCTTTGCATCCCCGGTCATGGCTTTCTCTTCCCCACCCTGCAGCAGTCTCCCTGTTTCTCACCTTGTCTCTGTGCTCCCCCCACTAGAAAGCAGGAGGGGGCTGCTTAACACTTTGGTTAGGCTACAGACTGCAAAACCTCTGCACCTCCTTCCTCTTTCTCTGTATCTCTACCAGGATGCTAGGTATCACTCAGTGGCTGGAGCCGCAGCAGCCATTTGCTCTGCTGGACTTAGATCTTCAGGCTTCACAATGTGTCTCTATCACAGGCTTCCAAGACATGAAAACAGGCATTAAATACTCCCGTGTGGTCCTTACAATCAGCCAGCCAGTAGAGCATATGCACTTAAGAAATGCCTTCTAGCTACCAGCAGGTCCCACTTCCACAGCTCAGCATGTCCTGTGTCCCAGCAGCAGCTGAAACTCAAGTGAGCTTGTCACTGCTGGTATTCATTGAGTGGACATATGCTTGTCTAGCTTTTTTTCAGATTAATTCCATGGAGATATGAAAAAGGTATCCCCATGGGTCTTCTGTCTTCCTGTGCCACAAGAAAATCCCATTCTCCGTCCCTCTGGCTTTGGGCGATAAAGGTCCCCCTTGGAGACCAAATGGCCCTTGTTGATTTTGGCAGGAATTCAGGCTAGTTGAAGGGGCTGTTTTCATTCTCTTTAATCATGTGCAAGTATCTTCCTCCTTTGGCTATCTCTGATTGACTGCCCTGTAACCAGCCCCACATGCTGGAGACCACACAGTGCAAGTGAAAGGAGCTGTAAAGCAGACACTTGATGGAGGCAGCCTAAGAGAGCCTGGCTGTTGTGGAGTGAGAAGCCCAGATGGCTGGTGTGCTTTCCTCTGGCACACTGTCTTCACACATGAAAGAGTGGAGTAAGGGAAACAGTCCTTTCTCCATGATCTTACTACTCTAATGGAGCCATCGAGCACTGTGACCTCTCATCACCCTGTGCCACCTCTGCCAGGGCTTCCAGTTCCATGCCTGTCCAATGCGAAGGCATTGCTCCACGTTGTTCCTGCCTGTAGACCACATCCCACACTCACATTCCTTCTGTCTCCTGGTCTTGCTGGCTTGTGTTGCGCTCACTCAGAGTCACTGGGCTGTAGTTCAGTGAACTGGTGTCTCGTGCACAGAGATAACACGTCCAGTGGATGTTTCCAGCTTTCTTCTTGGCACTGTGGTCTTCGGAGAGAACTTCTCCTTGCACTCGTGTGTCCCGGGGAGGCGTGCACCCGAGTAGACTTGACAGTGCTGGGAGTTTAATTCCAGCAACCAGAGACAGGAATGGCAGAAGCTAGTTCAGTGTAAACACTTAGAAATGTACAGAAGTGCAGCCAGGCAAGAGCTAGACAAATGGAGAACTTGTTTGGATTGACTGTCTGCCCGAGACACTGATTGTTAGTAGAGTCTGGATACGTCCGGATGTCTCCATCGACTGCAGCTTTCATGTTTGGGACGTGTTTGTCTGCGGAAAGACATCAGAGAAGAAGAAGAAGAATCGGAGGCAGGCATCTGTCTGAACAAACCTGCCACGACCAGTCCCTGCTACTTTTTGTGTTTTGCCCAGCATCAGAAAAGCCAAGGCACTCGAATGCTTTCTCTGCATCCTGAGACCATGTTAAAAGCTGAGTTCAGAATTAAGGTAAGGTGGGTGTTGACCTGGCCAGGACTCTCTGTAGTGGGTGTTCAGAGTCTCAGAGGTTTCCTTAGGCTCTGCTCAGGCTTTTGGCTGTCTGGTTTGCTGCTGGGAGGGTGTACATTGTTAAGCCCCTTCAGAGAACCGGGTGTGGAGATGGGTGTCTGAGCAGGGTACAGTAGAAGTCATTGAGAGTTTGCTGTTGCTAATGTGAGAGCTGAAGATGGGACACCAGGATATGAGACAGTTATCAGAGACAGCTCCAGGAGAAGGGGAGAGCTGAGAGCTTGCTCCATGAGCTGTCGGGGCAAAGGCTGTCACCAAACCACGGAGAGATGACCCAGAGGCAGGGCCCTGGACAGTGGCAGGACACCTGTATGCTGTTGTGTGGCTGCAGTCCTTCAGCTCCAGACAGAGATGACTGGATGAAATGTGCTGCACTGCAAGACAGGATAAATCAGGTGGAGACATCCAATGACCCTCCTGCACCTTTAGTACTCTGAGAATGCAGTGGAGCACTTACTGAGAGGCTAGAACAGAGAGGTAGGAGCATATGGGAGCTGGAAGGTAAGACTTGGAGAAGTTTTCCCACTGATAGTGGGAAAAGGCAATTGGAGGCTGAGGAAGCAGCTGAAGTAAAGGCACTTGGGCACGGCTGGGAGGAAGCTCAAGGACCGGCAGGGTATTTGAGCAGTGATGGTGAGGAAGCTGTGCAGAAGGAACGTCCTGTCCCGTGGCAAGCTCAGGACGTGGGACTCGTAGCAGGCACACTGCTGAGCAGAGCTACTCCTGCTTACCTGCCAGACCAGATCCTATTGGGGGTATACAGTGGTCTGTGAAGAGGAACATGCTGGAATAAGGTCAAGAGATGGTCTGTGGAAACTAAACCCAACAAGACCCAAGCTGCGGGTCAACACAGACCCCAGGGCAGGTGTGGATTTGGACACTGGTTTCCCTGAAGCCTTGGTCCCCCTCAGGCACATGGGGATAAAGGAAACAGGTAACAGAGAGTTTGCCCAGAGGGGGTCATAGCCCTCCTCTTCCACCTCCTCCCTGTCCCTGAGATCACACACCACCTGCGACCAGCAATGCTCCAGGAGAAGCCCATACTGGTGATGGACACCACCTCCAGTACTGCCCAGGAGCTACAAGTTTCACTTTACTATGTGGATTTGGGGGACCTTCTGGGTGCAGCAGCAAACCTGTATCTTCTAGGCCCTGTTTTTTCGTTGCCCCCCATCCCTTATTTCAGGCTGCAGTCAGCCTGAGCGTGGGCTGGGCTGCACACCCACCGTCTGTGCTCGCTGCAGATCTCCCTGGGCTGCTTTCTCTCATCCTGCCTATGGGTTTTAACTGCATTAAGAAACAAGTCTTTGAAGGCTATTGTTTTGTTTTTATTCCTGCTCCCCGTGTTTTTTCAAGTTTTTTGTCCTAGAGAAAAGTCTGAATTTCACTGGAAAGTTGGATCTCGTAATGTCTGGCTTGGCGGCCGCAGCACTCCCCAAACAGACCTCCCACTGTGAGAGGGGTGGCAGCTCACCCATGGAGCCCTCGTCATCAGAACCACCGAGCGGCTCCTCAAGCTGTGTGCCGTGCCTGCCGGCATCGGAGCAGCCACAGGAAGCCCCTTGAAAATCAACCCCCTGGTCTGCTCTTGTTGCGACTGGGTTGGGGAGGATATAGGGAAAAAAAAAACCCAACAAACTAGAAATATGGGAAGGAGGTTATGGAGGGGGCTGGTTCTGCCGCCACTACACCATGTGCCACAGGGAGTCTGTCCAGGACAGTAAAGAAGGGCTGGAGGTGGGGAAAGTAACTGAAACCTCTGCAAGGTTGTGGCAGTACCACAGAGAGCAATGCTGAACTTGGGGGAGTGCTGCGTTCTCAGGACAGCCGTGCTTGTTCTGCCCATCGTTGACGTGCAGCGCTGTGGTCTAGGCACGCAGCAGCACAGTGTTGCAAAAGTGAGGGTTTTTTTTCAGGTGTAGTGGTATCTTGTCCCAGCTGGAAGCCACTGTGGGACAGAATGAGGTTCCCTCTGTCAAAATGACCCCAGAGGCCAACAGTAATTACCAGAGTCTTTTTCCTTCAAGCACCTTTTTCGCCTTGAAGCAGAGGGCTTAGTTTCATATGGCACATCAGCACAGGCGCGTGCCCTCCCCACCCCGGCTACCACTGGAGAAAGGCTTGCTGGAACCCACCTGCCACATCCCACCCAGAGGAGAGGAGAGCAGTCATGAAAGATCTGGACCACAGCATTTGTGCCCTTTCCTTCTTGTCTATTCTGCCTGGGAACAGCTTATCCCCACAGCCACAGCCCTGCCTACTTCGTGGTGTGGCATCCCCAGTGTGTTTTGTCTCTGGAGGCTGCTGTGGGCTCTGAGCTGTTCTGGTTTTCTGCCAGCAAGTTTGGCAGCTGAGGTCCTCTCTGCAGTGGAGGCTGATCACACTGAAGAGGCTGAGGTTTGACTGGGTCCACCACCCCCGCCACTGCAGATGCCACGAGACCATACCTCCTTTCATGTCCCACGTGCCGGCAAGCCCAGGGCAAGCAGAGGCAGAGCAGGGGGGGGGGGGGGGGCGGGGGGG
>JAVJGJ010000060.1:64020627-64042406 GCA_035590215.1 Microhierax caerulescens | reverse complement strand
GGGCACGCAGAGGCAGAGCAGCCCCCCCCCCCCCTCCCCTGAACACACACTCTGTGCCCGCTGCGGGCACAGGGAGGTGCCTGGGGTCCAGCCAGGGTGGAGGTTCTTCCGTGGAGCTGATCCAAGGCCTCCAGAAATGTCCTGTGAGTCCTGAAAGTGGCAGAGGAGTTCAGCAAAGGTGTCTCAGAGGGATAATGGCCTTTGTGTGATAGATGGAAAGAGCTGAAAGAAACAGCTGGCTTTCGGCAGCCAAGCATTTCCTCACTTCTCACCTGACTGCAGGCTTGCCTCTTCCCCTTTTAACAGAGTGATTTGGCTGGCCTAATGCAATGTATTATCTTACCCTACAAACCTTGGCTCGCTCAGGCCCTTGTAGCTACCACCACTAGAAGTCGTTTCTTTTCACTTCGCCATCAGCCTGAGCTTCTTCATCTCATCTTCAGACAGTTTTGGGGGAGCCAGGACCCTTGGGTAAAGCCCCTTCTCCTCAGAAGTGATGGAAAACTAGTGTAGCTGCTTAAAGATCATCCTGCTAGGCTGCAAAATCCCTCTGCCTGATTCCCGTGTATTCATTATCCTTTTGATTCTGCTGTGCTCAAGCATTGCTCTGGCTGGGGCACAGGTGCTGGTGGACGTCCTGGGCCATGTGCTTTGTGCTCACCTTTCTGGGGCTGTGATCTTACTGCACACGCGCTCCTTTGTGTGAGCCCAATCCCAGTGGGGACCCCTGGTGCCTGAGGAGCTTGCAGAAAGCAGCACTGGGGATGGGATGAAGCAGAACTGGAGGGAGCGATGAGGAGAGCCGAGGGGGGCTGCTGGTGTGCGGGTCCCTGGTGAGCATACTGCTTCGGCACAGCACCCATGGGGCTGAAGTGCCCAGGAGGTGAGGCTCTGAAATCACACCCTTGAATCAGGAGCCAGAGCTTCCTTCCTTCGGCAAGCCTGAAATCCTTCTGCCTGACACGTGTAGCTCAGCTGCTCTATCCCCAGCTGCAGGCTCCGGGAGAACCTCTTCCTGGAAAGACTGCGGACAGACAGACAGACCCAGGAGGCTGGGACTCCTCTGGCTGTGGATGCTGACACATTTCTGCCCTCTTCAATCATCAGATTGGCTTTTTCCCTTTGCTAGGTTCCAGAGGAATAGCCTCCAAAGCTGGTCTCCCACTCCTACCAGCTGCATGGGAGAGGGGTGGATGCTGATCTCCTTTGCAGGAAAGTCAGGTGTCCTAGTCTGGCTTTTCAAGGGTTTTTGGCCATCTCTGCTGTAGTTCAGCAATACTAGAGCTCATGGAAGGAAATGGTCCTCTCCTTAAGTAACCAAGTACAAAGCTGAGAGTTAATAGCTTACATCCTCCTGCAGCCACATGCTGTCTTCCCTCGAGGCCAGGTCCTGGCAAAAAGAGAGCAGCCTCCATCCAGGACTTCAGAAACCATCCTGGTTCCCCTTGGTACAGAGAGATCTGCTCACGTTACATTGCAGTTATTCTTTCCAGGGAACGCGTATTTCTTTGCAAAACGGAGGTGATTGTCCACAGCCTCACGAGTGGTTTGCTGCAGTAAGGAGCTGCACATTTCTGCAGGCTGGAGTCATGTGAGTGCTGAAGTGGCACGAGACCTGCTCACTCACCCCCCACCACTGGTATTTTCTGCTCTGCCCTCTCCTCAGCAGCATCTGGCAGAGGGATGCTCCAGGATCTGCTTCTCCACAAAGGCTTTTCACAGAGGGAGTGGGGCTCTGACACATATCATCACTGTTTGATCTCTGGCACGCTTGGCTCCCTGTCAGAGGGCTCACACATAACGATGCTGCTTCATTTGAGCGTCTGTTAGCATATCGTGCTGGGACTGAAGACGCTTCCAAGCACAGTTAATGCCTGTCAGCAGCCCCGAGCCCACAGACCACGGTGTAAGAAGACCTGGAATCCCACCGGGGCACTAAGCCTGAAGCCCATGAGCCAGAGGTTGTTTCTTCCTTCCCAGAAGGTTGGAAATGTACCCAGCAATTCCCAGTATCACCAGCAACACCCTTACCCCTAACACCCAGATACTTGTAAGCACCTTCTGCTTACAATTCATAACTGAACTGTTGAAGAGGGTGGGCAGATTATTTTTGCCTTAGCCATCCATCCAGCCACTAAGGATCTCTCTGCACCTGGAAAACCTTGTAGCTTCATTTAATGTACCTGGGGAAGTCAGGCTTTCTGTTCTCCTCCCTGATACAGGCTGGTGAACAACTTGTTCTCCTGTCTTTGATTTCCCAAGTGCCTTTATCCTAGGAGGCTGGTCTCCTGCCTTTCAAGACATGTCCTAGAATGGCTTTAAATGGCATTATGGAGTCCAGGTGTCCAGGACAAAGAGTAACGGACACGCCGGTTTTCTGTCCCCAGCATGCTGTTTGAGTTCTTAACCTTTGCAGACTCTTTCTGACCATCTCCTGCCACAAGGATGGTCTCAGTTCGTCCCTGGTTCTCGAGCGCTGCAATGGAATCTGCCAGATCCTCAGTGTGGCTATTGCCATGGAGGGCTTCCCATGTATGACACCAGGGTGTGAGCTACTGATGCCAGGCAGGAGGAATTCGAGTGGTGGGAATACAGCTGGACAGTCACTTAGCTGATACATGCACTTCTCATTCCCAAGCGTACAGTCCAGAAAATAAAAAAGAAACCCCACCCTGGGAAAATCCCATCCCTAGGCAAAGCATCCTTCTTTCTACCCCACCCCATGCTTACTCACTTCCCAGCCTGTCACCTCCTGGATTCCTTTTCCCTTGCTCCAAAATACGGTGCCTAGATTTGACCTCCTTGGAATTTATGGGTGACATTAGACTTGCTTTTAAAAGATTTGGAGAGGTTTAACTGTGCAGGTTATAGTGCATTTTGAAACCCACAAAACTTTTAAGCGTCAATTTGAAGCTCTCTTTGATGAGAGTGATCAGGGCAGGAAATCACATGCAGTAAAAAAGGGGGGAATGTGATAAACAGGCCCTGGGCTGTTATTTTAGCATCTTGTCAAGGACCTCTGTCATTCCTTTCACTCTGATCCCCCTTGTCATGTGCCACTTGGCTATCCAAGCTGGCCTGGGAGGTGACACAGTGGTAGACATGAAGCGCAGGCAGCACCTCTAGGTCACCAGGTTGGTACCTGCCAAGCAGCAGAAGACACCGCTTGGGAAATGTGGCCGTTCCCACCTTTGCCTCTTCCCTGGGAGTCATTGGAGACCCATCCAAGGCAGACCTGGGGACCCTTTCCCCTCTGCAAGGAGGGCAGAGAGAAGATTGGATGCTGGTGGCTTGTTCTACTGCTGATGTCCTGCACTTTTTTCTTTCTTCCCAGCACACCCCGTGATTGAGAATGGGCAGGTGGAGTGTCCCCAGGGATATAAGAGGCTGAACCGGAGCCACTGCCAAGGTAAGGATGCTGCTTTCATATCTCTCTCTCCCTCCCACATCCACTCTCAGAGTTGTAGTTATCTACACAAGCGAAGTACAATTATCCTGCTCCCTGATGTAGATCTGCAAAGAACATAACTTATAAAAATCTCTGTGTTTTCACCAAGAATGAAAAAAAAACCAAACAGGTAACACTGGACTACATGACTCAGCTCATAAGCATAGTCAGCACACGGTTGCATCAGCAGAAGAAAACTCACCTGTGTAGCCCTACTGACCCAGTCAGGACCTGTGCCGCTGCTCTGCTAAGTGTCAGCGCTAAACCACTTCTCCCATAGTCTAAAGCAACAGAAATTCTGTTGCCTGAAAACATTTGGGAAGGTTGTCAGCTTGTTCAGTTACAAGTGGGAGGGTGCCATAAGAGTGATTCCTTCTGTTCCGAGTGTGCCACTTGTCCATGCTGCCATGCTGCCTGCCCCACGCTACTGGGGTCTAGCCATTGCTTACTCCCACAGTCCCTCAGCTCCATATGAGGAAGGTGCCAACTCTCCACTTCATGTTTATTTGGCATGTCTTGGACCCACAGTGTTTGTGTTTTTCCGTGCTCTGGCTGAAGTGGAATTTTATGGTCCCCTTCTCATGAGTCATGATAAGCTGAGAGGTGTCATCTCGAAGGTGCAGCAGGGAGCCTGGGCCCCATCCATGCAGATCCAGGGCTGGCAATCCAGTGACTCATCTCTTTTAGCTGGGACTTTCCACCATGCTTACTTAATTAATGATTCAACCTCCCCACGCTGTCCTGAGGGAGAACTTTCAACAATGCAATGGCTTCTATTCTCCTTGGTGCTCAGATCTCATCCCTTATGTGGCCACAGACAGCACTACGGGTATGAGGAGCTACCCCGAGACATCAAATAGGAGTCGGAGGAGCAGAGCAGCTGGAGGGACACATGTCAGCAAGCAGAGACCTGCAGTGCTTGCTCTGGATTTGTGTCCCCTCTGGAGCAGGGAGAGGCTCAGAGGAGCAGAGGGAGGTGGCAACATGGAATTGACGAGGAAGATGTTTTTGCACAGGAAAAAGAATGAACCGGAGATTTGCGCTTCTGTGTGCTCCTTCTTAAGCTGGGCTGGAAAAGTGCTGTTCTGCAGACACTCTGCTGCCTCAAGGTGCTTTTCCCAGCTCTGCTGTCACAGCAGGATGTGTGTCAGGAAGGCCAGCACCTCACTTCAGGGTCCAGAGTGAGAAATTTGGCTGATGGACTGTGGGAGAGGCTACGTGAGGTCTTCTCTTGCCAGCCCAGGTAGGAGGGGAGCCAAGGGACTGGACCAAGGCTGAAGCTTCCTGAGGCCATTGGCTGTAGGAAAGGAGCTGAGCTGGAAAGGAGCTGAGCTCTGGCTTTGCAGGCTGTTGTCAAAGCACGGGGGAGTGATGGGAGGAGGACCCTGGCAGAAGCCCACTTTCCTCTCTTCTGTATGGACAGAAGGGACTGCCTGCTACCTTCCAGCAGGGGAACAAATGGCTCATTTCTGCAAGATGTCCTTTCCTTTCCTTGCTGCATCCCATTGACCAGGAACAAGGCTGCAATGACTCGGAGCAGACTGGCAGATCCAGCCACGGAACCTCCCAGTACTGCTGGGACCAGCAGGAAGGATGGCACTGGGAGTGATAAAGTGGTTGCTAGACATGAAGCAAAGGTTGTCTTGGAGGCTTAGTGGCAGGGAGGTGTGCATGCACAGTGCTCTCTGCGCAGGACACACACAAGGCAGCTGGGTGTCCATATGTCCTCGGTGTCCATATATACTTGGTGTCTATTGCTGACTCGGGTCCTTTCTGCTCACCAAACACCAGGGATTTCCACCACAGGCTGCCTGACCCAGCACGGCTGTTTCTGAGGGGCACTGGCAGGCTTGTGTGGGGTGGGAAGAAGCAGCTGAGACAGCGTATGGATCTTGGTTTGTGGTCCCTGAGGCCTTTTCTTGTGGGCTAGCCCCGTCTCTGACATGCTGCAGGGGGTAGGAGCACGTGGCCCCAAGTACACCTGCCTGCTTCTGTTCCCCGTGGGGATTTCCACTGGGGGGGTCCTCTGCTGCCAGTGGAATAGAAGGGGTTGGACTGAGGCTGGGACATAGCCCTGTTTTAAATTAAGCTCATAAAACAGAGCCCTTGGTGCTTGTTTGTTTTGTGTTTTCGTTACTCTAATCCCTTCAATCCCTTTGCTTATGCAAAGGCCAAACAATTCCTCCAGTTGGTGTGTTGGAATGACACGGTGCTCTGGCCATGCCGGGGAGTGACAGCGATGAGCCCCGAGGCTCCTCCAGAGAGCCCAAACCTCTTCCCTGAGTGGGGTTCCCAGCACATTTGGGGGTGGCCCCACTGGCTGCTCTCATGAACTCTGACCTGTGCTTGGTACGGAGCAGGAAACATTGCGCAGCCAAATCCTACTCCCCCCCAGCCTGCTGCACATCCCGGTAGTGTTGGTGCTTCCAACTGGCCGAACATCATGACCTGGTCTTGATGGCCCCTGTGTGCCTCAACCATCTATCTATGGGGCAGCTGGTGGGGTGAGCAGGGGCAGTTTAAGAGCACAGGACTGGGGAGGACCTCTCAGGTCACGAAGTCTGAACTCCAGCTGTCATAGCTGGCTCTGTGACACCCCCACTTCCACCAAGCAGTGATGCTTCAGCTCTGAAGAATCAGGTACTGCTGGGAAAGCCATTCCTGAGCCTAGCTGCTCTCAGTCAGGCTCTTCCAGTATCTCCATTCTTCCAAGTGTTCCAGAAGCCCACCTCTTCACTCCTTCCATCTTGAGACAGTCTCTAGAGCACCACTGGGTGCTGTCAGGGCACCTGAGGTCTTACCAGGCCCTTGTATGCTGCCGTTGGGATTGCCTTGTGTCTATGGAAAGTGTTTGGCATGGTGCTGCCTAGCATCATGTTGGCATTTCTTGGTCTTGGCAGCTCGCAGCTGCCCTGTGAGCAGTGAGTGTGCCCAGTGCCTCTCGCTGCCTGTTCCCACCTCTTAGCTTGTAGTATATGTTTCTGTGATTTGTCCCAGGGTGATACTGAGATTCATCCCACCCCTGTCACTCCGTGCTTCCATCCAGCTCTTCCTGTACTGCTGGTGCCTCCTGACACTGCACGTTCATCAGCACGCTGACTTTTCCAGGCCAAGCTCTTTAGTGAAAACACAAAATTACATCAATCCATGCAGAGAGCTTCCTCCTCGCTCACTACCAGGAAAGCTCCCCCTATGCCAGTTCCCGTCTTCTCCAGCTTAGGTCATTGTTCCTACGTGGTGCTGTAGCAAAGGCCAAACAGGTGAGCCTGGCAGTGTTTCCCTGGGATAAGCCCAGCTCGCTTCCTGAGGGCTGTATCTGATGCGTGCTCGGTCAGGAGCAGAGCAGAGCCTGAGGCAGGGCTTGAGCTTGGCAACTTCCCGCTTGCTCAACCTGTTGCTAGAAGGTGACACTAAAGCGGTGAGCCGCAGCCTGGCCCCCCACCCCTCCACCTCCAGGGGGATCAGTCACTGCCCTCCCTGCCACCTGGCACTGAGTGTCTCAGCAAGGATCCTCCATGGATGACGGCCCCATAGAAGCAGCACCAGGGACTGTGTGAAAGGACAGGACTTGCAAACAACAACCGTGACGGCTGTAAGAGTGATGTTGTCGGGGTGGCTCATCATAGGGGCCACATCTGTTTTCCATGAGGATCACAAAGCAGAGCCGTCACTCACAAGCCATCCCTGCAGCTGCAGCAATCAAGCTCTGCATCACAGATGTGGAACTGCTGTCACTGTGGAGGTCCCCACCACACTGCTTAGTGCAGAAGCTGCTTTGAACACCAGCCCGGCTGAGATCACCTTGGTCTGCAGCACCTGAATGGGAGGCACTGGGTAGGGGGCTCAGATCACCCTCAGCTTCCTCACATCTCACCAGGCTCTCTCCTGTCCACAGATATCAATGAGTGCTTGATGCAGGGCCTGTGCAAAGATGCCGAGTGTGTGAACACCCGTGGCAGCTTCCGCTGCACCTGCAAGCCTGGCACCATGCTGGACCCATCCCGTAGCCATTGCATCTGTAAGTGCTCCAGGGAACCCCT
Source organism: Microhierax caerulescens (assembly GCA_035590215.1). Taxonomy (NCBI): domain Eukaryota; kingdom Metazoa; phylum Chordata; class Aves; order Falconiformes; family Falconidae; genus Microhierax; species Microhierax caerulescens. Next base: position 64,034,918 of record JAVJGJ010000060.1, on the reverse strand, counting down.
CAGTTTGGGAAGGGGCCTGAGCAGGACCCCACGTGCTGTCCCACGCTTGTGTTCAGGATGGGTCCCCTTCTTCTCCATGGACATCTCATGGCCCCTGCCGAGTTGGAGAGGATGTGCCTGTGGAGCAGCATCAGTGGATGCAGCCTCCTGGGTTACAAGAGCTCCCACAGGAGATGGATTGGCTTGGGGCTGGCTCTGCTGGGGGGTGGCCTGATGGCTGGAGTCCAGGGGTGTTCTGGGGAAAGGATGGGGCAGGCCTCGGGACAGGACAGGGGTCACAGACAGAGAAAGGCCAGATGGGGAGAGACAGTGTGTCCTCATTCCCTCTTTGGAGAGGATGGAACTTGGCCTCCAGCACTGACCCTGCTGTTGTGTTTCAGCGGACAAAGCAGTGTCAATGGAGCAGGGGCTGTGTTACCGCTCAGCAGCTGGAGGCGTGTGCTCCTTCCCCCTCTCCCACCACATCACCCAGCAGATCTGCTGCTGCAGCCGTGTCGGCAAGGGCTGGGGGAAGAACTGCGAGGAGTGTCCCCTGCCCGGCTCAGGTGAGATGTGTCCACTTCGGCTTTGCCTGATCTGGTTGGACTGGGCTTTGGGCTTGTCGGAACTTGCTGCCAAGCAGATGGATGCAGGATGATCCAGAGCTGAGCAGTGCAAATGCTGGCCTGTGAGGTGGGTACAGCAGCCCAGGAAGCAGACCTGGGTAATACTGGGAATATGGAGAGATCCCTGATGGGAAATCACTCTATACCAGAGGGAAAGCGCAGCCATGCCTGTGCCTGGCTTCGCTCGACAACCCTTTTGTCTCTCATACACCTTCTGCTGGGATGAAAGCCAGGTGAGGATGTTTGGCATACCTCAGCATGAGGTAGCATGGAGGGGAAAGCACTGAAATCCTCAGGGCTGGGAAAAATCTTCAGATGGTTTGTGCAGAGCATCCTGAGTGCTGTGAAAAGCACTCCGTGCTGAGGTACCAGGGATTTGCTTTGATCTGCTGCCTTGCTCAGCTTGGACCTTCCTGCGGCATGATGTCCTCCTAGCAGTACTGACCCAGGGGAGAGATTTAGTTTATCGCATGTGGGAGGTACCATCCAGTGCCTGCTAGAAACCCACCCTGCCCTGTGAGCAGATTCCTTCTGCTCAAAGCATCCACCCACTGCAGCCCAGATGTGTTTCTATAAGATTTAACCCTTAGCAATCTCCAGAAAATGATAGGATGGGTGAAACCGATAGCTACATTCACATACATGCCTGTCCATCTTCACTCCTTTCTTCCACTTGTCCCACCGTCACGTCTGGGTGCGGTAAACCAGGTGGTGACTCTTGCGCCAGCCTCTTCCTTCCAACCTCTAAAGCTTTGATTTGAATTTCCCTTGCAGAAGCTTTCAAAGAGATTTGCCCAGCAGGACATGGCTACACCTACTCCAGCTCTGATATCCGCCTGTCCATGAGGAAGGCAGAGGCAGAAGAGCTGCCCTTCAGCTTGGAAGAGCACGGGGAGAGCAGCAACTGGTCATTGGACTGGGCAGCAAGGAGACAGCAACTGCAGGACAGCCTGCGCGGGAGCATCCTGGAGGCATTCCCCCACCCTGGCATCTCAGCAGGAGAGGGTAGTGTGGGCTCTACTGCTTTAGATGCTCCATCTGGGCCCCTAGCAAGGGTGGGCAAATTTCCAGGTCCTGCCAGGCCCCCATGGATGGACTTCTGGTTGATAAGGGCTTTCTACATCTTTATGAATACACAAGGTGTTCTTCAGCCCTACTCTTGTTCCTGGGGCATGAGACACCACATCTTCAAGCCTTTGGAGAAGAATTTGAGTGTTTCAGGCTCCTGCAACCGCGTCCTTGCAGTTGGTGCTGGCTGGCCAGGCTGCCTCCACTGGGACCTCAGTTCTGTGTGGCAGCCCTGGCACTGCAGACCTTGGGCTTTTGGCCAGCCCAGCTGGAGGGACTTGTGACCAACTGCTTGTGCCAGCAGCTGCTGGAGCGGAAGCTCCTGGGGTCTGTGCAGTGCCAGGAGAGGAATCCGGGTGTGTTGGCTTTAGGAACAAGCTCTTGTGAAGGAGCGTGAGGGACTGAGCAGCAGTGTCTTAGAGGTGGGGTGAAGTTAGGGCAGCCAAGATTTGAGGAGGATGCCTGCCTGCCTTGTTCCTAACTCACCATGCACTTTTTTACTTTCCAGATGACGTTTCTCCTGCTGCGCAGGTGAGTAAGGTTTGTCTTGCGACACCTGGGTGCATCCATGGTAACTCAATGGGCGGGAAGGGGGATGTCATACAAATAGGTGATGGGAGGTGTGAAATGTGGTCAGAGAGAGCACTGAAGAGACAAAGTAGCTCCGGTTGGAGGGAACAGCATATGAACTGCAAACTCTATCAGCCTGGCTGAATTGCCATGGCTGAAGGCACTGTGCCATGTGCCCACTCAGTCCATGCTAAGAGGCCATGAGCTCAAACCAACAGGAGCTGAGGGCTCTGCTGCACTAGTTCATGGTCAGAGTTGTCTCCAGCTGGTGTTCACCGGGGCTGGGGTAGCAGCCCAGGCTGAGGGTGCAGCTGGCTGAGGAGTGGGTGCTCACTCCCTGCTCTCAGCCTGGCCTGGCTGTAGGGCTGATGGGCAGCAGGGGAAGGGGAACTGCTGCAGTCAGCTTGGGGAGTGCTCCTCTCACAGAGCCTAGTGTCGTGATCAAGCCGAGCTTACAGGCAGGTCTCCCCATGCTGGTGTAGTTGCAGAAGAAACTCTGGTGGAGCAGTCAGGGTGGGGGTCTCCAACACTGGCTGTGTGAATGCACCCTGTCTGATGGGAGCAGCCTGGGGACTGATGTTTCTCTCCCAGGACTCTCCCAGGACTGGGTTTCTTTATTATGAATCTCACCTGAAAAATGTGTCTCTTGATCCCTGCTGTCAGTAGAGGTTTGGCCATACCTCCTCACCTGAGCATCTCTGTGCCCCTTTGCTATAGTAGCCCAGCCCTCAGAATGTACTTGCAGCCCCTCTGAGAGAGGGGCAGCAATGCCATCATCACTGCTTCATAGACATGAAGTGACTTAGCCAAGCACACTTGAGAAATCTCAAGACGGGGCAGAAATTTGAACCAAAGCTTCCAAATTTGAAGCAGAGCTAGTCTGGGACTCATGTTGCTCAGCTGCCTGTTTTCTTCATCCACTGAGGAAAGATCCTTGGAGCAGAGACCCAAGCTGTGATCCAACATCTCCTTTGGCAGCCATAGGTTTGCCAGGAGGGGATGCTGAGAAAGAGCGTCTGGCACCAAGCACCCTCCTAGTAGGTAGCACTCTTGAGGCAGGTCAAAGCGTCTGTCCTCAGACCTCCAAAGCTGCCAGTGACTGTGGCAGGATTTACTGTGCCCTTCCTGGCCACCTTGTGGAGATGCCTCCTGCCCAGTAGCAGTGCCCTGGGTCTCACCTGCACGGCGTGCTGGCGTGGCCCCTCTGCGGGCAGCCTGCTGGGCACAGCCAGGAGCTGTGTTTTGCTCAGGATGATGTGGTCAGGACAGAGTGGCCCTACCAGATGCACCCAGCTGTGGCAGCTTCTGCTCCCAGGACAGTGCCTTGGGGAGCAAGAGGAGCCAGGAGGTGGGTGGGAGAATGTCTGGGGGATGCTGCATCCCAGCTACATGCACATGGATAGAGGCAGTCCTGTTTCTGTCCCTCAGGGCGCTGCTGATACCACCGCAGAGCCTGCCACGCGCAGAGGTGAGCGCCTGGCCGGCGGGAGGGCAGGGACATCATGGGGAAGAGGAGGGGGCAGTGAGGATGGAGGAGGCAGCCCTGGCGCTGGGCAGGATGAGCTCCCAGCTGGGCTGGCTGTGGGGTGGCATGGGGGACACCCCACCACGCTGGGGTGGCTGATGTGGGGCTGTAGGGATGCGGGGAGGTGGTGGATCTCCAGCAAGGTGGAGGAGGCTGTGTTAAGTCACAAGATGATGAGGTTGCTGCAGCCACCCTGTGGCCCCTTCCCATGTGCTTTCTCAGGGCCGCGGTTGTGGGGACACCCAGCATAGGTAAACTCTGGGCAGGCACCAATGGCCGGGGTCGGGGGCTGGATCTCATCTCTCTTCTTCCTTAACAGAGGAAGAGGAGTCCTGGCGTGGTCCTCCCCAGTCTGGCCCCACCACCACCTGGGATGCTGCTGCTCCGACAGAGATGCCAGCGCAGAGCTCAGGTGTGTCTCCACCGCTCTCGGGGATTTCCCTGCTCTCTCTGCCTGGCACTACTGGCATATGATGCCCTCAGCTCTTTCCAGGGGCTCTCTCCCTTCCCCAGCCTGCTTGTCTTCCCACATGCCCCCACTGATTTTCCAAATACATGTCCCTACCCCACCACCCTGGGGTGTTGTCCCAGCCTGGTCCTGGCTGCTGCCAGCCAGGGAAAGCCACCTGGCTGTGGGGAGTCACGAGGGCGATCCCACACACGGGGAGCAGTGTTTTGGCTTTCCGGGTCCTTCCGTGCCTGCAGCTCACTTGCCCAGCAGCAGTGGCTGCCAGGCGAGGGGGGTCACGCGCCCGCCCCGGTGGCTTTGGCCCCGTTCCCCCCACAGCGCGAGCTGACTCATCGGGAAGGGGGAGCGCAAGGGGAGGCATGTGGCTCCCAGGGCGGCTTGTTTACTGTGCTGGAAACAAGGGCCCTGTTGTTCCAGGGTTGCTTAAGTGTCTGGGAGCGCGGCCCCTGCCCTCCACCGGGGGCTGGAGCACCTTGGGGAGCAGGCCTGGCCAAGGTACCTTGCTAAGGAATGTGTCTTCCTCAATAGTCTTTTGTTTGGGGTTGGGCTGACCCCCCCTCCACCTCTGGCCAGCTCAGTGCCGAGTGGTGTGCGGTGCCCTGCTGCCCACCCACTGCCGCCTGCACCCCACTCAGCAGGGTGGTGGGTGGGGGACCCCTGCTGTCACCCCACAAGGAGCCCCCTCACAGGTGCCTGGCTGTGCTGCCAGCCCTCCTCCAAGGCGTGGGGCTGGAAGGCTTCCTCGCCACCCTTTTGTGGGGCCGGGGCTCAGCTGAGCCATGCAGGGGCCAGGGGCTTCCCAGCTAGCTCAGGCTGGAGGAAGTGGCAGGGACTGCCGTGTCCTCCCTGCAGCCCTATGGGTACAGGCTGCCTGAAGACGTGGAGGAGCAGGCTCAGCATTGCTCTCCAGGAGCGGGCCAAGCAGCCTCCCTGGCATGGTGCTGGGGACAGAAGATGTTGACCCCATGCACCGTTTTGGTGCTGCTCCCAACCCCATGCTCTCTCCTCCCAGGGGTCAGCGGCTGCGCCTCTTCACCCCTCTCCTGCGGAGCCGGCACTTGCGTGCTCACCCCAGAGGGATACAGCTGCTTGTGCCACTCCGGCTACACGTTGAACCCCAGCCGCCTCCACTGCATCGGTAGTTGGCATCTCCTCTGCCTTCCGGGCCTCGGTGGACCATTTGGTCCTTCAGGCCCCTGGGAGAAGGTTCTCTGGCAGCTCTGCTGAGCCCCTGCCCACCTGCTGCAGCACGGGGCTGGCAGGCAGCTGCGGGTGGTGACTGCCTGTCTTCCTTCCTTGCCTGGGCACAGATGACGATGAGTGCCTGAAAGACCCTTGTGCTGGAAAAGGCCGCTGCATCAACAACGTGGGCTCATATTTATGCCTCTGCTACTCTGGGTACACCCTGGCTGTCTCGGAGGGCAAGCAGAGCTGTGAGGGTAAGTGGTGTCCACCTGGCACAGAGCTGCCACCTCCCCCAGGGTCTCCCCAGCCTCTTGCCCTCTCGTGCACGTGCACACATGCATGCGCTCATGCACACAGTGCACATGCACCTGCACACACAGACGTACACCTGTACACCCTCCTTCCCTGCAGAGCTGCCCATGGACAGCCTGGTCCATGGGGATCACCCCCTCTCGCTCGCTGAGGGGCAGAACCTTGCCCATGGTGAGCTGGGCAGGAGTCTGTGATGCCAGCCCTGATCGCATCACGGCATGACGCTGGAGGGGGAAGACTTCAGGACTGTCTCCCTGTCTGTTGCCAGATCGAGATGAATGTGAGCAGCCTTCTACCTGCCGAGGACAGCGATGCATCAACACCCCTGGCTCCTACCGCTGCGAGTGCAAGGAAGGCTTTGCCATGGGCCCCAGAGGACAGTGTGAAGGTGAAGCTTGCTGCTCCCTCTTCCCCTGCCCCTCCAACACACCCTGTGCAGGGCTGAACACCTTCTTTCCTCACTGCTCCATGTCTCCTCCTGGACGGGAGGAAGGACCCCCACGGTTGTCTGCCCTGTGCCCTCCCTGAGGATGGCATGTCCTCTCTGCAGGAGGGACAACCTTTCCTGGGCAGAGAGAGGGGAATTCTCCCATGACCCTCTCCCACCTCCCCAGGGAGATGTCCCATGACCGTGACAGCTTCCCATTCAGGGAGGAGATGCCCATCCATTTTCATGCTGCCTTGACTCTATCCCCAGCCCCTCATGCTGGCAAGTGGACCGCAGGGACAGCAGGCTGCAGAGAGCCAGGCCGCCTGCCCCCACAGCATCCCATTCACATGGCATGACCTGGGCCATTCAACCTTGTGAACTTACAATGTGCCCGATCAAAGATCCCCCTTTCTCAGTAGCTCATCCCCAACAGAGAGTGGGAAACTATTTTAGGAGGCAGTATGGGAAACAGGGCATGCACAGAATGCTGCTCCTCACCCCCGTGGCCTCCCGAAAGCACTTGCTGTAAGGACTTCCTGAGCTGGAGGCTGCATCCTAATCATAGTTATGAAAGTCCCTGATGAAACAGCCCTGCAGAGATCTTCTCTGGTCCCTGTCTCTGTCTATGAACATTCCTGGGCTTGGCAACATCCTGCAGCAGTGAGTTTCGCTGCTGGATTATGTCAGCCCTTAGATGTGGGTGTAGGATCCTAACTGGCAAGTGGGACTACAAGAAGTGTTGCCCAAGCCCTGGCAGACTCGTCTTACCTTCTCTTGGCCATTGCTGTCCCCTGGAGGAGGGGACTCTGAGGATCCAGCTGGAGGGGACACCCTGAAGAAGGCTGCACTCTTCATGTTTGGGAACCTGAAAGGAGTGTTTTTCTTGGCAGATGTCAACGAGTGTGTGGATCCCAGCCCTTGCCACAGCGGGAAGTGTGTCAATACGCTGGGATCCTACAAGTGTGTCAGCTGTGGAGATGGCTACCGGCCCAGGAATGGGAGATGTATTGGTGAGGAGCTTGGGTTGTCCCTGGGAAGCACCCTCACTCCTCGTGGCAGTGCTCCCTGCAAGCCTCAGGAGGAGTAGGGGCACAGGCAGCACCCTTCTCCCGCAGGCAGCCAGCCTGCATGGCCAGGGCACAGCACCCTGGGGCTTGGGTGGCAGGGATGGCCCTGAGCACCCTCCCGTGCCATGTTGCCCTTTGCTGTGTCACACAGATGTCGACGAGTGCCTCGTAGAGGGGATTTGTGCTCATGGACGGTGTGTCAACCTGGATGGCTCCTTCTGCTGCTCCTGCCACCGGGGCTATGAGGTGGCACCTGATGGAAAGAGTTGCCAAGGTACAGGGGAGCCATGGGTCCAGACCATCTGCAGTGTCACACACCCAGTCCAGAGGTTTCCCTAAGCTCTTCCTGAGCGTTTGGCTCTGCCTGAGTCCTGGCCACCATGTTGGCTGGTTCTCTCAACACACCTGCCCCCCTTCATGGTTGCTCCACATCCTTCCCATTCATCCCGCTCTGCCTTGTGTGCTTATGCAGACATCAACGAGTGCACGGCCCAGGCTGCGTGTCCCTCTGGACTCTGCCTCAACACCGAAGGCTCCTACTCCTGCGTGGCTTGTGATGCTGGCTACACCGTCTCCAGAGATGGCAGCACGTGTGAAGGTATCCCTTTCCCGGGGCAGAGGAGCAGGTGCTGGAGGGAATGAGGGAAGAGACTTTTCTGGGTTAATGGTGGGGCCTGGGGACTTCTTTAGCATCAGAATCCTTCTCCAGCTCTTTAGCTCTGTGACCAGCAGAGAGCATGGGGGGCTGCAAGCAGATGCCACCTAGAGCATCAGGGAAGTGATCTTCCTCATGCAGGAAAGGGACAGGGAGAGGGCAAGGACTCATTGATGACACTCCAGGACTCATGATGACCTGGGGAATGCTGACAAAGGCCAGAGGAATACAGGAGGCCTGGGAACATGGGGAGAGAGGAGTTGTGTGTGGTTCAGTTCAGAACTGTGTGCCCCAAATGTAGGTCCTCAACAGAGGGAGAAACCTGGAGTCCACAGCCAGTGGAAAGGCTGCAGGCACCCAGGTTTCATCATTTTTCCCCGACCTCTAATGTAACTTGGACGTGTTTAAAGAGGAAAGCTTAGTTCAAGGGCTCTGCTGTGCCTGGTATGCACGGCAGAGAGTCAACACCAGCATCGGTCTGCGTTGGTTGCATCGCTGAGACACGAGAGTGTTCTGTCCCAGCCTTACAGCCCAACTGCCCCAGTGCGGGCAGGGAAACTCCCTCCCTGGTGGCTGCCCCCAGGAGACATCCCAAGCTTGAGATGGCTGGATGCAAAATTCTCTGTTTGGGGCAAGGGGAGACAGCAGAGCTGGCAAAGATATTTGTTTAAAGATCGGCTGTGTGCTGTGAATTTCTCTCCGGAGCACTGCAGGGCTCTGCAGCCTGCACATAGCTGGCAAACAGAAGATCTTGCCTTTGATGTGACTCTCAGAAGACCCCTCTGCATGGGGGCCTCCAACGGGGGAGGAGAGGGAGGTTTTCCTCCCTCTGTTCTCCTCTGTTTTGGTGTCTGAGAAAGCCAGTGCAAAATGAGCTTATTTTCCATCTGATTTTTGGGTGCAGGGAAAGAACCATGGTTTGATCATTTCCATCTGCCCTCCCCCTTTCCCAGGGCTCCACATGAGCCCTTCCTCAGCCACCTTGGCCAAGCTGTGTCACAAGGGCACCTTATCAGGGTTCAATACTGTTTGGGTCACACTGACCTGATGGCAGGATGGCACGTTGTTCCCTGCCTTGGCTGATGGCCTTGTCTGTGGATCTGGGTTTCATATTAAAAAAAAAAAAAAGGATAAGGTTTTTGTGATAGTTTTGTGATAAATAAACTAGGTGATGGTTCATCTCCAGAGGGATTCAAGAATATTGCTACTTGCAACCCTTTGAGACTGAACAGCTTGGAATCCTGCCCTGAGGCATGAGGGGGTGATGCTCGTTGATGCCTATGGCTTGCTCAGTCCTCAGAACTGTCATTCTCAGAGCTTTAGCTTCTGGCAGGGGAGTAGAGCAGAACCTTCTCCACTAGGGTGTCCTCTGCTGCCTGCACACCAGCCCATCCTTCTGATGAGCAGCGTCCTCCGATGTTTCCACCTATTTCATGGGCCTGCAGGCAACAGCCGTCTGCTGGCATCCTGCAGCTCTCTGTTAGAGGGAAGGTACCCCTCTCTCATCTGCTGTGAGCAAAATCCTCGGAGTTCCAGCAGGTTCTGGCCAGGGCCTGGGGGCAGTTGGGTGGGATAGAGATTGTGGGGAGCTCTGCAGCTGGCTAAGAGCTGATGTAGACCCCCAGCCAGCTTTGCCAGGAGAAGGACATCGTAGGCAAGTCTGGCAGGTAGGAAAGCAGAGCCGCAGAAGGTACAGCTGGTGCGGGCTTACTGTCCTGATGTTTGCTCTTGTGCGGTTGGCTATGAGAGGGTTTGTCAGCATCTGTCTCTGCACTGGCCTCTTGGTGGTTGCAGTACCCAGTGCAGAGCTCTGCTGGAGGTGGACACTGGGGTTAGCAGTACCCCTGTGTTCACAGAATCACAGAATGGTTGAGGTTGGCAGGGACCTCTGGAGATCATCTTGTCCAACACCCCTGCTCAAGCAAGGCCACCTGGAGCTGGTTGCCCAGGACCATGTCCAGACGGCTTTTGAATATCTCCAAGGAAGGAGACTTCACAACCTCCTTGGGCAACCTGTGCCAGTGCTCAGTCACCCTCACAGTAACAATGTGATTCCTGACGTTCAGACGGGACCTCCTGTGTTTCAGTTTGTGCCCATTGCCTCTGGTCCTGTCACTGGGCACCACTGACACGGTGCTGGGATCCAGTTTATCCTGGTGCCTATGATGGAGGGGAGTGAAGGGTCTAGGCTGCTCCTCACACCCCAGTAGCAGAGAGTCTCTGCCCTCATCTCACTGTGACAGGATGGTCTGGGAGGGCAGCTCACACCCACCTTGCAGGCCAACAGCTGGGTGATGGCTTTTCTGGGTGGGGATGTTCTCTGATGGTGGGGGTCTTCTCCAGTAGTGGCAAGAGCCTCACTCTGTGCTGTGCCCTTCTGCTTGGCAGATATGGATGAGTGTGAGGACCCTGCTGTTCGATGCCTAGGGGGAGAGTGCAGGAACACCCTGGGCTCCTACAAGTGCCACTGCCAGGCTGGCTTTGAGCTTATCAACGGCACCATGTGCCAAGGTACGAACCCCATCCCTGCAGCCCTGTGGGTCCAGGGCGTACAGCCTCCCTATGGATCCCCCTTTTTTCTTAGCATGGAGGATGCCACTGCCATTGCAGGTGATGTCACCTGCATGGCATAGCCATAAGGCTGTAGCCAAATGCAGGATCACCATGGATAGGGAAGATCTCTGTCTCCATGGCGAGAAAAACAGGGTCCAGGAGCCCTGTGAGGGCTGCCTGTAAGAGACTGGGGAGAGGGAATCCCTGTGGCTTTGGTGAAGGATGTCTCCTAGGGCTGGGTGCATGGCCCTGACTCTACTCCTTCTGCAGATGTGAACGAGTGCCTTAACAGCGAGGTCTGCAGCCCGAATGGTGAGTGTCTCAACAGTCACGGATCCTACTTCTGCATTTGTGCTCCTGGCTTCTCCAACGCAGCTGGTGGAGTCAGCTGCCAAGGTGAGCTGGAAGATGGCAGGGATATACCTTGGGTCCTGCCCTCTGTTCCCTCCCCTGCTGTGAGATCCAGGTTGACGGTTTTGGCCTGATTTTGCAGATGTGGATGAATGCACAGACAAGTCCCGGTGCTCGCAAGGCCAGTGCCTGAACACAGAAGGCTCCTATAGGTGTCTGTGTGAAAATGGGTTCAAACACTCCCAGGAAACTGATGACTGCGTGGGTGAGAGCTCATCACTGGGGAGATCAGCCCCCTGGGATCTGGGGGGATGGATGCGGCCAGGGCAGGGGGCAGGGCAGTTCTGCTCCCAGCACCCAAAGTTGCTAGTGACTTGTAAGGAGCACTAGCAATGGCTCAGGCTCAGGGCCTCTGCCCAGCTGAACTTGACCCAGCTGCTACAGTGAGCATCAGTTGCTACACTGCCCATCTTCATCCCCTTGCCCTCCTCCCTGCAGATGTGGATGAGTGTAAAGAATATGGGGATGCTATCTGTGGCACGTGGCGGTGCCAGAACAGCCTGGGCTCCTACCGCTGTATCATGGGCTGCCAGCCCGGCTTCCACTGGACCCCCTTGGGTGACTGCATTGGTGAGTACAGCCCCGGGTGTCCCTGCCCCTCCTCCTGGCAGGGACAGGGTGGCTGTGGGATGTCTCTGCCAGGGATGGGGGGGAGAAGGAGGAGGAGGAGGAAACGTGTGGCTGGTGGAGAGGCAGATAATGCTGAGAGTTTGTTTTCTTGGCTGAGTTACTTGCTTGTGTCTAGACTTCTCTCTTCCTGGCATCTGGAACAGACACCACATTGAGCTGCTTTCCGCTCAGGAAGAGCCCTCGGCAGGTTACAGCTATTCCAAGCCTGGGGCTGGACCACAGCTCCCTGTAAGCTGTGCTTGCTGGGGCTGCTGCCTGTGCCAGTCACCTGCCTGGCAGGGCTGGGTGAGCAGAAAGGCTGCCGGTAGCACTGTGCGCTAGGCTGGGGAGTCTGGGTTTGGAGTTCAGGCTCCAACAAAGAAGAAAGATTAAAGGGGTGTCTGCAGTTTTTGAGGCTCCCCCAGCTCAGGGAAGGCTGCAGGAGTGAGGAGCTGCTGCCAGTTACTGGGCTCTGGCCTGCACCAGGACTCAGACTTAGTGTATGGAGTTGCTCCTGGCCTGGGGGCTGTGGGCATGCAGCTGCTCCAGGGAAATCTCTCCTGTGCAGCAGAAGGAGGGGAGTGTGTTGCAGCCAGCAGGGGTGTAAACTTGCCCTCTGTAGGCAGAGGACCCTGCTGTGACTGTCCAACACCACCAGTCTGGGCCAAAGCAGAGATTACTCCCTGGCACTATAGCAGCTAGAGAAGGTCTAGGTCAATAAGAACAGGGCAGGAGGGTATCACCCAAGATCTGTCTGCACTTGCCCCACACACTTCAGTTTACACCCTTGTATCCCCTGCCAATGTAAGCCTGTAGGCTCTGTGTCCCTTTACACCTCTGCAGGGTCCTATGCTACTCTCAGTCACCCCTGCCAGCCACCTCCCTTGCTTCCCATCCATTTCCCATTCCCACCCTGCTCCTGTCTACCCACATGGCCTCTTTGCAGCTCTGGATGTTGAAGGAAGCTTCTCTCAACACCACACTCATAGCAGGGGAGTGAGTGGGGCAGCCAGACCCAGTCTCTCACACGAAGGGAATGCCTGCCCCATCCTCAGGTGTTGGCATCAGAGCAGAAGGGCCTGGGCAGGTGAGGTCAATTGGGAGAGGTGGGGTCTGGGGCAATTCCTGCTCTCCACTCTGCTACAGACATAGATGAGTGTGCCAACGAGACGTTGTGTGGGAGCCATGGCTTCTGCGAGAACTCAGACGGCTCCTTCCGCTGCCTCTGCGACCGCGGCTATGAGAGCTCGCCCTCCGGCCACTACTGTGTTGGTGAGTCTCCCGTGATCACTCTACCAGTCAGTGAGGGACAGCTATCGGTGGGTGCCAGGCTGGTGTCCCTGCTGTGTGATGCCTCCTGGAGCATGGATGGGGACTCCATTCATGCGTGGAGAATCCCAGACATGAACAGGGCAGGTGATGGAGGCAAACCCCCTCCCCTTAGCACAGCAGGTCCTTAGGACTGCAGAGGAGCAGGGCTTCACGAAAAAGTGAGCGGCTCCCAGTGAGTATGGAGCCCTTCTCTGTGCAGGTGGAAAGGAGGTGCTTGGGGGCTGGAGGCATTGAAGGTGCTAGAGAGGTACTGCAATGGGTGCCTGGAGGGAGCAGGCAGGGTGTTAATGTAAGGAAAAACGTATTCACTGTGAAGACAGGCAGGCAGTGGAACAGATAGATGCCCAAGATGGCTGTGCAGTTGCCATCCTTGGAGGTTTTAAAGACCAAACGGGACAAAGCCCTGAGCAGCCTGGTGGGATTCCATACCTGACCCTGCTTTGAGCAGGGGGTTGGACCAGAGACCTCCAGTACTCCTCCAGACCCGGATGATCCTGCGATCCAGTGACTCACTGCAAGCTGGAGTTCAGGCTCCTTGAATCCACAGAGAGCAGGGCAGGAAGCTCTTGGCAGACTTGTGTTGAGCCATGGCGTGAACAGAGCTCTCTGCTTGTCCTTAGCAGCTTCCATCTCCCTGCTGAAGGGTGATCCCATGCTGCAGACCATGCACAGGCCACCCACGGGGAGGCAAGGCTCCTGCTGCCCACCGCTGCCCCTTGCTTTGCAGATGTGAATGAGTGCGAGCTGATGGTCGCCGTGTGTGGGGCTGCGCTTTGCGAGAACGTGGAGGGATCCTTCCTATGCCTCTGCCCCAGCGACCACGAGGAGTATGACACAGAGGCAGGACGGTGCCAGCCACGAGCAGCCATGGGTGAGTAGGTAGCTAGGACCAAAGCATGGGTGGCAGCCAGAGCAGGAGTGTGTTAGCCCTGCCTATGTGACATAAAACTGAGGGGCCACCAGGGCTGTACGAGCCCACGCAGGCATGGGCAACTTTCGTCTGGGGAGAGCTGAGGAGCCTGAAAATGGGGAGCTGGGAAGGCCACACTGCCGGTGATGGGTGTGCTCTGGGACCTCCCAGACGTGGGATGCTGTGTTGGGGTGCCAGCAACCCCATCCCACCCCTGCTCTGCTGTCTTCTAGAGGGCTCTGAGACACACGCAGCCCACCTCTCTGACAGCGCAGAGCGCAAGCAGTGTTACTACCACATCAGCGACGTTCGCCTGTGTGACAGTGTCCTGGCCAAGAACATCACCAAGGAGGAATGCTGCTGTACTGTGGGGGCAGCCTGGGGTGACAACTGTGAGACTTACCCCTGCCCCATCCCAGGCACAGGTAGGACTGCGGCCCCCACCACACCAGGCAAGGCCAGTGCTCTGCCCACGAGCTCCACCTTGGCTCCACTAATGAGCTGTTTCTTTTGTTGCCCTCTCACATTGTCATTTTCCTCCTGGCCAGTGTAGTACCAGAAGATCTGCACTCTTGGGAAGGGCTACGTTC
>JAVJGJ010000060.1:63990862-64009870 GCA_035590215.1 Microhierax caerulescens | reverse complement strand
CTGTGGGGGTCCCAAAGCAGCTATTGGGGGGCCGAGGGGAACAGAAATCGGGAGGCTGGCGCAGCAGGGCAGCCTGCGGCCGTACGCGTTACTGAGCGCGTACCCCGTGTTCTGCGCTCCAAAGCCGGCTGCGTAACCCGCGGTTCCACCCACTGCGTGCCTGGGCTGGTTGCGGCCGTGCACAGAGCACGTACCCCTCGGTCCCACCTGCCAAACCTGCGGAACGCCACAGGCTCCCAGCTTCGTGCTGCGGAGGCCGAGACAAACCAGGGGATGCCGAAGAAGAGCGCTGGACCCAAGCAGCTTTTCCCCAGTTGCACGTGGCAGCAAGCGTCACGACCTCAGCAGAGTCATGTCACGAGCAGCCAGAGGCACATGAGCGCTGATGCGATAGGGATGTGGCAGAGCTGGCACAACCTCCCGGCCTCGGCCCCCTGTCCCGGTAAGGTGGCTGCCTACTCAGGGTCAGCTGTGCTGCCAAGTGACTCGGGGTCAACCCCCACCCCCCCCACGCCTGGCTCCGGCTCTCCTCGAAGGCTGTCACACCAGAAGCCACCGAGGTGTTAGCAGGACTCACTCTCGTGCATCTCTGCTGAGCGGTTCAGCTCGGAAGAAGATGGATCCCCTCCTCCCCCCTCGAAAACGGAGCGAGTCTTCCTTTTTTTCTTTTCTTTTAAAATTCTGAATCAGCATTTAAGCAAGCAGACCAGGTCTCTTACAGCAGACCTACTAAAAAAAAAAAACCAAACAAACCACCCAAAAGACCCTGCTGAGGCTATGCTGCATATTTAAAGCTCACCTAGCACACTTCATAACCAATCCAGGTAGTGTCTTTTCCTTGCACGTAGGAATTTGTGCCCTTAGAAGGGCTTTCCTTCTCCCTATCCTTTACATCTTACAGAGGTAACAAAGCTACCTATCTGACCACTGGGAATAGAAGCACAGTCGGGTCAGAGCAACACCATAAACTACCGTCACAGATTCACAGGATAAACAGTGTCACGCTTGGGAGCAAATTCCACAATGCATTAAATCGGGATGCCTCCCTGTGAAACGGCTCACCAAATATCTTTGCTTCACAGATGCTTTTGTACAGTGGCTGCAGCTACATACATACAAGTCTACATGTATTTCAAAGGGTTTGAACTAAAAATCGTTGAATCTAGGATCAGAATTAACGTGTCTATCCCCCCCAAGAACTGAATTAATGAAAACCCTAATAAGTGTGAGTCTGTAAAACTACAGTCAAGGCCTTTACACAAAAAAAGCAACAGAAACCTTCTGCCCAAGGCTTTTAGCTGATATCACACATTACCATCATGCCAGTTTTGCAATAACAGCATTCGAGCTTAGATTGTCCAGGGCAGGACAAGCATCATAGGCCAAACAGACCTTGCTTTTAGGCACATGCCCCCTTCAACATCTGATACAAGATGTGGGCCTCCAGGTCACCTTGGGGCCCAACATTTCACCAAAATACTTCAGAAAGACTCAGTTTAGGCTGGTCTCCTTATTTTGCAGATAGGACTCCTCCCAGATTACCAACATCATGGAGAGCTTGTGCTGTGGTGCAGAAACACTGGGAGAAAAGGCTAAGGAAGCCAACAGATAAGTTCTTTCCAGCAAGACTAATACTAGAGTTCTTCATTTCAGTAATCCAACCAACTCTATTATGTGAGGTAAAAGTCTCAGGTTCTGCTTCATAAGTTAGCTACACCTGATGAATCCAAATCCCTTTAACAGCATTGCACTTGCGACACGGTAAACAGATGCACCTGCAGGCACTACAGCAGCTGTGAATACAGAAGTCAGCTTTCTCAGGAAAATCCACATACAGAGACTAATCGATTTTACTGTTCTTTCAGCCAGAACACGCTGCTCTTGCTACAGATCATCAGAATTCACATTGAAATGCATCACAAACCCACTCTTGCATTCAACACCATGCCAGAGGTTTTATTATCACCAGTTTCTGAAGCACTACAACAAGCTCAATTTTTCACCAAAACAGACGCAAGATGATTTAAGCATACACATTGCAGAGGAGAATAAAGCAAAATAGCTAGAGAATTCAGCTCACAGACAAATCTCTTCAATACAGTAATGCGCTTAAAGAGAGCTAGAGGAACTCCCCAGACCCAGATACTGCAGACCAGAATAAGAGGGGGAAAACAGAACATAACCAAACCTAGAAACAGATCACATCAGGCTATCAGGGACAACCAACAAAAACCCAGCACAGGAAAGAAGAAAATCTGGACTGTGACTCTGGATGAGAGAAAAACACCACCTTGTTACATAGCTGGCAGAAGGAAAAAACAGCCAGCGTTAAGAAAGAGGGGCAAAGAAGTAGCTGTTCTCCTCACACTCACCTCTCCTAGCTGCTCAAAAAAATTCATCTGCAACACTTGAGTCACTCAGTGTAGTGGATTATTAATTAGATGAAATTAACTCTGAGTGAGGCCAGCTGGCCTCTTTCTCAGTCTTTCAATCTGCAGTGACCATCTGAGCAACATCCTGAAGTGGTGCCTTGAGGGTACTTGTCATACTTCTGACACTGGTAAAAATTAAGGCAGTTAGAAAGTAAGTGTCTGGTTTTGGGGGCTGATATCCATTCTCCAAAAAGTGTTCATAGTGAATGCAGCCACAACATGGAGAAATACAGGGGGATCAGTCTAATCCTGCAGCAGAGAGGAGGAAAGCTGGCATGATACAGAAAGCAGGCATGATCCTCTGCCTTTTCTCCCAGAAGTTCTTGATTCACTCCTCCAAAGTTGGCTGCTTTTGGGATGCCACATTGATAGTAACTGGAGAAACACCCCAGTAGTTTTTTTTTAAAACATTGTGTTCCAATGCACCTGATGAGGATTCAAGTGTTGCAGGTACCTGCATTAATACTAGCCCTCCTGGGACCCACCTGTGATACCTTCCTGGCTTTAATCTAACATTGTTAGAGTTAACCCAAGAGCATGCAAAAGTAAACAGCTCGAACCAGTCTTCATCTGCATGTGAGGGTGGGACAAACAAGCAAAAGCACGTGGCTGCAAAAGTATTGCCTTGCTTGGAGCAGGACAGTGAGAAAGCAGACTGTCACAGGGTCCCAAGGTCTCCTGACTTTAATTCACCTCCTCCTGCTGGGATGACTGGTTTTCCTTTGCCATCCCACTGTGTGACTCTCCTCAGGCCTGGCTGGGGGTCAGAAATGGCATTCCTCCCCCAGAAACACATGAGGAAGGCGGAGATAAAGTCTCTTTTAACCGGGGATGCACCTGTGAGCAACCGGCTAGAGCACTGTCACATGGCAGATGAGGAGGAAGAGCCCAAACCACCGAGGGAAAATGTGCCTCAGGCGGCTGTCGGGGATGTACCGGGGGCCGCAGGCCTGCCGGTGCCGTGGGGCCCTGCTGTGGTGGGGAAGCGAGAAGATGGTGGGAGGCTGAGGACGCACCTGCAGCACCAGGGCCATTAAGCACCCACCTAAAGGAAAACCGGCCTGTGCAGGGATTTCCGAGCTGCCCCCGGCCTGATGAAGGAGAACGTGCCAGAAAAGCCAAGGTCAGGGGAAAAAACCTAAAATCCCAAGCACCATGGCTTCACCTCTGCTTGCCTAACACCCCTGCAGATGCACCTTGATCCCTTTCAGGCTCTCTGGGATAAGCAATCCTCGCAGCTAATTCCAGGACAAACACACGCGGCTGGAGGGCGCTCCGTTATTTATTTTATTAATCTTTAATCTTTTATTGCCGTTTATTTCCTTCTGTGAGCACCGCCGCTCAGGAAAGCAAACACCCCCAAGGACGAACAGCGGGTTCAGTGGCTTTACCAAGCCGTGCCCGCGGAGGAACGCTGCCTCCACCCGGCGGAGATACCAATCCCCCCCCCAACCCGGCGGGGCGGGCAGCGCGTTGC
Organism: Microhierax caerulescens; assembly: GCA_035590215.1. NCBI lineage: Eukaryota > Metazoa > Chordata > Aves > Falconiformes > Falconidae > Microhierax > Microhierax caerulescens. The sequence goes on along the minus strand of JAVJGJ010000060.1, from coordinate 64,005,961 downwards.
CTGGCAACCCCCGCCGGCCTAGCACTTCCGCCTCGGCGGGCGCCATGACGGCCCTTGCCGGAACCGCCGGCGGCGGGCAGCCAATGGGCGGCCGGGGCGGGGCGCTGAGGCGGGCGTCGAGGGCAATATGGCGGCGCCGAGGGTGCTGAGGCGCTGGTGGCTGCTAACGCTGGGAGGCCGGACGAGGTACCGCTCTGGGGTGGCGGTGGTGGTGGTGGGCCCGCTTGGTCCCCTTGGCCCCTCGGAGGGGCTGTTGAGCGGCAGGGGGTGGCGGCCGCGCCTGCTGCCTTGTGCAAGGTCGGGCCGGCTGTTACCGGCGGTACGGCGGGGCCCCCTCTGAAGCTCCCCTCTTCCCTCCCTTCTCCCTGAGGCAGCTGGTGTCCTGCTCCGCTGTGCCGACGGCGAGAGCTGCCGAGGTCCCCGCCGGCTCCTGCGTGTGCAGTTGGCCGCCCGCTGCGGTGGGCGTCATCCTTCTCCCAGCCGGGCCCGACGGAGAACGACCCCAGCGAGGGGCAGGTCTTCCTCAGCGAGAGCTGTGTGAAGGTAGGGACCCCGGGAGGCTGCTCGGGTGCTCTGGGAGGGATTCCTAAACTCCCTGGCTTGCCCTGGGCCTGTAGGCAAGGTGTTTGAGGGTTTGCCCATTTGTTCAGCAGGTCTTTTAATCCTCTTCTTTGCAGCGGCTGCTGGAGATCATAGAAGGCTCAGAGTTTCTCAGGCTGCAGGTGGAAGGAGGTGGCTGCTCTGGATTCCAGTACAAGTTTTCCTTGGACACAGTTATCAATCCTGATGACAGGTAAGGAGAAAGGCATGTAGTGCTGATCAGGTGTGACTGATCTTTGCAAAGATAACAGGAAGGGTGTGCTGTGATAGTGTCTTGCATTGAAGGGAAGAAGCTTGTGAGATAAGGAAAGTGCTCTGTTGGGTCTGCAGCACAGCTAATGGTTAAATATACTGCTTTTCTGCAGGGTCTTTGAACAAGGTGGTGCCCGTGTGGTTGTGGATGTGGACAGCTTGGCCTTTGTGAAAGGTTCTATGGTGGACTACAGCCAGGAGCTGATTCGCAGCTCCTTCCAGGTGGTGAGCAACCCCCAGGCAGAGAAGGGTTGCTCATGTGGGACTTCCTTCTCTGTCAAATTCTGACTGGACTTCCCATGGATGGACACTGTCTGCAGATGCTTCTTGGTAGTCTTCAGAGGGTTTTTGCTTGTTCTTTTCCCGGCTACATCCTCTTGTCTGCCTTACCCTATAACACAGCTGTGACATGACTCTAGCTGTGTGTGTGTATGTCTGCACTGAGCCTAACTCCAAGACTTGTTGGCCTTCCCATCAGAAACATGAAGTAGCTGTGAGCATACATTGGAGCATCTTAAGTGCTTTGTGAACCACTGACCAGGTGGTGCTGACTCGCCTGCCCAGTCCTGAGTCTGGAACCACTTAACTGGTTGTCTCTGCGAGAGTTTGCTGTATATATGTGTGTGTTTATTGAAAGTTCTTACTAAAAGTCTTTGATTGTTATTGCTTGTGTGCTCCCATGTGGGTAGAATCTGGGTTCTTTCAGGCTGCCATTTCTTATTCCTTCCAGGTAAATGGGACTTGGAGTGTTTCTCCCATATACCTTCTAGTGTTGCAGGCTCTCCACTCCCCAACTCACAGTGGGCTTTTCTTGAGACTTTGCTGTTCTCTTAAGAGCAGGCTTCTCTTAGTGCCAGGAACCTACAGTATTTTTGCTGTTAGTCCCTGGGATGAAAATTTTTACTTGTTCAGAGTAAGTGAAGCTAAAATATAGAGGTGGAAGAATTAGTAATTTATCTTTTACATTAAAAAAAAAGAAAAGCTTGTGTATCTGTATGTAAATAAAACACACAGCCCTCCATCCCCCAGTGCTATTTTAGGCTGTTCCTGAAGCTGACTTGGAATTGCAGGTCATACAAACCCTTGGACTTCATGGTGTCTGCTGCTTTCCCTTGCCAGCGGGAAGGGAAGCTCAGGTGACACAGACAGTGAAGGATCTGGAGTATTAGTTAAGTGTCATCAAATCCTTTTGTCTTAGTTGTCTGAGAATCTTTTCCATAACTTCCTTCACCATTTGATCCCTGTCTAACTTGTGCTTGGTTTGATGAAAGAATAAGTTAGCTCCTTTCCTTTCTGAAACCGCCATGGAATGGGACATCTAGAAGTTTCCAGAATAATATCCTTTTAATTAGTTGTTTCCTGTAGGTTTTTATCTGCCACTAGATATCTTTTAAATCAAAGTGATTCACCTGCTTCTGGGTGAAAGGAGAGATGGGGGAAGCTATTTTTGTTCCCTCTTGTATTTTAATCTGATCATAACCAAATTGTCTAAGACAATCTTTCATGTGAGTGTGTGGGCACTGCGTGACTCTGGTCTCAAGGAAATTGCTTATGGCAAACCATGAGCCTTTTAGGACACCATGCCACAGGCATTTTTTGTTCTTAAGCTTCCCAGGTGCCTTTCTAAACTAATCAGCAGTGACTACGTACATCACTGATTTCCCTGTTGATTTCCAGTGCTCAGAGTTGATAGCTAGTTTCACTTTCATCTGTAGATGTTACAGGAGTTAATATGTGACCTGGTCTGACTTTGCCACATGGGGGAAAATGGATGGGATTTGGAGCAGCAGCTCTTTTGATTTAGCCCTTTCCATTTCTGTTTCCTGCAGTCAACAAGTTCTACCTAGTTATGTTGCTGTTGAAGGAAGCTGAATGTAGGACTGTCCCGTTTTGTAAAAGAGGGTAAAAGTATGCGATTAAAAGATTTGTCTAAACCCCTGCAGGATGTTTTGGCCCTGCCCTTACACTCCCAGATCTTGAATGTGATGTCAGCCAGAACTGCTGTTGAAAAGTGTAAGGCCTAAAAGCTTTTGTAGGTAGAAGACATTAGATAAACTTGGTTTCTTTCAGCTGGGGTAACTGAGCAATGAAAGTTGGTGGGAGGAATTGCTTTCTGAATCAGGAATTGCAGATCCATTTCACAGTCTGACCTTGGTCAAGTCTGTTGGGAACTTCTATGGGAAATAAAAGTGCAGCAGTAGTGGAGGTAGCAAGCCAGCAGCTACCGAAGTGGGTTGTTTTTTTCCACCCTCAACTAAAGCCTGCCTCGAGCCCCTGTAAGCATGCAGCCTTTGTCTTGGCTTACTGTTCTTAGTAAATGTAAACGTGCCATGCCTGTTCAACCTAGCCAGGTTCCACCTGCCTTCGCTCACTCGACACTGATGAAGTAAATCAAGCAAGTGCTGTCCATGTGGAGTGCCACCTTTTTCGGAACACGTATGTCTCTCTCCCAGGGACTCTATCTATCTATGAGATGTGGCTGGTTGTGGCAGTACTGCTCTAACTGCACTAGGTGGACCTCTTACTCCTTGGGAGTTGTTGTGCTGGACACACCAGTCTGTCTGCGGTGAAGTTGGATCTGCTTTGTATAGGACCTAGGCAAGAGCAAAAGTTTCTTGGCAGCTGCCTGTTTTGGAGGCAGGCTGGTGCTGACTTCTGGTATTGCAGCAGTGTGGTCTCTAGATCAGAGAAAGTGCTGGGAGATGGAGAGGTTCCAGCTGCCCAACATGTTGCTCTTGACCTCCTGGTCCTGTTTCCTGAGAGCAGCTGTAATCCACTGGCCAAAGCTACTAGGAAGCTACTAGTCTTCCAGTTCCCAGTAGGGAATGGGTGCAAAGAGATGTCTGTCCTTTAACAGTCCTCCTGATTGTTAAAAAAACAAAACAAAACAAAAAAAACAACACCTGTCAGCATATTGGAAATTGAAAACTGTCCATGTTAGGAATTCTGCAAAGGGGATCGTGTAGCAGAGGGGGTTGAAGGTGATATTGGTGAATTTTGGCTGTGTAGGCAGAAAAGGCTGGATCCTGACTCGTATGGAAGAAAAAGTAAAAAAAAAACTGTCAAGGTTTGTACACTGAATAGCCTTAGGGGACAAAGATGGCATCACACTGTAAGCTGTGGGGCAAGACCAGTGATGCTAAGAGAAGGGTGCAGAGGACTAGACAGGGGATTCTGTTCTGCCTGGGCTGTGAGGGGTCTGTAGTGTGGGGGAGAGGTAGGAGACCTTATACTGAACCACCAGGAGTACAGAGCTGGAGGTGCTGCCTTTGCCTCATGGCAAATGAGAAACTGCAGTGGAAAATCTTTCTCTGCTCCCACATGAAGAAGGATTCTCTCAGTTCACCCACCTGACAAGGAATGAATGATCAAGAAAGATATTTATGGAAACTTACGTTAAGATGAAACTTCAAGGGAAAAGGGTACAATCATTAATGCCACTGACAGGCGGGTAGAAGAGGATGGAATAGAAATCCTCACTTTGGTGAGGGCTTTTTGGGGCTCTGCAGGGACTTGTTAGTAGACAACCAGCACATCCTCAGCCTGTGACTCTGGCTCTGTTTGTCAAATTAGGTATCTGCCGTCACCAGTTAACTGTGGGTCCCTCTTCCAAGCTTCAAGCCAGGCAGTAGTAGAGAAATGGCAGATTTTTTCATGCCCCTTTTCTTACAGCTTAGGAATATGCATGAGAATGCTGTGCTCACCTTGGTGGGCTTCTGTGTGGTATTACTTGCTACAAAGAGCAGTTGAGGTGAGTGGTCCCTATGAGACTGAGGGCCAGTCTAGGTTGGATGTTTGAGGAACAACTGGCCCTCTCACCCCCAAGTTTTCATCTTCAAAATTTCACTAAGCTCAGTTGCTCTCCCTTATGAAATTCTGCATTTGTACAGGTATTGGGTCAGTCAGGAAGACAGCTAGGGGTGAGGAGACAGTACCCCCCAGATGGCACCCAGGGGTTCTGCTTCTGCTTCCCCTGCACAGTAGTGTTATTTGCTGCTGCTTTGGGGCTTGCATGAATCCAGCACCTGAGGGAGGAACCACTGAGCAGCAGAGAGGGCAATAACAGGAAGGCAGAAGTGCACACAAGGAGGCTTCCTTTGCCTGTGTGCCACGCCGTAAAGGCAAATGCTTTTGTATCAAGACTGTTCTTCAGCCTTGCAAGTGTTTTGAACATCTGCTGGCAGCCAGATGTAAAAGAACAGAGTGGTATAAACCCCACTGTTCACACTGGTAGCTGGGCCTGCCCGGAGGAGTTCACTGAATTCAGAGCAATTGTATTTTGTACTAAATAAAGAGCAAGCTGTATTTCAAGGGTGAGCTGCTACAAGCATGTGCTTGGGGACTGAACCACTCACTGTCTCCATTAGCAAATGCAGCAGTTGGGTTCGTTAGCAGAGGATGTGATAGGATGTGCATCATTTTGGTGCTTTGTTCTTTTTGCCTGTTTTCATGCTCAGCCAAAGCTTTCACCATGTTCCTCTGGAACAGGCCATAGCTGCCGGAGAGACTGGCAGCAGAGAAAGGTATAACCCTGCATAATGGTGTGTTTGATACGACTGTCAGCCAACCTGGAAAAAGAACCATGATTCAAGGAGACTGAATATTGATGAGAATAAACTGCAGCCACCTGTATTGTATCAAACTCTTCCATTTGGGTAATCTTTTTCTGACTTTTTTTTTTTTTAAGAGGATGAATCCTTGAATCAAGCGCCGTAGGGGCTAGGTATAGGATTAATGGTGCAGTTTAGATCTTGCTGGGTTCTGAAGAATACGTTAACTCTGCATGCTGCAACTGGTTTTGATCTGTGCAGATACCTGCGCAGGAAACAGCTCAGTAGATCATGGACTTGGGGTGGGTTTAGCATCCAGCTGTGGACAGAAATGCCATGGTGAGGCAGCTGAAGCTGTTCATGACAGCAAGATGGGCCATTACTCCAAGGCTGTGATTCCTTGCCCTGTGGGGAGCAGTTTGTGCACAGTGCTTCCTGCCTCTGGCCTTCCCAGCACTTGTATGGCTCTTAATATTTCCTGCTTGGGCAATAAGAGTTTATGGCCCTAGTCTTTGTGGTTGATTAGAGCCCAAGTTTGTGCCCCTGTTTTAATCAGTGCTCATTTACCTTTGGCATCCTTCAGAGGAACAGAATGGTATGTCTTTCAGTTGCCATGGAAACAGCGAGACTAAATGCACATTTCCATGGCAACCTGCCATTATCTTCAGCTCTATCTGTGGGTCTCATTTTCTGACCATGGGGGTGGGGTGGTGAAAATGGAACTTCATCTCTTTAAAAAAAAAAAAAAGGGGAGAAGAAAGATGATACCACCACCACCATCATCGCCACCCCCTTTCCTCCTCTGGCTCAGGCTTGGGGCTGAGAGGCCCCAGAGTGACTACTGCCACCATCCCATGCGCTGGGGCTCCGAGGTATTGTCTTCAGCTCCTTCTCTCCTTTACCCTTCTAAAAATAGAGACGTTCAGAACAATTTGATGACAATGTTCCAGCACTTCTCTAAGCTCTTTGTTTCCTCAACTAACGCTCCCAGAAAAGGCCCTTGAAGTTAATTGAACTTTCCAGTGGGTTCCAAAGGTCAATGTGCCTGAGCTCCTTTAGGTCTGAAGGGCCAAGGGTTAATTATGGAGTCTAAGACTCTGAGGAGAAGTTTTTGTCTGCTGGGACTGGAGGCACCAGGGCACATCATATTAACCTCAGGAGTGAGGGACCTGCTTGCAAGGGGGGCAGCACAGACTGTTCCAGGAGGTCACACCCATCAGAGTTTGGGGGGTCATAGGCGATGCTTATTTGGTTTGTGTGCAACGTGGGGGGGGATGCAGGGCAGAGAAACCAGGTGTTTGCTGCGTGATGGGTTTTGCAGCCCCCCAGCCAGAAGTGTTCTTGGCCACTGCTAGCATCTCTGCCTCCCCCAGCCACTGAGTCAAGAAACTGACAGAATCTGTACTTTGAGCAATTGCACACAGCTGTTCCTTAAGCCTCTGTTCATTATTCTTTTTCTAGCTGGCTTGACCTTTAGCTAATTCCTCTTATTCATGGTCTAATCTTGGTTACTGAGGGAAAAAGCTTGCGTCTTGCACTGTTCTAGCCTGATGCAATAAAGTCATCCATGGAGAGGATGTGGTAGCGCTCTCCCTCCACATCTGCCCCACCAGCCTTTTGCAGGTGCTGAAGCAGAGGGTGATAAAGCTCTGGCTGCTCAGGGGTGAGCATGGAGACAGATGGGGTCTGCAGAACAGGTGAGGCAGGTGCTGCCCAAGCACAACTCTTTTCCTTGCTGTAGGCTCCCACAGTGCTGATCGCACATGACGAAGAGCTGCCACAGTCAGCCTGAGTTTGTACTGTCTCGTCAAGGAGAGACCAAAGACCAGAGACCCTGTACGTTGCTGAACTTGCAGGATTTCCCCCTGGAAGAATTACTGCCTGGACATACTGCCAGCGTTTGGTTGGGCACTACTGCTTGGAAGGTTCTGAGACGTGGGGATCTCCCTCCTGAGCTGAGGCGCTGAAAACTGCGACGAACTCCGCGTGGTTTGCACGAGCAGAACTTTGCTGGAGGATGGATTGCTAGTGCCAGAGCAGGCTGGCTTGGCTCCATGAGGTGCAGGCAGAGGGTACGGAGGAAGGCTTGCTGCACCCGCTCTGTGAGCGAAGCGGTGGCTGTCCTCTGGCTGCTGTGGGGAGCTGACCTGCTGCACGGCAGCCTGAGGGCAGGGACAGCCTGGGCTCCTCCTGCTGAGGACCACTGCGGGCTAGAACAGTAAGGAGGTTTGCTAGAGAACTCAGTCGTAGCCTTGCTGCCATGGCTCACAGAGCTGCACAGCCAGAGTGGCGTTAGGCTCTTCCCCTCTTGTCCGTAGCAGCGGAGCAGGCACTGACCGAGGGAGCCACACGGCCTCTCGTTCAGCTTCTCCTTGGCATACAGTGTCCATTCTCCTCACCAGCATCCTGCACCGTGTCTAGGCGAGGGTGGCCATGCTCTGGCCAGTGCATCTGGTGGGCTGCATGGCAGTCTTCCCTTTGTCTCCCTGCCTACCCGTGCATGCCTGCCTCAAACTTCAGACCTGGGAGATTCACGTTAAATATAGAAACTTTGAGGGAAGAGCTAATAGCATTTGGAAAAGAGAATTCGCTAGCTGCCTTTGGTGACAAAGAAATAATGGGGTGATGCTATTGTTAGCAGAACTTTATCTACCAGCTCCTGCAAAAGCTTAATGGGGAGCAGGGAAGCAGTGGGACTGTGTGGCAGATCCCTTGGCCTCTTAATAAAATGCTTCCCCCTGCTGCCACTGTCCTATGTTCCCAGATAACGGGCACAAGCCAGAAATAGGACTGCCATGGTGAAAGAAGTTACTTAATCCTCTTTGGGCTAAGCAAAAATATATCAGCAAAGAGCCAATTCACAGGGCAGAGCTGAATTACACAGGAGAAAATTGTGTCTGCAAATCAAATGGAGCTCCAGCACTGTGAGAGAGCAAAGACAAAACAGGCTGGCATGGGAGAAGGGGGAATAGCCCAGAGAGATGCTCGGGGAGGGAAGGCAACAGGAGGTATTTGCTGAACCTCCCCCAGCTCCACTGCAGCAGCATGAGTTTGTGAGTGGATGTGGCTGTCAGAAGGTGGGAGGGCGCTTACAGCTGTCCCAGGTATCGTTAAGAAGCAGAAGAATCTGGTGAGACCTGGGAACCTCTGAGAAGACAAGAATTGGTGAAGGGGGATGGGGTGTAGCTGATGTAGAAAAAAAGCAAACAGGATGGAGAAGCGAAGAGTAGGCAGCTAGACCAAGGGGATGCAGGAGCTGAGCTGAGTATGTGCCTGTGCCTGCTGGGTGGCTGCCCACCCAAGATTCTGCCGTGGGGTTGCCAGATCCACAAAGACACTAACCTGCCCTGCTTTGTGCTGGCTGAACTTCGGGTGGCAACAGCCTTTGAGGAAGGATCCTCTGCAAACGGGAAGTGCCAAAGCTTCAGAGATGAAAACCAGACCTGCCACAGGACTGGGAAGTTACCTGCTTTTCAAGGGCTGGGCCCCACCGGTGTGGAGAAAAGGGAGCAGGTCTGAAAAGCAAGGGTGCACAGGGAGCCCTGGTCAGCGTGTTGGACACACAGGCTAGTTCTCCAAATGAGTAAACGCTCCTGTTGTACGGAGTTGAGTAACAGACCTCTGCTGCTTGAGGATGCCCTCTTCTACAATACGCTGGGCATTGAGGGTTGACGTCCTCTCGATCCATGCTGGATGTGATCATTTTACAGGGCAGACAGCTTCTTGAAAGAGTTGTTTTTCTCAAGACAAAATGAGGGCACACCTTGCACAGCGTATGCTATGCTGGATACAGAGAAGTCTCAGTCACTGCCTGAGCTCCTCACTTAATGCTCAGGTGTGAAGGGCTCGATAGACATGACCCTGCAAGCTTCTTCTGGCCCAGGGGAACCTGATCGCTTCCTCCCAGGGACGATGATTTGTGTCCCTTCCTTTGGAGTCTGTGCTTCCTTTGCCCCCTCCCCTCCTGCTCATGTTTTACAGATGCATTTGATTTATACATACTCATTCCCTTCCTCACAGGAATGAGTTTGGTGCGTGTCGGTTGTGTGAAAGAAAAATTGATAGAGCAGGCTGCCGAGGAAAGCAGCTGGGATCTTTCTTAGGAGAGCTGCAGTCGTTAATTATAGGAGTCTAACTAAACCCTGGCTCAGGCAAGAAGCATTTTCTAGATCTCCCTCCTTTCTTTTGTACCTTCCTGCACAGGTTGTCACTTCAAAGGCAGGATTTGGGGACAAGTCAAAACGACACCCACCTTTTTGAATAAAAATGGGATGCTGAGTGCCAGGGAGCAGTTCCTGTTCTGGCTCCCTCCTCTCCCAAACCAAAGTGAGGGGCACTGCACCTCTCCCCAGCGAGGGCTGCAGACAGCACTTGTCTGTCCCTTGGGCTTTCTCCTGCTTCTTCCCTGCCTTGGGCGGCACAGTGAGTCAGCTCCTGCCTTACTAAAGCCTCTCTTGGGTCTGATCTGAACACCAGCCTCCTCTCCCTGGCTCAGGTCTGTGCATCCTGGCCGGTACCTTGGCATGGCAGGTTCCCCAGGGGTCCATTTTATTAAAGTCACTGCAGAGCTGGGTATTTCAGTCCCGAGCAGCTTTACATGTGCGTCGCAGACAGCCAGCAGCACTGGAAAGGATTTTCTCTGTATGACTTTACCCCAGGCAAAAGACAGTGGGAGAAGAGAGGGAGGAAACACAGCCTGGATGTCCTTAAAAGCCTGATACTGCCTATGCAGGTGCCTCTCTGATATGTTTCTGGCTGATGATCCCAGTACAGGCCATGCTGCTGCCCTGTTTCAGAGACTGCCTACACAGGTAACCTCATCTTAACATCACCGACTTGCTCACAACCTTTGCTCGTGTCACCTCGTGATCTGTAACACTGAGATAAGAGTGCTAGCCGCAGCAGGAGGCTGCCTGCAGTAACAGCTGGAAGATACTAAGAGGAAAGAGGGCTACGAACATGCTTAGGGTAGATAGAGCTGATTTGGTCTCTTTACAGAAAAAAAAAGTTGTTATGTGTTTTCCTCAAAGTTTCACAGGGCTACCAGATGTGTGCCTAGCCAAGGGAGGTACTGTCATCAGAAGCTGATTTTGGTGCCCCAGATGGATGCTCGTGGCCTTATGCTGGGGCTTGGGCAGGGAGAGAAAGGAAGGGGGGCAGTGGCTTGCTAATTAAGAGACTTTCTGCTGCTTTTCTGCTGCTCAGAGGGGGAGGCAGGACCTGTGCCTGATGTGAGCCTCTTGCCTGGGCTGGGACCTTTCTTAAAAGCTGCTAAACCTTAAAAAAGAAAAAAAGAAAGAAAGAAAAAAAAAATCTGCAAGCACTTTGATAGTCCTCACAAGAAAGTGAAACAGAAGAGCCTTTGAGCTGCACATATAAGAAAAAACCTCTGTATGTTGCTGTGGGAAGAAAGGCTGGCAGAGCCAAAATTTGGCAACTGTCCCCAGCTGGTGAGGGAGGTGCTTTTCTGCTGTGAGCTCCTGCCATGACTGATGCAGAGACAGAGAGTAAAAATGCAGGATCCTCTGTAGGCAACAATTAGCACCTCAAACCCATCAGGATGCCAGTGGGATGGGGAGGGTGAGCCAGTGTTGGTCCTCTGCCTCCACACAGGGGCTTGGTCCTGGGGTCACCCTGGCAGAGGCGCCCAGCCTCACCACATCACACCTCCTTCTGCAGGACACCTTCCTGCTGCAGGAGCCTCCTGGCCAGGCAGCATCTCCCTGCTCCGCATTCCCATGGGTTTCCATAGCAATCGGTGGTGTCAGCTGCACGAGGAAGCTGATGGAGGGAAATGAAGGTTTCTCCCTATCCTGGGCCAGCTTGCGGTGGGGTGAGAAAGGAGCATCCTGATGGAGGTAACAGCATTTGGGCTGCCCCAGTTTACTCCCACCAGGACAGGGCATGAAGATGCAATGGGAGTGTGTAGACCCCAGGGAATCTGCAGGGCAGGTTTTGGGGGACTGCATGCACTGCAGAGCCAGCCCCACACACCCTCTGCCCTGCCAGGGGGCTACCGATACCAAATGGATGCCATCCTTTTTTTTTTTCCGTGGATTTTGTGTCCTTTCCTTTTGCAGCCTCCATCTCTTTCCCCCACAGCCTGCTCTGTTTTTCCCCCTTCGGTGCGCTGTCAGTCAATGAAGTCAGAAATTAATCTTTGGGTTTCATGGAAAACACGTCGCAGAGCTGGAGAGACTCAGGCAGACTTGAAAATCGCATTTTTATTCCCAGGATGGGGGAATGGGGCACTGGAGTAAAACTCCAGGGTGTGAGATGGGTCAGGCAAAGGAGGGGAGTATGGGTATCAAAGGCCATTCCCAGCAGGAATAGAAGAGTCATGGGAGAGCTCCCTGTACCCTCGGCATCACGAGAAGAGTGGATTCCATCATCTGCTAACCCCTCCTCTCCTGCCCCAGACAGGAGGAAGGGGGAGACCTGCCCATTTGAAGCAAAGGGAAAACCTGGGGGGGACACGACGACTTTCATAAAATAAAATAAAAATGTCAATCCAAACCCCAAACATTTTGTACTATTGAGCATTTAAAAAAAAATATTAAAAGATAGGTCAGCTTTGAGATGGAACTGTCATGTTGAAAGAAAGCCAAGCTACTTCATTTAGAAAATGTCTAAACAAAATGTTTTGACATTTTCAGGAAAAAATTATCCTATACATTTTCAGACAAAACTTGCTAACATGTGATTGAAAAGTATGGCATCCTGAAAACTATATTTTGAGGCAAGCTTGGCACATGCCAAACATGTTTCATCCACTCCTGGGCACAGCCCAGGCACCCAAAGCGCAGCGGTGCCAGGCAGAGCCCGGAGAGCTTCCCAGGGATGCAGCTGCCCAGGGATGGAGCTGCCCAGGGAACAGAACTGCCCAGGGAACAGAACTGCCCAGGGATGGAGCTGCCCAGGAATGCTTGGTGCAGGCTGGGCAGGTCCTGGTCATGCCCAGGGCAGCTGTGTGTGGCTGCCTGAGGGTCTTGCCTGTCCTGGCTCCCGCCAGTACCTCTCTGCCTGTGGTGGGAAGGATGGCACAGGTATCCACAGGTCGATGTGCCTGCTCCTGCCTTTGGCTTAAGCCACAGCTTTGCCTCAGGGGTGAAAACTGGGGCCCTGATAATTTTTAGGATATGACAGCGGGGAAGGAAACTATAAATAAACCAGAGTCATCCTTCCATGGCTCGTGCAGCGTGGGAAAGAGAAACACAAAGGTTTCTGGCATAATCATGTTCCTGAAAGGGGATTCTTGAAGAGCCTGAGTGCCTGATTTCCTGATCGGAGAGAGGCAGGCACAGAATACTGTGTCCCTGCCTGGCCTGTTGAGAAGTGAACACGCTTTTCAGCAGTGAGATTAGATGTCAGGAGGAAATTGCCATTTACAGTGCAGCACACCGCTGTACGCGGAGACCTCTGTGCCCGGCGCCAGCTGCGGCACGGCTCTGGCCACCTACACCCCTGTCCCCAAGTCCCAGCCCGGGCTCCTGGCAGGTTAGAGAGGCTGAGGGCACGTGTCAGGGGGAGTTCACAACTGCCCACACCAGGCAGGGCTGGGCTTGTTTCGAGCTCAGTAAAGCAGACCTTTACAAGGTATGTCCTTGAGGTGGGAGGATGACCAAAGCTTGTGCCAGGCAGGACCCTCTGCATCATTTAACGGTTTAAATAGCTTAACACTTGCCCATCTCAATAACCTGTTCTGGCATACTGGGAGACCTGAGAGTATCTGACCTATTTCCATGAATTCAACATTTTTCCATCTTCACCTATTCTGCTCCAACAGCCCAGAGAAGGGAAGGAGGGGCTTGGCAGAGGAAGAGTGAGGAGCATGCATCTGCAAAGGTACAGGAGAAAAAAAGCAAGCAGCAGATGTGACTCAAGCTGCCTGCAAATCCCCAGAGGGACCGGCGGACTGCTAAAAGCATCTCCTCTGAAGCAGCTCACTCCTGGGAATGCATCGTCTCACTGCAACAGGCTTGACACCAGCGCTCCCAAACCAGTGGCTTCAGGAAGGCAGCGGGAGCATGACGCGTGCCTTGAGGACCTCTCAGCCCTGACAGCTGCCAGGAACTTTTTCCTCAAGTCAAAGCAGGCTTCAGGGTGAACATCCTTCCCTTCTGGGGAGCTGAAATGTCCCCCAGGGCCTGGCTGCTCCAAACCAAGCCATATGTAGCAGCAAGGTAGTGATACTTAACTCCAGGGCACAGGTCTCTCTCTCTGTAGTTGTTCTTGCTTTCATAGAAAACAGCCCAGGAATGCAGCCGGCTCCTGCCCATAGCCTGGACCAAGGCTTCTTGCAGCGGGTGGCAGCTGTGTAACCTGGAGCAGAGGGATGGAGAGGCAGAGCAGCTGCACCCACTGCCTGCCCGGCTCCCAGCACTGCTGCCTGCAAAGCCTTTCGGAAGAAAATGCTGTTTGTTCTGACATTTAGAATAGATTAAAAATCGTTACAGGCTCTTCTGGAACATTTTAGAAGGTGAAGGTATTGATTTAAAAGCTCAACCTCAGTTTTGTAAGAGAGGTGAAATCTCCCTGGCTTCCTCTGGTGAACACCGGCGCCTGGTCCTGGCTGATGGCAGGAGGATGTTTATCACCACGCCAACCCTCCACCCCCTGTTCATCTCTGCCCCAAGCCGTGCACAGGGTTGTGTGAGGGGGCACTCAACTCCCCAAAAGCCTCTCGGTATGTGGAGGATGCTCAGTCTCTTCCAGTTTGTGGATCCATTAGGGACTGGTGCTGGTTTTAGGCATTTCACATGCCCAGAAACAGCACCACATGAACCTGCTTGCTGCTTTCCTCCGCCTGCTGCTGGCTGTGCTGCAGATGCTCCTGGATCCCAAGAACAAGCCACCTTAGCCAAACCGCTGCCCTTTCCTTCCCCAGCATTGCCCACGATGCAGGATGCAGCCCTGCCAATGCCCCCCAGTTGCACAGTCCCAGCTTACACTCTGACAGGCTGGAAATCAGTTCTATTTTGAAAATATTAAAAAATATATGAAGATATATGAAAAATATTTTTATTTGAAGCTTGCAGAAACACGCCTGTAGATACTGGGCCCCAAGGAGGGGTGTCAAATGCCGTAAGCTTAGGAATGAAGTTGTGAGGGCTGACAGCACTGCCTGCGTGCCAAGTGTTCATGCCATCAGGGAACCGGTGGCCTGGTCCTTGGTGCCCCACATGGCTCCCCCTCTCCTGTCCCCTGGCTTTTTGCACACTGAAAACCCTGCGTTCAAGGAGCAACTTCACACTCACTGTTATTTATATCTCCTCCTGACTTCACCGCCCCAGCTTCAGGTGCCATTTCCCTCAGCACAGCGTAGCATCCTGCTCTGGCTCATCGTGCTGATAGCAATTAGTAACTTCACTGTTTTCCATTTAAACACAGGCAAAGGTTCCTCCTCTAAGTGCCTCCTCTTCATACCTGCACACTCACCTGCTCCAGCTTTGGTTGCAGAGTTTGAGAACTGGCCACATTTTCCTCATTTGAGCTTTGCCCTGTTGGCTGCCAGGACTGCTGGGACCTCGTCTTTCCCCACCAGCCAACCTCTCTGGGGGCTGAGAGACGTCCAGCCTCCCCTGATGAGTACATGAACTCACTGGGTACCTTTGACTGCTGCTGATGACAGAGGTGCTCAGGTGCTCAAGAACATGTCGTCCCTGCTGTGACATCAGTTTGTGTCCTGACCCATCTG
>JAVJGJ010000060.1:63949574-63962406 GCA_035590215.1 Microhierax caerulescens | reverse complement strand
GGGCGAGGCGGGGGCTGAGTGTCAGTAGAGTCTTCCCAGGGTTGGAGGCGATGGAGCTCACGCTGCTCCCCTGCTGATGCTCGTGGCACCTGGGGCTGGGGCCAGGGTAGCCACAGCCCTGCAGAGCCCCTGGCGCGGCTCCTCCAGCAGCAGCCCGGCTCTTCCCTGCTAGCCCCGGGCATGGATTTGCTGGTTTGTACCGTTAGGAGCAACGCCTTAGCTCTGAGCACAGCTGGGTCGAAACAGTGCTGCAGAGAAACATTTTTATCCGGGAGAATAAAAGACTCGATTTCCACCTGGAAATTGCCCAATTTGACTTGCGAACCTTGAAAAGCAGCCCATCGCATCCCAATTCTCAGAGCAATTTAGTCTCTGTTGGAGCCGGGAGCCCATTGCCGAGGCACTGGCTCTCTCTCTACCTGTCAGGAGATCAGAACAAACACTTTATTCACTCCATTCCAGCTCTATCAAACCAGCTGCACGAAAGTTGTGAATTAGATGCTCTATGTCAAAAAAGCCTCAGCTACCCTCCCTCTAATCTGTGTCCACGGGCTCTGTGTCACCATCTTCCTTCCCTCCTGGTCCTCACCAACGCTTTCCTCTCCAGCAGTTCCACACAGTTTCTTTCTTCTCCACCCCGGTGGCCATGGTCCAGCTCTCTGCCTGGCTCAGACATCACTTTGCTCCCCTTGCCCCGTGCCTCTTGCCCACCATTTCCCTTCCCACTGCTGCCCCTGCTGTGCTCCTGGGGGCTGAGAGAGGGCTTGGTCCACCCGTGCCAGGCACATTGTCCATGAGCCCTCACAGCCCTTCCTTCATCCTCATATTCCCCCTCCAAAATGCCAGTTCCCTGTGATGTTCTTGCCTTTGCAAGCTGGTTTTCTCTCTGGGCAGAATTGCAAGCTTGGATGCCCAGAGGCAGAGGTATTGTGTCCTGACAGGGCTTGGACCTCTGCCTAGAAGCCCCAAAGCACCTCCTGAGAGCTGCCAGGAGGACCTGGGCTCTGAGGAGGGTGCTAGCCACATCTCCTGCATTTTCCTGCTCCATCAGGAATGGACCCACCTCTGCCCTGGGGCTATGGCAGCTGTACCTGGCCATGATGCTGCTTCCCATCAGCTGGGTCAGGAATGCCTGTTCACACTGTCCCCAGCCCTCGGACCAGCTGGGGCATGGCAGCGCAGCAGGGCACAGCTCCCTGAAGGCACTGGTCTCCCTGGGCACTGTCCTGAAGGAGAAGGCCTTTAGCCAGGATGGGCTAACCTTCTCACTCGGGAGTCTGGGGACATGCAACGCAGTCACAACCTGCTAATGAGCCTGGAAAGCAAGACAGAGTGTTTGCTTGACAGGGCAATTAAATAATGATTGATTTCTGGAACAGCTACTTAATTCATCATTAACTGGGCTTATCATAGCCAGCATCTGTGCCCAGGGTCTCTGAGGGCTGT
Organism: Microhierax caerulescens; assembly: GCA_035590215.1. Taxonomy (NCBI): domain Eukaryota; kingdom Metazoa; phylum Chordata; class Aves; order Falconiformes; family Falconidae; genus Microhierax; species Microhierax caerulescens. The sequence goes on along the minus strand of JAVJGJ010000060.1, from coordinate 63,960,960 downwards.
GCTGCTGCCAGGGGGGTGGCCAGCAACATGACCACCTCTCAAGTCGGGGAGGAGAACACTCCGGGTGGTGTCAAGGGGACCTGGACTGCCCCAGGGAATGTGGCGTGGAGGTGAGATCCATGAAGCACAAAGCTAAATTTGCTACCTCTTTCTTTTCATGCCTTGTTCTGGCTCCTTTCATCCAGTACTTACCTGGAGAAGCTGGGAGTACACAATGCAGCTGTGCATTTCCCACTCTGCTGGGGACCACTGCACCCAGCCTGGGGGAGCGTGGGGGGGGCCTGCCCCACCGGGTGGGTACGGGAGCAGCCGTGCAATGGAGATGGCAGTTCCGTAGGGAGCTAGCAGCCCTTATCTCCATGGTAGGGCTGCAGCAACAGCCCAGCTCAGTCAGGGCACTGGAGTCTGCCTCTTCCCATGTGAGCCCTCCCTGGGCTCAGAGTCACATCCTCCCTGTGCACCTAACAGCATCTCACCACCCTTACCTGCTGCCAGTACTGCCCAGTCTGGCCCTGTGGGGCTGATGGATATGCATGCTATCCAGTCAGCTGGTAATGAGGATGGAGAATGGCCACTCTTCACCAATTTAGTCTTTTACAGCTTCTTTGCTTTCACCTGCTGGCTTCATTCCTCTTCCCCCAGGCCTGGTTGTTACCAGGTTTACTTTGTTACCAGGTTTACTTTGTTACCAGGTTTACTTTGTTACCAGGTTTACTTTATTAAGTCCCTGTGTGGCTGAATTCACCGCAGGATCCAGATAATCCAAATGAGGTTTGGGAATGACAGCAGGGCTGGTTTGGCTCTGTCCTTCCCTGCACCCGTGCACACGGGGCTGGCCCTGACCCTCCCTGCCATTCCCTCTCTTACATCATCTCTAGAGGTTTGCTAGCCCTCGTCTCCACCTGCAAACCCAGACTGTTTGCTGTACACAAGCACACATGCTGGGGCACACAGGCACGGTGTCTGTGCGATGCTGGGACCTTGGTGACTAAGGCGTGGGAAGCATCTCTGACCCCTCCAGCATGGGGACTCTTCACAACAGCTATCAGAGGAGGAGGTTTCAGCCTGGCTGCTTTCCAGAGGGGCCGAGCATGCTGCTGTAGGCATGCTGTGATGCTGGCCCTTGGCGTCCCCTCCCCACTGCTGACAAATGCCAGGACTGGATGCTCGAGCTGCACTCGGGGGTCCCTTTGCCTATTTAGGAGAAGCGCAGTGAGATCTCCTCCTGCACTTTTCCCCTGCAGCCCCCTTATCGCTCCATCTCCCAGGGAGAGTATAGTCCCTGCCCCCGAGAGTGAAAGGCAGCAAGAAAAAGAGTTTAGTACAGATAAATCTTTTATAATAATCCCAGAGGGTGCAAGACTAGCGTGGACTGAAATCTTTTAGGTGTAGCCCTGCCCTGTCCACGCTTTGTGCCATGCAGTTTGGGGGACCAGAGGGGTCTGGACTTTCCCTGCTCCCTTTGGGCAAAGACTTCAGCCCTGCCCAGCCCGTGTTCACAGACTTCCCCCTGCTTCAGCAGCATTTTCCTGCTCTTTCTTTTCCTACCTATAGTTCTTCTTCCAAGGTGTGTTCACCCTGGGATATATGCTACCTGCAAACCCTCCCTGCCTCTTCCCCCCAGGTCCAGGCCAGCCAGCCCCTTCAGGATGCCCAAAGTCAGCAGAGTCCGTGTCCAGCAGCAGTCTAGCTGCACAGATGCCACCCTTCCCACCCCAGCCTGTGATACCTGGCACCTCCCAGTCTGCCTTTCAGCTTTCCAGTTCCTCATGGCTCCTTTCCCTTCTTCCCTCCTGCTGTGCTCTGAGTGTCTCCCAGCGCTTGCTGTTGTGAACATAGAGCTTTGCCGCACAGCTCTGCCCCTCCGCTAACCCCTGCTGAAGACCTGAAGTGAGCAGAGCAGCAGCCCCAGCGCAGACAGTGCCCGCAGCCCACCTGTGGCATTTCTCAGCGTGTTTGGAGCCAGCTCCCTCCCAGCAAAATCCCATCCCTCCCCACCCTAGGCTGCTGCCAGAAACATTTCTTGAGATGAGGGGTGGATAACCTACCAAAACTGCCAGCTTGCTCTTGCTAGAGCTGGGCTTCTGCTCCTGCTTGGGCTGCTGCTCTCAAATGACACTCAGTGAGTGGTGTCTCCTTACTGTTTCATTAAAAACCAAGATATTTTATTGGAAATCTAATTTGCATGTGGAGGTAAGCAAAGAGGAGGTTTGTGCTTTCCTTGCCTGAAAACCGGGATGAAGCTTTGAGCTTCTCTGGGTCTGTGCAGGAAATAAAACCGTCTGTGCTGCAAATATGCATCTCCCTTAAATATTTTGAAAATACTTCATGGCCATCTGCTGCATGAGCCATTACAGGTTTTATTAGTAAGGTGGGAGACTGCAGAAAGCAGAGAATGGTTTTGGGGAGGGAAAAGCGGAGGGCATTCACCAAAATGTGCGGAGTTTTAGCAGCATGAGAGTGCTTTTGAATGGCTCCATTTTCCTGAGCAGCTTTTCAAAATGAGACAACCACTGCCAGTACAAAGCCCATCGAAAGGGCCATTTAAAACTGGGTATGGCGCTCAGACCTGTGTGGTACGGCAGAGTTTGGCCGAGGGGATGGGACCACTTGGACTTTTCACTCTCCGGAGTCTTCAGCTTCAAATTCTTTGTTTATATTTTCTTCTTGAGGACAGATTTAAAGCCACGATGATGTGCTTTCTATCAGAAAGCCTAGTGCACCTCAGGGAACCCTATAGCAGGTGGAAGCATGTCTGCTACACAGCATCCTGCAGAGGAGGCAGTGACAGAAGCCTCTAAGGAGGGCAGGAACATTTGGGGTTGCAAGGCAATAAGGTGGTACAGTCTGGGAGCTCGGAATGTGCTAGAGAGTGGCTGTAAAACACAGAGCTCTGGTACTGAAGAGCGTAGCAATTGTTTCTCTCTCCTGGGGAATGCTGATATTTCACCACACATTTTCTTTGTGCCAAGGTGTGTTGGGAAGCCAAAATAGCAAATGTTCCTCTGAAGAAAAGGGGATGAAATATTTCATCTCAGGAATTTTAATGCCAAAAAAAAAAAAAAAAGGCCAAAAAAAAAAAAAAAACACCAAAAGGTTTGAGAAAAAAAAAAAAAAGCAGCACAAGGTTTCAGCACTCTGAAATGGAGGAAGGGAGAAGGGGGTTGAATTTCCCTGAGGAAGAAACCCATGTTGACATTTGTAGCTGAGGATCCCATTTGGACTCAGCATTTTCTGAAGCTGGTGGCCCAGGGCCAGGGCTTCACGGCTGCTGCTGTACCCAGGGGTGAAGCTGGTTTAAACAGGGCTCTGATGTGATGGGTCATTTACTTAAATTGTCAAACCCCATGGGGTTTCCACTTTAACCTCCACATCCCTCCACGTTGCTCCACACGGCTGGCTGAGCATCCAGCACTCCCCACCCCAGCCTAAATACCACCTCCAGGTCCTCACAGCAGCCTCCTGCCTTCCCTCCATGGCTTGCTGCTCTCGCTCCAGCTCAGCCTTGGACGAGCCCTAGAAAACCTCCCGGGTACCTGACAGCCGGTTAGGTGCACGTGTAGCGCCTGGAGGGCTGTAATTTCGCCGTGCGACCCTCTGCTTTGGGAAGTCAGGGAGGCCCCTCCAGTGGCTGTCAGCCTCTGATCTACTTCTGTGCTGTCTGTTAGGCTCTGTCGCAACACGCGTTACCAACCAGCAGAAAAGGTGCAGTAGGTCCTTTCCTGTCAGGCTGCACGTGGCCGTCTCGAGATGCATTATAGATACAGTAAATCCTCATCTTAATCCAGCCTGAATCAGATGATCTTGTTGCAGGGCTGCATCCTTATCTTACTACCAGCTGGGGAGAGATGAAGAGATGCTCAGTTTGCCGAGATAGCGTTCAAGCTGTGGAGAGGTGGGGAGGGCTTTTTTTCCTCCAGCATTGCCACATCTTTCTGTTCCCACTAGCCTCATCTTGACATCAGCTCTGCATGGGCGAGAGGCTTTTCTGCTCCCTTGCCTTGCTGAAATAACAGCCTCCTCCCTCCCACTCTCTCTGCTCCCGCAGGATCGCTCCCCCCTCCGCTGCCAGCAGCATGGAGAGCGTGCGTGAGCTCCAAAACCCGCTCTTGGCCAAGGCCAACGGGCACCTTCGCAGCAGCTATTCTTACCACCAGCATCAAAGCCAGGACTACCCCAGTCACCACTGCCAAGGGAAACTGTATTCCTACATCTTCCAAAACACTGGTGGTGCCAGGACTCACCAGCTGCTGGATGCCAGTTCCCTGCAGCTGGCTGTTGAAGCCTTGTACGGCCCCAGTTTTATCCTCATGAAGGATGAGGCTGCTCTCAAGGCCAAAGACAGCAAGATGGAAAGCTGCGAGACCACTTTTACGGAAAGCAAAGAGGCTCCATCTGAAGGTCCCGACGGGCAGGAGGCACAAGGGTCCTGCCTGGTAGAAAGCGACATCCGCATCCAAACTGTGTCCTACGAGGTGGAGGAAGAGGAGCTCCAGGAGTACGAGGTGAGCTTTGCCAGGTGGGATGGCACCAAACTCCTCCTCTGGCCATTGACGTGAATTCTTGGTCATTTATTCTCCCTTCTTTCCCCAGATCTTCCCCCCCACAAACCCTACCACCTCCTACCTCACCAGCATCTCCCTGCACACCCAGCATTTCTTCTTCCTCCTTGTCACTTCTGTTCCCTTTTCCTCACCGCAGACCTCAGGAGGTCAGCTTCCCCGAGGGCAGCCTGGCTGCACGCCTGCTGGGGGTGAAGGGGACGTGGGGCCACCTCTGCAGGACCCCTGGGGTATGGGGACCCTTTGACAAGGGCAGCCTGCTGCCGCAGTGGCACTCGAGCTAAGGGGAAATAGCAATCCTTGCATAACAGCAGAATTCACATGCCTGATGGCAGCTGCTGAGAGAAAGCTTTATACATACAGGGTGAATCCTGCGAAGGAGGAACGAGAGCTGACAAAGCAGCCTCACGCTGTGCTCTGTGCCCCACCACAGCTGGAACAGCGGTGCAGAGGCTGGGAACATCACCCAGCAGCACCTTGAGAAGTGGGAACAGGTCCAAGGAGCCCGCTGGAGCTGATGTCTGATGACCCAGCACAGCTCCGCTGCGTTCGGTGTGACCTTCTCAGATGGCAGCAGGGGTGTCCTCACCTCTGTGTGCCTTCCCTACCCTGACACATCCCTTCCAGGCTGCCCCGCGACTGGCCCAGCGGTGCCCCAAGGCAGGAGGGCTGACCACAGCCGCTCTGAGCAATGCGCTCGCTAAGGGGATGGGACACCTTGCCCCTGCGATGGAGCCTCCAATTCAACCGCTTTCCCTCACTTGCTAAATGAGTTTAGCAGGATATCGATCTCCTCGTCCCTAATGGGGATAAGGCACTTTGTTTAAGTTTGTTTAAGCTGACAAACAGCCAGTTCTGCCAAAGCTGAAGATATGTCAGTTTAAGACTATCTATCTCCCAGGGAAATCCCAGACCCCCAGCAAGCGAGCTCAGCATTTGCTCTGGCAGGGAGCCGAGAATCCACTCTGCTCCTGAATTTGCTGACCTACATTTTTCTTATCAAACGGGGCTGAGGAGGCTAAAATATTTTTGAAACTCACTCCTTGAATTTGCAGGTGGGAAATGTATGAGAATATATGAGGGGGCCAGGAGCTGGGAGGAGAGGGGCTGAGGGGCAGCCTGCAGGGCAGCACGGGGAGGGGGGCATGTGCTGAATCCATCTGGTTTTGCAGAGCGACTCCTCCAGTGACAGCGAAAGTGAGGACCATTTCCTGATGCTTCCCCCTCGGGACCACCTGGGCTTGGCCCTTTTCTCCATGCTGTGCTGCTTCTGGCCCCTGGGGATTGCTGCCTTCTACTTCTCCCAAGGGGTAAGAGATCCTTTCGCTTGTCTGCATGCACTGAGCGCCGGAGCAAGAGCCCTGCAAGCCACAGCAGCCCTGGAGGGGACCGGGCACCTTTCTGGCTCTAAGGTTCATTGCTGTGCCATGCCCAGATCCCTGAGAGCTGAGGCAAAGAGTCCTCCTGGCTCCTGGATGTCTCTGCAACTGCTGTGGGGTTGCAAGCCCTCCAGTTCTTGCATGGGTTGCTGGAGGTCAGGCTTTTCCTTTGGATCTTTCGGGTGTTATTTAGGGAACTGGAACTCCCCTTGGCCCCCTGTCCAGGTTCTCACCCTCCAGCCAGGCTTGGAAAAATGCCATTTTCCCACCTGCCCTCCCAATTTGCCAGTAGTGCAGAGGTCCTACACCATGACCTAGCAGCTCATGCCCTGGGAGTCAGGCTGCTCTGGAGACTGGACACAGAGAGGAGCCTGGTGGCCACATCGCACTGCAGCTCCTCTCTTGGCATTTGTTTCTGACACGTGTTGGCTAAGCTGTGTGAGTCAATGCCAGAGGCTGGAGAGGGTGGTGACCTTCGGGTTGCACCTCCTCAGAGGAGCTGCTGCCTTCTTGAGGGCTTAGTGCAGAGCCTGGGCTCACTTACTTTACTGTTGACCCGGAATAATTCATGCAGAGCCAGGGGATTTACTCTAAGTTTGCATAGATGCTGCTGTACCAAGAATAGATGGGGGGGAGGCATGAAGAAGTTAAATCAAGAGGATAGAAACAGAAATGGAAAAGTATATAACATGAGTACCTGGCACAGAGGCGGTGAGAGGCAGGGGAAGCTTTAAATGATTAAGACCCCAAGGAGTGACTGATTTCACATTTTTCCACGTGGTGCAGGGTAGCACAGTGCACTCTCCACGTGATGATGTACTCGGTGCAATTTATATTTAGTTCCATTTGCTATAACTACCACCCACTGAGGCAAGGACCATTTCTTTATTCCGTGTCTGTGCACAGTGACTGTCCTGATCTCCACACGGCAACTTGAACGCAAATAGTAGGTAATACCAAGAGTAGCTCTGAGTGTGCCCTGAGCACTCAGGGAAGCTGGAAAATGCCAGCTCAAAGAGTCCACACCCACGACTGTCTCCATCGCTGGCTCCATCAGCTTTTCTGTGGCAAACAGGCTTCAACTGAAAACCTCGTGCAGGAAAAATCAAGCGGCAGCACGGCCAGACCAACAGGCCACGCTGCCTGGAGTCAGCTCCCGGAGACCAGGCGGCACTCGCTATATGTCTGTAGAGGGTATACGGGTATCTAGTCAGTACCACACAGCCACCACCTCATGCACCGGCCATTTGCCTGGTCTTAGGAGGGTCCAGCCACCCGCTTACCGCTCTGGCTGAGCACCCAGATGGCTGGGGCTTTCAGAAAAAGAGGCCAAAGCCCACGCTCCCCTTGGAGGCAAAATCCACAGGGAGATGTGTATAGGTGGCACTGCTGTGTGAAGCCCTCCCAGACTGATGGGGGGTGCTTGGAGGCATGGTGTCGTGGTGGTGGACTTGGCAGTCCTGGATCAACGGTTGGACTTGATGATCTTAAAGTTCTTAAACAAAGATCTTAAAGTTCTTTTCCAGCCTAAATGCCTCTACGATTCTATGTCTTGCTGTCTGTCCCCAGCCTTCATGGGAAGGGGGGCTGACTCAGCAGTGAAATGACTGCAAGCAGGCTAAAAGGCCAGGCTGGTACAGCTGTGAGCAACGAGCTTTTCTTCTCCTTCCAGACTAGCAAGGCTGTCTCCAAAGGAGATTTCCACCTGGCCAGTTCAGCTTCGCGCCGAGCTCTCTTCCTCGCTGCGCTCTCCATCACCATCGGCACAGGAGTGTACGTTGGGGTGGTGGTAGCACTGATCGCTTATCTCTCCAAAGGGGGCCACGTATAGCTGCCACCTGCACATCAGCGCCGTCCCTGGACACCAGCCCTCCTGGGATCGAGCTTTCCTGCGGAGCACAGGGTGCCAGCACCTACAAGGGCTGTTTGCACAGCAGGACCCCGGCTCGGATGCCCTGCACAGGGTCTCTCCCCTTTCAGGCAAACAGTAGACCCCCATTCTCTGCGAGGCTGTGGGGTGCCACCAGCTGACAACAGGGAATTGGGCACCGGCCCGGCTGCTGGGACAAGGAAGAGCACGTTTTCCTGGTGGGAGATTTCCAGGAGAGACGCTGTGTACTGCTGTTGGGCTGGTGCCACCACTCCTGATCCAGGGCCACGGCTTCCCCTCCCGGCCCTGCAGCTGGGACTTCCCCCACCGGTGCCCAGGTTGGCTCATGAACGGGGCACACAGGGAGGAGAGGGATTGTGGTGCCAGGGAATGACAGCTCTTTCTTCTGGGAAGCTGCATTCCTGGTAGGGTCTCCAGTCTCCCATGATGGGGACAACATTCTCATTTCAGTGCCACAGGCGGCAGCTGGCCCCTCAACTGCAGCGAAGCAGGAGGACACAGCATGAACACAACCAAAGGGCATGCTTTCTGAATCCCTCTGCAGACCCCTGATCCATGGGAGAACATCCTACTTGCTGGCCCATCCCAGACCAAAACCAAGGAGAAAGCCAGGCTGGTGGTTGTACTCCATCACTCCCATTGTTGGAACAAGCTGGCAAAGACAGCAAGGTTTTCTCTTCGTTAATAATGACTCATGATAATTGCAAGTTGAAGCCCCCATAAGGTTTGTGTCCCACGGTGCTGGGCCTTGGAAAGGCTTGTAATGGCAATTTCTACCCAAGAAGTGACCTGGGAGGGGTGGGGGCCTGAAGGACTCCACTCTTGGCACCAGGTCAGGGCCCTGCACGCAGAGATGGGTGGAAGGAAAAGGCCAATCTGACACACAGAGCCTGGGGTGGGAGTGCTCTTTGCGAGGGGCTGAGATCCAGAGAGGGGGAAGACTTGGAGAGAGCCTAGGACACAGGGGGTGTCCCCAACACATTTCTTCCCGTGCCTTGGAGAGGGTTACGTCTACCCATCCAAAAGCCTCTGCTGACGAGGAAATCCCGTGCATCCCCACGTACATCTTAGTTTTGCTAATTTGTATATTGTCAGCAACACAGGTCCTTCGGGGGGGGTGTGGGTGGTGTGAAGGCAATGACTACCCCAAAGCAGCCCCTGCTCCCCAGCACCCACCTCGACCCTCCCTCATCCTGGCCATGGCTCCCATGCTGCCTCCTTCCCCCATGTGCAGGGGGCTGCAGGCAGACTCTGGGCTCCCATTGCCCCCTTCCCAGGGCTTCTGGGCGGGCTGCAGCAGGCTCTGCAAGAGGCAGTAGCATGTTCTTCCAGCTGGGTGCCATTCAAATGTACATTTCATCCTAAAGAAGCATGTTGATGTCTGCGATTGCTGTTGTACTTGAGCCATAAAAGAGAGAAGCACATCAGACACCTGTTCAGAAGCTGGTCTGAAAGTTCCCATCGTGTTTCCTAACATGGAAGAGCTAATAAAAAAAGCAGGAGGAAGGACTCTGTTTGTAAGGATGTGGAGCTGGCTAGCGGAGAGGTGAGCTTTGCAGGAGTGCTGAGCTTGCTTAAACCTGGAGGAGTTTATGCAGCTCCTGAAGGAAGTTATAATCCAGCTGGTGCCGGGGCAACAAGAGGGAGATGGACCACGATGTAGAACAGAGCCAGCAGCTAGCGCTGGGAGCGGGATGGTGGTGTAGGCTTTTTGCCATGTGTGGATGGACAAGAATTAACGGGGGAGAGAGAGACTGGAGCACTGAGTATGTTCAGGCTGCTCTCTGTGTAGTGGAAGCATAAAATAAAAGGTGCTCGAGGAGGGGCAGAAGAATACGGACATCAGGAGGGAATAAGCAGGTCTTGCTTCTGATGCTGGACAGAGAGAGATGGAATTTGCAGGGAAGGGCTGGGGTGTCCAGAAGAGATAAGGTGGCTTAGAGAGGAGAGGTGAGGGGCACCCTCACCCAGCAGCCGAGGCAGGGGGTTCATTCCCCTCTCCTGCACGTGCTCAGCCTTCCTGGCCCTCCAAATAACCCAGCAGGACAGGAGCACTGTTTCAGGAGAGGGGATGTCTGTGGGTCCCCATGCAGCAGGGGCAACCAGACCCACTCCCCCACACCCCCCAGCTCAGTGCCATCCCAGCTACAGCCCTCCCCATCTCTGCCCCTGAAGCACCCCCAGCCAGGGGCAGGGTTGGGGGGCTTTCTGCCGATTCTGGTCCAGACAAAATTGTCGGGGCTGCTGGACCACAATCAGCAATCTTACTGTGTTTGCCTCTGAATTTGTGATTCTGCTGGCTGGTTCCCTCCAGGGGCTGCCGTAGGTGGGGGGCCAGCAGCCCCCAGCCCACTCTCCGTGGGCACCCCATCCCCCTGCACACCAACTCGCCTCTTTGTCTTTTTTTAATTGGAGACACATAGGGGAGGACTGGGCTAAAGGGCCAACAGAATTAAAGTGTTTTCCGCTAATAGCCTGAATCTCTGATGATCTTGTCAAAGGGGGGGAAGAAGGGGCTGTGCCAGAGCATCCCTAAGGGGGGCATTATGCAAATGGAGAAATTAGTTCGAAACAGCCTGAAGGGAAACATGTGGAAATTGAAATCCGAGGACCAGCATGGAGACTGCTGCTGAATAACTTATTATAGACTCACAGCATCTGCTGCAGCCGCCCGAGCAGAAGGGAAGGAAGCAAAAAGGCAACAAGGCATTGCAGTCGGGGAAAATGCAAGCTCCAGAAATTTGATTGAGCTTAACAAAAATAATGTTAAACTAAACCCTGCTAGTGGGAAGAGCTAACCATTCACCCCCTCCCTCCTGTCCTACCAGAGGAGGGTTGTCTGTCCTACCCAGGACCCCCAGCTCCACAGCAGAGCTCTGTAATGGTCCTGATCCCACAGGAGAAAGCCAGGAATTTGGGGCGAAAGAGGAGTAGCCTCAAGTTCTGGCAACATGTCTATCCCAGAAAGGAGAAGGCAGCGTGGGGAGCCCAGCAGGTTGCAGCTGTGGGAGGTGATGGGAAGGGCAGGGAGTGCAGAGATGGTCTGTGCCAGTGCGGGGTCAGCCACAGGGAGTGGGGTTCCTGGTGGCTGGTGAGGGAAGATTTGGGGTTCTCTGAGCTGGGGGTGGAGGGGAGCTGGTTAGTGATGTCCCACAAGGGCGTACACCGCAACCTGCTGTCCTTCCCCGCACCCTGGTGCTTTCTAAAAAATAATCACTAGAGGTGCTGAAGAGTCCCATGGTCTATCAGAACAATCCCCCCCTTTCCATTCACGAGTAATTCACTATCCATAATTAGGACATCTATTTGCCACCGAGTCCCTTGCCAGCCAGCTGCAGGTGCCTGTCCCTGTGAATGCAGGTGCTATCCAGCACCCCCAGCACAGGCATGATCCTGCAACCCCGTCCCATCGCCCTCCTGCCCACTGCTCCCTGAACACCCCTGTTCTGGCCCCATTGCCCCACCAGCACCCCCAGCCCTCCCCCTAAGCTGGTGACACCAAGAGACAGACAGAAAGTCACCAGAAGACCCATCCCCTGCCCCTATCCCGTGCC
>JAVJGJ010000060.1:63902837-63920155 GCA_035590215.1 Microhierax caerulescens | reverse complement strand
TGCAACAGCAGCATCCAGGGGCTCTGGGAGAGATTTGCAGGGCTGTTTGTTTCAGCCAGTTTCTTGGTGAAGCTCTTCAGGCAGGAGTTCTTGGCTGTTCAGTTCCTGCTCAACAAAGAGCTTGCTGCTTGGAGGCTAAGGTGCCAGATCCTTTCCAAACCTCAGTCATAAAGCCATGCTTTGACCTCATTGCCATGCTCCCGGGGTGTTTGCAGCGTGTTGCAATCTTATTTTACAGGGCCGGGCGAGTGGAGCACATGCGCACGAACTGGAGGCTGCAGAGCCTGCTGCGGATGCAGAGGGAGCTGATAGGCAAGGAGCTGTGGCTATACAGTGAGTGTGGAGTTTGGGGGGGGTGAAGTGGGGTGTATGGTAGCTCTCTTGCTGTGACCCACAGATTTGGGAACCCTATTGCTAGAGCAGCAGTGCTGGGTTTTCCTCTGCCCCATCTTGCTGGTGCACGGAAGGGTTCACCCAGAGGGTGCCTCCTGCAGCCCAAAATGGGAATCCTCTTGTGAAAAAGCCTCATAAAAAGCAAAGTTGTGGAGGACCCAGCAAAACTGGAGAATGCAAGCCCCACAAGGGGATTCTGTAGGAATCTGTGCTTTTTGTGGGGCAGGTGTTCGATGGCCGGGAAGAGAGGGAAGTGCTTGAGCTTCGGGGAGGCAGCAGACTTTGTATAGGTGGTTGGGAGCTGTGGAAACTTCTTTCCTATGGAGACTGTCCCTTGAGCACAGTTGTCCCCTGAAAATCTTCCTTCTCCCATTGTCACTGGGTCCAGGTATGGGCATTAAATGGCCAGTATCAAGACAGCTCTTCCTCATCTCAATGCCGTAGTGAGCTTCAGAGCAACGTAAGGGGAGCCCTGAATACAAGTGTGTCTGTGAGAGTCTGGGGTCTTAAGTCTTTCTGCCTGTCCTGTGCTCCGAGACAGACTTCACAGCCAACCATCTCGCGCAGAGCTTCCTTTTTGTCCTCCCTCCCATTTCTTGTGAGTCAGCCAGGCCTCTAAAGAATAGAAACAAGCATGCAAAGTGGCTTTTGCCCCATGGTAGTTCCTGAGCTGTGTGTCTGGATGGTGTTTCTCTGCTCAGGGGCCTGCCTTAAAGTGCTCTTTGCTTGGCAAACTGCTCTGGTGTATCATGAAGTGCTGAGGCAGGACCGTGGGTCTTCTTCTGACCAGGCTCATGGGCTGCATGTCAGCCCGGCTGGGACAGACGTTCCCACATAAACTCACTGTCTTCTTTCAATGTGCTTCTGCCCAGTTGGGATCAACACCTTTGACTACTTGGGCAGCATCCTGAGCTATGTGGTCATTGCCATTCCCATCTTTTCCGGGGTTTACGGTGACCTGAGTCCAACAGAGCTCAGCGCCCTCGTCAGCAAGGTGAGCTAAGGGTGATTTCCCAGACCCCATTGTGGAGGGTGAGCAGGTGCTGAGGATGGAGGTTTCTCGTGGGGCTGGTGGCATCGGGGCTTGATAACCTGCAGCAACTGACCTTGAGGTTAGACTGTTCCTGCCTGTGGTGGCATGGAAATGGGAGCTTGGAGCCAGCTGGTGTATGATTAACCTGGGGTGACAACTGTCAAGGACACATCTACCTAAGTGTTTCCTAGCTCAGAGCTCTGTGTCTTAAAAAAAAAAAAAAAAGGGAGCTCAGAAAGCCTCTGGCTGTCAGCAGTGTGGGGGGGGATTGGGTCCATGCAGTGCTGCAGGTCTGGGTTATGCCCTGGGCTGCTGCCCTTGGTGAACCTGGCCACCTGTGAGGTTGAGCTGGCTTGCATTTGCCTTCCTAACCTGACTCGTTCTCAGACACCCAAAACCGTCTTGTGATGGAGAAAGTAGAGTTAAAAATAGCTAAGTGGGCACTGTGGGCTGAGACACCCTGCTCTGAACCGTGTTCGGTGCTGGGGCAGGGCTGGTGGCATGGATCTGGGTCACTTAGGTGGGGCAAGTCTGCTGAGCCCTGGGCAGGCCAGCAGGCACTCTGCAAACACCATCCCTGGGTGGCAGAAGATGTGTGTCCGCCTGGCAGAAACTGCTGTACTGAGCAGGGAAGCCCTGCTGCATCTGCATATGGTCATCTCCTTTGCTCCCAGCACCCCGGGTGACTTCTCCACCCCTCCTTCATCTTGCTGGAACTGCTGACATGGTCAAAGGTCTGGACTCCTTGCAGCTATGGAGGAAGGGGCAGTGCCCCAGCTCGGTGCTGACTCTTGCTCTGGCGTGTGATTTCTCCCCAGAATGCCTTTGTTTCTATCTACCTCATCAGCTGCTTCAGCCAGCTCATAGATCTCTCCAGCACTGTGACCGACGTAGCTGGCTACACACACAGGTGAGCTTCTTTGCAGGCAAGTCTCTGCAGGAAAGGGAACTCCAGCACAAGACTCTGCCTAGGTCTGTCCTAAATAAATAAGAAACAGTTGCTTGTGAGCAAGCACGGGCAAGTTTGGGTATTTTGAGGAGGCTGCTGGAGTTGTCCCTGGCATTCAAGCAACTTTTTTTTTTGCCTAGGATTGGTGAACTGCAGGAGACCTTGCTGAGCCTTGGCAGAAAAAAAAATGATAACTACTCAGAAGCCAAAGCAAGCTGGGATTTGGATGGGTGAGTCTCCTCTCAGCAGCTGGCTGGCTTACAGCTTATGTGCCAGAGCGTGGGGTGGCATGGGATGGAGGTGGCCCTTATCTCACAGCCCATTGCATGCAGCTGGTTGGAGCAGGCAGGGCTCACTGTGATTTGTCATTCCTGAGGTGTGTGCGACAGGGCTGCTGTCACAAGGCCTGATCTTTGCTAGTCTCACTGTGGTCACTTACCCAAGATCTCTCCTCCTTTGTCTTGGTGGTGGCCCAGCAGCCATTCTGGGGAGGACCCAGTGCCAAGGGACACAGCATTCCTTCTGGAGCAAGTGACACTTTCGGTGCCATCCTCTGGCAAGCTGCTTATCAAGGACTTGAGCCTCAGGATCTCACAAGGAAACAATATGATGATTGTGGGGAACACTGGCACAGGAAAGACATCTCTCCTGAGGGTCCTTGGGGGACTTTGGGAGAGCACACAGGGTAAGGACTGCTGCTGTCCACAGCCTTCTCTTTCTCAGCCAGGGCTGCCCTCAGTTTGGAAGGTGGCAGTGTGGGGTTGTGAGGCCAGTGCCACTTTGTGTTGGTGAATGTTTTTGGAGCCACCCATCTCTATCACATTCTCTGCCCTCGCTTTCATTGCTTTGTTGCAAATATACCTTTTCTGGGATTTGTTGGCTACTTCATGGGGCAGGACAGCACAGGGGGGCAGTGGGGAGTTGGTGGCTGGTGCTGCAGGTTTGGCTGAGTGTGTCTCTCCACAGGGAGCATCAAGATGCTGACCTGCTTTGGCCCGCGGGGAGTTGTGTTCCTGCCGCAGCGGCCCTTCTTCACCGACGGAAGCCTGCGGGAACAGGTGAGCCCAGGGGCTGCCTCTCCTGCGGCCCCAGCTCTGCTCCTGGCTGTGGTCGTGCCCTGTGAACCTGTGTGCTGCAGAAAGCCCTGCAAGAGGGAGGATGCTGGTGGCTACTCCTTCCCTCATGCCTGAGTTCATGCCATCACCATTATGTCCGTGATGGACCGTGTCCAGCTTCCTCTGACATAGCTTATTCTGCTCTGTTAAACAGGTGATCTACCCCCTGAAGGAGATCTATCCAGTTTCAGGTATGTGGAAATCCATTAGAGCAGTTAGCCACCCCTGTGGTGTCAGCTCCCTGTCCTCTGCCCAGTGCATCTATCTTCTCTACCATGCCCCACCAGGAGTGCTTATCCATTTCACTTTTGTTGCTCTCTGCTTTTCCCTGGAAGATTTACCTTGGTGTAGGTTAAGGTCAGCTCTGTGTTCCCTCCCTTCCAGGAGGGAACATACTCTCTTGATAACAATATGTTCTCTTGGTGCAGTGAGGACAAGCTGGCCATGCTCTGTATGTTGTGCTAGACATGCGATATATGTTGAGGCACCTTGCTGTTGGGATACATCTGTCTGTCTGGTACAACCTGCCTTTGGGCAAGCCAGGTTTGCCTCCATCTCATTTTCCATCTAACTCCATCTTTCACTGTTCCTCATTTTCAAATGATGTCCCAGGGCCTTGCATGCTGTTGAGATCAGACTACATGGATCCTGTCTCCCCCTGCCTTCTTCCCAAGCCAGACCACACATGGTCTGCTACAGTTTGCAGATGTCCAGGTTTAAGTCTCTGTCTTGAGTGAAGCAGTGTTGCGTGCCGCTTTCAAATACTTGGCAGTCACAGTCTTGTGGAGAGCAACTGCAGCTATCAGCTACTGTTGTGGCTCTTCTGCAGCTTCAGAGAGGTCCATGACAGATGCACAGTCCTTCTGCTCAGCTTCCATAGCTGCCGGCTGTACCAGGTCAAGCGTACGCTCTGTTCCATAGCTGGTTTATCCTGAGTTTTTTCCCTTTCCATGTAGGATCCTTTCGCTGGCTGTTACCCAGGCCCTGGTCCCATGACTCCACCACCTGCGGCGTACAGCGGGCAGTCAGCCAGCCCTAAGAGAGCAGCTGGTGGGCAGGGCCTTGGCAACTGAAGCCTGAATCCTTGTGTTCTGGCTGTGTCCATCTGTGACCTTGGACTGGGCCAAATCTCAGGTGTATCTGTGGAGCCCAGCCACCTCCTGGCACACTGCTCACAAGCATGGTTAACATCTTAGGGGAAGGTCAGGCTTTGGGAGCTCTCTGTGCCAAAGCTCAGGACCTGATATAGTTCAGTGGTTGAGTCAGCTACGCTGAACCTCAGGAGATCTCCAGTCCTTCCCTCCTGCCCCTCCAACTCCTCCTTGCAGCTGTGGCCTCAGCATACGTTGCCTCTGCTTAAGCTTTACTGCTTTCTCCCCTAGGGTCTGCAGATGATGAGAGAATTGTGCGATTCCTGGAGCTGGCTGGACTGGTGAGTCCCTGGTAGTGCTGCTGCCTTCTTTCCTGGTGGTGCCAGTGAGGGACGAAGGGGTGAGGATTTGTGGCAGCACAGCGTAACCACGTGCTGGACACATGTGGGGACACTGTCTGCAGCTGGGACAGGACTGTCCATGGGACAGGCAGAGGAGGAGGAATACAGAGCAACTTCAGCTCAAGCGGTAAAAGAGAGAGTAGCATGAAGGGGGCGGTTATGCTCAGGGCCACGCTCTGACAGGGTTGGGGCTGTGTTCACAAGTCTGCTGTGCTCTCTGCAGACTGATCTGCTGGCGAGGACCGGAGGACTGGATGAGCAGGTGGACTGGAACTGGTAAGGGAGCTCAGCGTCCGTATGTATTTGGGTGATCCCTTTGGGTGTGGAACACTTCTAAGCAGATGCATGTTGCTGCCTGACTTAGGAACATCCATGTCCAGCTGTGTCCTGTGGGAGGTAGGCAGTATACAGGGTCAAGGTCTTCATCCCCCAAGCATCAACAATCACCAGCCATGCTGCTCTTCAGGCAGCTGATTGTGTACAGGGGTGCAGAGCCAGTTCCAGTGTGGAGCGGGGCACAGGGGACACACAAGGACAGTTGCTTGCTGGGGTCTCAGATACCAGCAGCCATAAGCTCTTCAGCAAATGAGCTCTTTTCATTGAGGGAGATTGTGGATCTTGACCCTGCTGCAGGTATGACATCCTGTCCCCAGGGGAGATGCAGAGGCTCTCGTTTGCACGGCTCTTCTACCTCCAGCCAAAATATGCGGGTGAGTGAGCGACTGAACAAGGAGCAGGGGAAGAGGCAGGGCCTTTGGTGTAAAGGCTTCAGTGTAAAAAGAAGCTGGTACAGAGACAGCTTGTGAAATCCCTTCTTTGCTAGGAGCACGCTTTGTCTGGGCCATTTTTTCAGCAGCATAACACACACAGAGATTCAGGGGTAAAACTTCATTATCTGTGTGGAGGGTGGTAGAAGAAGAGGCTGTGGATAAGATGTTCTCTTCTGAGGGAACTGATGATTGATGGTCTTGGTCCAGGTCAGATGGCATCTGAAGAAGCCCCCTCTCAGCACACTCGCCAGTTGCCACGTGAAGAAGCGTGCATGCTAGGGAGCATGGCATCAGCTGCCATATCAGAAGCTCACAAGCCTCTGTAGAGTTGCAGAAGCAATGTGGGAAATTTAGTTCTTACACAGCAAAAGAAGAAAGGAGCAGTAGGAGAAACGGTCCTGAGAGATCACAGAAGCAGCTCCCGTTAGCAGATGAGGCTAATGCCTTTGCACACCTAGGCTGCTAGTGACTGTTGGAGGACTTTCCCTGAGAGCTGGGGTGGGTGTGGGTGAACAGAGCCAGCGTTGGTAGCAGGTAGTCACATGTAAGTACCTCTCTTCCCCTGAAGCCTGCAGCACAGCTCAGTGCTGTCTGGGCAGAAGGAACCTGTGGACTACAAGCTAAAAGCTGTAGAGATGATGTAAATTCAATTTGGTTTATCTGCAGTATTTAACCTTAACTGACAGGAAGGTGCTTCAGTCTATTCTGGATGCTCGAGGTGGGGTCTGGGCTGGAGGGGTGCACAGGCTGCTGCTCAGCCTGGCGCTCTGGCACACAGCCTGCCTTGAGAACTTTGTCTTGGCTTTCACAATAGTGGGCATGAGGCAGTGGCTGGCAGCTATTGAGGGAGGGGAATGAGGTGAATGGTGCTGTTCGGGTGGATTCAAGGGCTTGTGGGGAAGGGCAGCTTGCCAAGTTAACTGACACCAGCTGTGCCAGAGCAAAATCAGAGTCCTTGGGCTTCTCACTTCCCTTCTGCAGATGCTGCTGGTGAGCTCCAGTTGATATGTGAAACGTTCTGGGCAGTTGCTGCTCTTTTGCCTAAGGGGAGATAAGACTTGTGGGGCTTACAACTTTTCTCTCAGTGCTAGATGAAGCCACCAGTGCTCTGACAGAAGAGGTGGAGCATGAACTGTACCGTGTGTGCCTTCAGCTGGGCATGACGCTGATCAGTGTGGGACACAGGCCCAGCCTGGAAAAGGTGAGATGGGGAGACAGCACTCCACACCTCCCTGTGATAGCAAGACAGCAGAGGTAGAGAGGGTCCCTGGCAAGCAGAGGGGAGCGTCTGAGGCTGGAGAGCCTCACTGGGAGAGGGCATGCCCTTGTAGAGACATCCCTTAGTTGTTGTGTTATTGAATTGCAGTTCCACACCTGGATTTTGAAACTTCATGGGGAGGGAAGATGGGAGCTCACTCGATGTGAGAAGATGAAGCGGCTCCCAGCTGGGGATGGATGCTGAAAAAAACATGCTCTTGTCCAGCAGAACCTGCACAGGCATGGGAGAGCTCTGAACAGCAGGCATGGAGCTGCTGAGCCAGCAGCTGTCAACAAGGGATTCACCCAGCACAAGACCGGTTCTGGATTTTGCTGGTGGACAAGAGTCAAGTCTAAACTCATGGCGTGGGGTTCTGCTAGGAGCAGATGCATCTATGCCACCCTTCTCCTGCCTCTCACGAGGGAAAGAGCCGAGATGCTAGGCTGCCCAAAGAAAAGATGCTATATCATGGGGCTTGTAAAGGCAATGACCAGAGGAACCGCCACTTGTCCAGGATGCAGTGGTGTGAGGCTAGGATGCAGCCTCCTGTTCCACCCTCTGTGCCTTGCTGGGACCTCTGTATCTTTGGTACACAGTGCTGCAGAACAGACTTCTGTACCTGTGGCTCTGTTGAGGGTTGTGTTCCCCATGCACTGTAAAGGAAAGAGAATGCTGACACAGAGAAGGGGCATGTTTCTGCTCTCCTTATGACTCAAGGTTACTGGTCAAGGGAACACTTTTGTATTAAAATCCAGGGCCTGTTTTCCAGGGATTTTCGCAGAGAAAAGTCCGTATTTGTTAACCAGATGGCAGCATCTTTTTCTTCTGGGGCTTACTTTGGAGGAGATGCTTGTATATGGGCAATGGTCCTAGACTATTGTTGAAGAGCAGAGCAGGACTAGGAGTAATACACCTTATCAGGCATCCCTGTGTTGTCCTACACCCACCAGCACGCTTCTCCCTGAGCAGTTGTGGCCCCCTGCTCCTCCACAGCATCCTCCCCACCCCTGCGCCCCCACAACCCTGGCTCCCCAGCCTGAGCTCTCTGTCACCTTGCTGAGCTGGCAAATGCTTTCCTCAGCCAGAGCAGACCTGCTGATGAAGAGGTAGCTATTTTTACACTGCCATTGCTCTGCCCAGAACAGTAGTCTTCCAGGAAGCTTTTCTAGCACTAATTGCTTACAGATGGGATGAGCAGAGGCAGGGAGACCTCTGGGCAGCTCCAGGGAGCTAACAGAAATGCACAACAGGGGCTCACCTCTTCAGAAACAGTGCCCTGTGCTGGCAGCCTGGCCACCTGTGTGCCACAGATAGCGGGCACACGAGCAGTCCCACTGCCTGCTTCCTTGGCACAAGCTCCCAGTGGCACTCAGAGGGTGCCAGGTCCGCCAGCAGAGCTGTGTGTGACAGTGTGGTGGCAGTCCCAGGCTGGCTTCACAATGTGTCAGCCCAAGCCTGGGGTGTTTCTAGCCTCCAATCCCTGGGATTGTCCTGAACTTATATGCAGCTCCAGCTGCCACTGCTGCTGCAGGACAATGTCCTCACGTTGTGTCAACACCAGCAGAACTGTCTTGGCAGCCAGGACCTGCTCTCCACCCCCTGTCCCTGCTCCCAGAGCAGGCACATTGCTCAGGGGAAGTGACAGTAGCTCCAGGTAGCCTCTCACCTCCTCCAGCAGCCCATCCAAGGCTGTCATGGGAACCTCGCTGTCGGTCCTCATGGAAACCGGAACCCGTTTCACTCCAGGGCACTGCTTCACAGCCTGGTCCACTGTCATCTTTAGCTCAATAACCTTGCTGCCTCTCAGCCCCTGGTTCACTGTGATCACTGTCTCTGACTGGGCTGCAGAAGGCAGAGGAGACACATAAGCAGCTCTGCCCCTCTCCATCAGTCACACAGCAGGATGGCTCTACCATGACCCTGTCACTCATGTCCTCCACTTAGCAAAACCAACAGCTTTGCATCGTTTCCCATTCATTCCTGCCTGTATTGAATCCCCTCAGAGGAGACACTGTATCCCAGCCCTTCAGATGAAGGAGAGAACCAGTCCATCCCATGGGCTGGAAGATATTTAGTGAGCCCGTGCCATTTTCTGGGTGCTAATTCCTGCTCCAATGTCATACATCATGGCAGAACACCCTCAGTTAGCCCAGGGAGTCTTACTCAGAAAACCTTGCCATCAGCACAACCCTGAGCCACCCAGCTTCCAAACCAGCCAGCTCAGAACTGTCCCCCGAGGGAAACACGTGTCCCTGGTACCCACTGGCTCTTCCCATCCTGGATCCTGTTTGCCAGGGACTCTGCACTGAACCTGGCAAACACCACAGTGTGCACAGCCCCAGCACAGGCCAGCATGCTAGCCACTGCCAGCGGGCACAGGGGCATGTAGATTGTCACCCCATTTCACCCCTTGCAGTTTCAAGGTGTTTCCCAGGTGGCACATCATCTCCAGCAGTTCCCTGCCCAAAGAAGCAATGGCACAGTTAGAGACTTTATGCACATAGGTAAGAGTTGCAAGATGGAGGGCCTCGGAGTCACAGGTTCCAGCTTACATCCCTATGCACCCTAACCCCCCACGCTGGAAGTCCATGGGAGAGCTGTAAAATGTCAGTGGGAAGGAAAAGACTGTCACTAACAGGCTGTTATTTATGGAAACGAAATAAATCAGAGTGACCTCTGTACCGAGCCTGACATTCTCACTGGCCAGCATGAGGAGCAAGCTGTAGGGCCAGCAACAGCCACTGGCAATTCCTCTGGCTCAGCAAGCCCACAACACCCGAGGCTGACTTCCCCATTGACAGCTGGCACATTTATCAGCTCATACAACTAGGGTGACACACTACCCTGCCATCTGAAGTCTCAGATCAGCACGGGCAAGCCAACAGCCACCATACTGTTCATCTATGTGAAGTGATGCTGCATCCCTTCACATGATGTATTGCAGAGTGTACGAACGCTGCACAGGGCTGGCATACATCTCTCATACGCTCAGAGGTAAGTACTGACCTGTACGTGACCTGCACCTCCTCTCCCAGATTAAGGCCACTTTATCTGGGGCTACATGGACATGTCGGTCCAGACAATTCACTGGAAAAGACGACCCAGTCTCATTGCCAGAGCAAACCTCAGTACCTCTTAACTCCCAATAAAGCCAGCAGTGGCAGTCTTGTCTTTTTTTTTTTTTTTTCCCCAGATCAGTCAGGGCTTGTGTGTGAGTCTTTTTGGCATTAGCCTTGTGTATCCACTGAAACAACCTTTGTGGATACCAGCTGGGAGATCACAGGCACCATCCCAAGCCTGTTAGATCCCTCACCACTCCAATACCAACCAGTCCCCACTGTCAGCTTCCCTTTTAATCACAGCCTAGCACAGTCCAGAGCAGAAACTGCCTGAAATCGCTCTGGAGGTCACATCCCTGGTGCCCTGAGAGGGCCTGGCAAACATTAACTTAACCATCACTGCCTTGCAGCTGCCTCAGGGGTGCACTAGGACAGTTTTCAGTGATTTTGCTCCTAAATAACGCGTAGGATGAGCAAAACTCTGCACAGGTCCAAGGTGGAAGAGAGCCAGGGCCAGGAGTGCACAGCCCCTCACTTTCCAGGGATGTGGCAGATTGAGGCTTTGGCTATAATTCTTCTGAGAAAAGTGTCCCGTGTTGCTGGCAGCTGCAGTTTCCTCAGAAGCCTTGTTCCACTGTTTTCCTTAAACCTGCTACTGAGGTCATCGGGTGATGCAGCAGCCCCAGTTTGCATACCAAAATGCCTTCTCCTTGCCATTTATAGTTTTTCCAGGACAGAAAGAAACACACATCTCAAATGCCAAAGGCAGATAACTTCTGCTCTCCTGCCCAAATAGACTACCTAAGGCCCAGTTCATGAGAGGTCTGTCTCATACTTTGAACGCTGGGACCAACAGCACTGTGAGCAGGATGCAGTGTCACCAGCCCCTACGTCTTCCCCTGGTACCCCCAGCCCACAGAGGAGCCTCCTACAGCTGTGGGGGCTTCCAGTACCACTCATTGCTCCTGTATTTTGCTTTCTGCAGATGCATACTGTCTTTGCTGGGCAGGGATAACCTGCTGCAACGCTGGATGCACGGGGTTCAGTGGTGTTGCCTGTGGTCCTGCAGAATGGAGCTGCTGCAGGACCCACGGAGGCTGACGGAGAACAGTCTGGCTCCCAGCACACCCCAATCCCACCGCAGCCCCTCCAGCAAGACCCAATTGCTCCCTTAGGACCAGCCACATCTTTACACTACAGCACCAATTGGACCTTTGGGGGATCCCCCTCACTCCAACCCTTTAACTCTGTGCTCCTCTGACCTGCTCCCAGGGCCAGAGCCCTTCACGGAGAGGCACCTGCAGGCACTCGGTGGGGTCCCATGTCCATCTCCCACCTTCCCTGCCCCATTCAGCTGCCCGCCCAGGAACAAGGAGACCTTGCCCTGGTACAGGTCGCAGTGCTGGGCAGAGTGGAAGGGGGTGATCCATGCGAGCCAGCTCCTCCCTAACACTCCCCAGAAGGCATCCCCCTGCTCCACTGACACCTTGTACAAGCCTTGGTGGTCCTTGTGTCTAGGGAAGGCCATGGCTTCAGGCATGTAGGCGGTGAGGAGCCCATGGCTCCAGGCTCGGGCAGCTGCTGACCCAGGGGGACATCTGGAAGCCTGAGGAAAAGCTTTGGGGCAGCAAGCCCTGGCCAGCAGCCCGGCCATCCTCACAGGGTGCCTGCCTCCCGCCAGGGAGACGGGTGCTTGGGGCCCTCGCAGCCACTTGGGACACCCAGCTTGGGCAAGATGAGCCCCTGTGGGGACAGGGGGTATGTCACCCTGAGCTGACCGGACACAAAGCGCATCTCCTATGTGGAAAACCCAGGCACCCCTTCTCCCCTGCCTTGTTCCTCTCCTCCTCTCTTCCAGAGCACTACAGGGGAAAAAGAAATTCAATCCCTTGAAGGGAGGGGAAAGGGGTAGGTTGTAGAAGCATTTAACTGAAAATAACCTTCACGCTAATCTGAGTCCCGACAGCTGCTCTTGAACCAGAGCCAGGTTCAGTGGGTGCCTGGGCTAGACTTTACCAGCCTGGTCCCACTCCCGTTCTCCTGGGGCTGTGCTGCATCCCCAGACCCCTCTGCTTTGCCCCACTTGCCTCCCTCACACCTCCCTCTGCTCATCCCCATCCCCTCGTGCCCCACAGCCTCCCTGCTGCAGCTCCCCAGTCCTCCTCTGGCCACAAAAGCATCCTGGGGCAGCTCACCTGTAGAAGTTCAGGTCCCCTCCATGCTAGCCATGGGTGATGGCATCATCTCCTTCCCAGAATTAAGGCCCATTCCCTGCAGAGCACTAGGCTGTGCTGTCTCCAGTGGGCCAGGGAGTGTCTCTCTCCTGTGGCTGTCTGCTGCAGGAGGGGGATATTGCATCCCATCCCACCACTGGGCAGCTATCTGGGGTCTCTGCCTCCTGCCAAACACTTCAGAGCAGCTGTACCACAGGGTGGACTGGGAGCGCTCATTGAGGCCATGGTGGAGCAGGGGATGGTTGTTTGGCATGAAACACTGTACCCCATCTCCTCACGCTGAGGCTCCCACCACCCCCCACTGCAGCAGAGCTAAGCTGCCTCCTTGCCTCCACACAGCTTTTCTTCTGCCTTCCTTTCCTCCAGGCTCTATATCAGTAGAGTTTTTTTTTAAGGCAGAGCTTGGAGGTTTCCTTAATTTTATTGCCAAGGTTCCCCTCCCTTCCCAGGGGCACAAAAGTAGAAAAAGGCTCTCCCTTAAGCTGGGCTGTTCTCAGCCAGGCACAGCCATGGGATCAACAGCAGAAATGAGAGGGTTGGTAGATTTGTTTGCTCTTCATGGTACAACAGCACTCAGGGTCCATAGGGTGGTACGTTTGGGGAACAGGCTGGGCACCGGTATGGGAGATAGTGCCTATCTGATGACCAGTGCTCTCAGCCAGCCCACTGGTTTGTATCAGAGCTACTCCCAGAGCTAGGTGAGGACCTACGAGGGCTCTGTCCCCCAAGGAAATACAGTCCTGAGGGCTTACAGCCCCTTCACAAGGTCAAGCCCCAGCAGCCTCATCATTCTACAAGCAAAGTGTTTCATTTCCTATGCACATCTGCTTTGCTTCAGCTACTTTTTCCCCTGTAAAACATCAGGTTTTTCCATCAGACCATCCCCAGATGCCCTTAGCAGGGTGGGCAAATCTCACCTCCTTCCCTGACAACTCAGCATGGGCTCCTGCTGCTTTCACATGAGACCTTGCCTTGTTGGAAACCCCTGTTGGTGCCCTTCCCTCTCAACCAGCTCCCCTGCAGTTGCAGCATCTGGCTGCCACCTCCACTCCGCTGAGTGCTGGCAGAGAGGCTGAGCCTGCCCAAAGATCTGCCTGGCTTTAACACCAGAGTGTGTGATTCCATAGAATCATTTATGTTGGAAAGGACCTTTAAGATCATCAAGTCCCAACTATTAACCCAGGACTGACAAGTCCACCACTGAGCCAAGTTACTAGGCACCACATCTACTTGGTTTTTAAACACTTCCAGGGATGCTGATTCCACCACCTCCTTGGGCAGCCTGTTCCAATGCTGACTACCCTTTCAGTGAAGCAATTTCTCCTAATACCCAATCTAAGTCTCCCCTAAGACAACTTGGGACTGTTTCCTTGTCCTATTGCTTATATATACACATATTTATATAAAGAGTGACCTTTCACAGCACTATCAAACCTAGCCAGCTGCATCAAGGCTTTTACCATCACATACCAGGTTAAATTCAATAAGTAGTTCCTGTGCCTTGCCCCTGCACAGCCACCAATCCCCCACAAGGTTTCAAAAGTTCATCTACTGTCCATGCTGTTTCTCCATCCTCTTCAGGTCAGTCCACCCTGCTTCTTGCCTCTGCTGCATCCAGATTCTTTCTTCCCCAGGCTCCTCTTCCAGCCAGCCTCTTCTTATCCAGGCCCTCTTCTTATCCAGGCCCCCTTCTTTTTCCTGCTTCTCCTTGTCTCGCCTACATCCAGGGCACTCTCTCTCCTCCCTCTGCTTCTTCCAAGTCTCTCTTTCACCCAATGCTCCGCTTCACGTAGTCGTTCTCTTCCATACCCCTTAGAGCTATTAAACTACTTAGCAGGAATCAGCCACAGCTGCACATTATCCATGTCAGCCAACCCACCGCCCCTGAAGCCAGCCCACAGCTGTATGTTATCAATGTTAATTAACCTGCCTTCTTTCCTCTATAATTCCTCTACAGTGACCCACAGCACCAGGCTGTTCTGGATGCTGAAATGCCTCATTCTCTGATGAGTGCCATGATGCCTAACTTCGGCCCCAGCAACAAGCAGACCCCTTTCAGCTTTGTCTTTCACCACAAAGGGAGAGCAGCACCCAAGCCCTGTCATTCTGCATGCCTGTGGTGGTGGTGGGGATGAAGGCGCAGACCTCCCTGAGCTGCTTTGGAGCTCCCATCTCAGGCCACGGCCTGACATCCAACCCCCTTCTCAGCTCCGGTGGAATTCATCCTCCCTGAACATCAGTGACCAGACTCATACACAGTATTCCCATTTAGTTTTATTCTGGTTCATATCTTTACAGAAAATGGCACATAAATCACAGATGCTGGATGACTAGAAGTTGTTACAGCTCCATATCTCAAACACCTCAATACTGAATTCTTTTCTCACTGTATATACATTATTTACACACCATGGGCTATCATCTAACACGTCAAACGACTGGGGGACAAAGACAAACAGAGGCAGGATGGAGGGGCTTAACTGTTGACAGAAGAAAAACAGTAGCTCTGGGGAAAGGGTGCTCACAGCTGAAAGCAGGACAGAAGGGTCGCCTGGAAGTCACTGTCCTACAGCTTTTGGGGGGAAATAGCACCTTACCGGGATGGGAAGGTGATGGTACCATGGAGTGGGTTTGGCGGTGTGGGTCTGCATGTACTCATGTGGGGCAAGCTGGGATACGTATGTACACGTTACAGGGTGTAATCGGGGTGGATGTGCATGGCTGTCATTCCCTTTAACACTCAGAGGGTGAGCTGGACAAATTTAATTCAGTAAATACATTGGGCAGGTGTTGCTGTCTCACCTGGAATAATGTATTCAGTAAATAAATTTGCCATTCAGCCCCTCTGCAGGGGTGCAGGGCTTTGGCGTTTGGGGCAGAGCCAGACCTGGCTGTGGTGGCCAGCCCTGCAGGAGCCAGCGATGTGGGCTGGGGCTACATCTCGGGGTGCCAGGTGGGACCAGGATGTCGTGTCCACAGGCTAAACCTGCCTCTTCCTGCCAAATGGAGGCGAAACTCAACTGCTCTGAAGCTGTGGCCCCCTCCCACCAGACCCCAGCGCCGGGTGGGGACAGATGGGCAGAAGGTGCAAACCACCCTGGATGGAGAGTCACCATGCCATACAAATGCTGCCGTGGGCTCGTCCCACGTGGGCCAGAGGCAGAGATGGTGGCTGGGGGAAGGTGGTGGGTCTGCCTGGGGCATGGTGGGACAGGGTGCCGTGGGAAGGGGCCCGGGTAGCACTGGGGAGAGACCTGCACCAGGGGGGGCATGGTGGCAGGGGACAGGCTCACTCCAGGATGGTGGATGGGGGCTGGGGCTGGAGCAGGAGAGAGCTCTGGAGCTGGTCAGCAAGGCTGGAGGGGCCCAGACCCTCCATGCCCTCTCGGGTGATGATGACAATGGGACACTTCCCGGTACCCCAAAAGGAAGGGGTGAGGGGGTGAGGAAGGCCCAGCGGGGCAGAGAAGCGAGGGGCAGGGGTATGCTCGAGGGGAGCAGGTGGGGGGCACCCCTGCCAGGCAGCCCCAAATGCAGAGACCGGGGCCCTGCTCCCCAGCAGGGGCAGCCGGGGAGGCCTGGCAGTCTGAGGGGGAGCGCAGCCCCCAGAGGACACAGTGTCTGTTGGGGCTGGCTTCTGCCACCTCTTCCCCCCCTAGATCAGCTTCTCTTCCTTCTGCAACGAGTTCAACTTCTCCATCTGTCTCTCGTCCTCCGCCGCTGCCGCCTCCTCCCCTGTCTCCGGCTTCCTGCCCGGGGCCGGGGTGTCCCCGGTGATGGTCCCCAGGACTTTGGTGCTGTGCTCCTGAGCTTTGGCCCTGAGGGCAGCAATGCTGTTTTCTCTCAGTTCCTCCTGGGAAATGGTGGTTTTGGGATCGGGCCCCCTCTCTTCCTTGTCACCCTTGTCAAGCTTGGGCAGGGCCTGGCGCTCCACCTCCGTCTTCCTCCCCGCCTCAGCCGCTGCCTCCAGAGACTTTTTGTGCATCCCTAAAAAGAATTGTTGGTATTCGGGTTTAGAAAAGCGCCTGGGCATGGGAAAGCCATCTTGAACTGAAAACAGCAAAGATAAAGAGAGGCCAGAATTAAGGAAAAGCAGAAACCCTCGCTTCACGCAGCAGTCACGGCGAGGGCAGCCCAGGCAAGGCAGCTGCCTGCTGGGACAGCCCAGCCTGCCATCCGTGGCCTCAGGGCTGCCCCAAAGCTCTGTAATCGCTCTCCCCTTCATTTCTTTCTGTGAACCTAAAGCTAACTTGTCCCCTTCTGGGGACAAGGGTCCCAGACAGCAGCACAAGTTGCCTGAGCTACACGGAGGTTGGCGAGGGAGTTTCCCCCATCGCCTATTCCTGTGTCAACCCGCTCCTCGCACAACCCACCCCTCTGCCTCTCTCAGTTTCACACAGATGGAAGGACAGGACAGCCCACCGTCAAGAAGCCAGACACTAGTTTTGGGGCAGAACCAGCCTGAAAGGTCAGAAAGCGGGAAGCAAAGAGCAGGAGCATAGTAGGGTGGCTGCTACCTCCGTGTCTGCACAGAAAACCAAGCGAAAGCAGGCAGAAATGCAGCTCCCCCAGGTGCCGAGAGCAGAAGGAGGGAGCAGGGTGCTCCCACTGGGATGTGGGGCAAGGAGAGGGCATTTGAGGGTCCCGGCTCCCCACGCAACATGCCAGGGCTGGGGGAGTCAGAGTGGGATGACCTCCTGCCTTGGGCACCGGTGGGAGCCCCAGCTCCAGGGCTGGGCACAAGGGATGCTCGTGGCACAGGTGGCCAGCCTGAGCACGGGGGGAAAATTCCTGCCCCAGCCAGGTCTCGCAGGTCAGGATCCAAGGACCAGCAAGGGATCTGGGATGAGCAGTCAGACCCTACTGACAAGGGCCTTTGGGGAACAGGGGATGGAGGGTGGCGGGGCAGGGAGACCTTGCCCCACTGCCCTCCACCCGTGTTTTCCATATGGCTCTGATTTCTCCCTCATATCACCCCACTGCATCTTGACCCGCTCACCACCCCCAGTGAAGGC
>JAVJGJ010000060.1:63796134-63859387 GCA_035590215.1 Microhierax caerulescens | reverse complement strand
ATGGGGGACATGGGTGGCACGAGGGACCCCAAGGCTGCAGCTCCCCGCTGGCTCGGCCAGCAGTCCCCACCATGCCCGTGGCCCCGGCAGGGGTCTGTGGTGGCAGCGCGGTGCCACGGGTCTGTCACCCCAGTAGGAGCCCGCCGTGGCTGCCGGCAGGCTGCAGGTCCCTGCTCGCCATGCGGCGGGTCATTGCAAGGCACCCTTAGTCCCTTCGTATTTACAATAGAGAATACAACTCCAAGTTGAAAACAGGGAATTATTTTTTTCAGTGAGATTTTTCTCAGTTGTTCTTTACAGACGACGAGACAGCCAGAGAGCTGTTCACCTAACATTCCGTGCGATCTCCCTCACTGCAGGCGGTGGGCATGTTCTCTGGATTTACAGATTTCCCTTTTTCCCTCCCTTCTGGAGCAGGCGGGATCCCTGCGCAGAGAGAGGCTGGATGACATCAGCAAGGCCACGCTGAAAACCGAAGAGCAGAGCCCCAAACCCAGGGCCCTGACCATAAAACCAGCGTCACCATATTCCTCGAGCACGAGGCAGGTTACCCGAACGTGGCTGCCACCTGCCAGAGGTCTGGCCTTGAAGTCACTCTTCTCCTGGGGGACAGGCAGCCCCAGCAGACGGCTGGCAGGTCTGGGATGTTCCTGGCAATGATGAGGAGAGGAGAAGAGGGGGTGGAGGTCTTTTTAAACTCTATATCTTGCTGCTGCCTAATTGTCAGTGTCAGGCAGGATGTGGCTGAAGACGCTTGAAAGGTCACGAAGCGGTGGCCGAGGTTTGTGATGGTTTCCTGTTGCTGTGGAAGTGCTCACCACCCTTAGACTTCATCTTTTGGAAGTCTTGCCCCAGGCGCGGTACATCATGGGTGTAACAACTGATTGTTAAGCTTGGTTCAGGATTTGGTGGTAAGCCAGTACAGAAAGGGACAGAGAGGCTGAATTAAAAGTAAGCCACGGCCATGAGCAGGCTGACTGCAACAGCTGGACTGTCCCAGCAGCCACAGGTGTCATACCAAGGTACCTTGCACTGCTACCGGCAGTGAGGGCTTGGACAACCGAAATGGAAGGAACGGCACCTCCTGGCAAAATGGCAGACAGTTCTTCCTGGGTGCCCATATGGAAGTCTGGTGAAGAATCCCCCAAATCAGCATAAAGCACTGTCTGACACGACCACTGGGGCTCTTCAGGCAAAGGAAGCTGCATCGTAACTGCAGCCTCCTTGGACACTTCCCTTCGCCTGTTGGCATCACCCCTCTGCCTTACTTGGCCTTACTTCTGCCTGTGGCTCCTCTGACAGCACTGTGCCGTCCTCACCTTCTTGGTGCCATCAGAAGGGATGAAAATGAAAATTAGTTAGAGGTGTCTCACCTGCCTATTGCTGACAGTGGATTTTAGGAACCCAACTAAATAACTTGCTTCGATATCCTGCTCTTACATTCCACAGCTAACGTATCCACTGCCCTTTATCCCTTTGAAATGTACCGGTGTTTCATTTTCTAAGCTCTTTTGTTTAAATTTCATGGAGTTGGGTAAAGCTGACTGCTCTCTATGGCAATCATTATTTAATACCCTTCTCCCATTTGTTGTTCCTTCTTTCTACCCTAAAGACACCCAGGCTTGGCGATGATTCACGGTATGGAGGCCAAATGGACCCATGTGACGAATAAATTTTGCTCACCTGCTCAGAGCCTCTCCCGTGTCTGTCTCTTTCGGGAGAATGTGCCCGTAATTCCAGTTGTATTTGAGAGGAGAACACCCCGACAACTTTTATTATGGCATTTATCACTTAGAACCCGGGAGAGGAGTTATTTGAAGGAGCCCAGACAGGTAGTTTCCTCTTTCTCTCTAGATCCATTGTTGAAATTGGCTAAACCTTGGCCATTTCTCATCTTGACTATTGCAAGGCTGTTGCCTTCTAGCATAAATACAAAGACTATACATTGGTGCGATGATATTAAGCATTAGGTATAGCACCGGGCTACCTAGTAGTGAATTTCTTCCTCTTTTCTCTGTTGACACAGATTCCCTCAATAGTGCGTGAGAGTCTTATGAACTGGGATACATTTAACCGTATACATTTTCTATGAGATGGCTTAAAGTTATCAGCAGTTTACAGATGGAGCAATAGGACCCAGGTAGATTAAGTGGTTGCCCATCTTTAACGGGATGTCTGAGGTAGACCCAGACAGGAAAATTCTTCTGTGTTTTAACTCACTGAACCCTTACAGCTCTCTCTTGCTCTAGAGAGCCTCACCCACCAAGCGCCACACTGTGATGCTGAGTGCCTTTCTGAAGAAGGAATGTTTCACGGGGACTGTGATCCTTCCAAGGCCTAAGCTTTAGGAAAACTTCCTTTTTGGTATTTAATATTTGCCTAAATTCCCAAGTCATTATTAGAAGCCAGAAGCCCCACTCCACCGAGTCAAGAACTCCTTCTGTCTATAAGGAAATTGCTGACTCCAGGCTTTGCGGGTCAGTTCTAACCGATGGGAATTTTACACAGCTGTAAAGCTCTGGGTAGGCAGCAACAGGTAGGATCCTTGAGGGAGGGGTAAGTAGCCTTGCTAGGACTGTTGTATCAGATCTACAAATCGGGATACTGTAGGATCATTCATTTGAGAGGTGTTTTTTCAGAGCGATCCACCCCACAGCAGTATATTTTGACTTCAGCTGATGTCACTTCAGCTGGGAAGACTGGTTATTGGTGTATGTATGTTCACGGAGAGTTAAGGGTATTTGAATACAGGTCTCTTGGACATCCAGAATTTAATTTAATAGAGGCCATCTCCTTTCTGTACTGTGTCTGTGGGTGCTGGAGATAAAAAATTTGGAAAAGACACCAGTTCTCAAAGAGAAGTATAAAATACCAGTAGCCCGTTTTATAGCAGTAGAAGCGCAAGTATTCCCCCCACAAACCATACGCAAGCTTTCTAAATAAGTTAACAGAATGGAAATTATTGCTGAGATCAAAGACAGGCTAACCTGTCTGAATTTAATTTGCTTTTTATGTCAGATTCTTAGGCTTTGGAATCGTCTGACTCTTGGGAATTCAAAGAGGAGGGGAAGGTCTCAGCAAACCATTTGTCCGTGGGAGGCAACTCTACCATTTTTGAAAAAGCAACCTGGACTTCCAGCAGGTGGGAGTGTTTTAGTAAGTCTCCAGATTTCAAGGAAGAGGGTAAGCTATTCCTACTTCTGAGCATTACGGAAGTAGTTGCAAGGATGCAGCTGCCGATGCCCATGCTGCTCTAAGATGCTGCACCAGCCATCACGTGAAGCAGTCGTTGGTGTCACCTGGATGAGAACTGTGCTCCAGTGCAGCCTGGCAACATGGCTTGCTCTTTCTGGGATGCCCTCTCCATTGCCTTCCTTTTCGGACATAGCTCAGGCCATTTCAGGAGGAAGAGCGTTTGACCTAAAATACTAAGGTTTTCTTGAATCTTCATCTGTTCTCTTCCAATCTGGCAGATAGGAGCTGTTGTTCAACACCAACATCCCTGGCCCAGCCACAGACCCTATCTCATAACTGCATGTGTGGCAGAAGCTCTGTCTGAACCCCTTCACAGCACTGCCTGCAACCAGTGACTTTTTAAAAAGCCACCCGCTGATTCTCCAGTGTCTCCATTAACCTGGGTACCTTTGTGGACTGGGATAATACAACGGGCCAAGAGGACTGCTCTGAGCCCAAACAGCATGGATAATCCGAGGGAGGGTTTCTTAGGTCTGAGTTTACTGAAAGACTTCCAGCTCTTTTTCAGACCCCAGGATGATTTTTTTTTTTTTCTGTAACATATAGAGGGACTGGCCACCAAAAATAAGCTCTTTCTATTAAGTCTGGCTCCAGAAGTAATTTTTTTCCAGATTCACAGGGTCTCTGCCACAAATATCCTTAGCCCACAGTTAGACCAACCAGGTCAGCTTCCCAGTTCTGAAGTTCAAAGAAAGTTATTTTTCAGGCGCTGCCTGCATAAGCGACACAGCTCCCAGTCACCAGCAAACCAG
Source organism: Microhierax caerulescens (assembly GCA_035590215.1). Lineage (NCBI taxonomy): Eukaryota > Metazoa > Chordata > Aves > Falconiformes > Falconidae > Microhierax > Microhierax caerulescens. Next base: position 63,855,380 of record JAVJGJ010000060.1, on the reverse strand, counting down.
CCCGTATTTTAAGCTTAAATGAGACCTCAGAATCAAAATCCTACACTTCCAACCCAAATGCAGTACATGATGCATAAATTGCTGATGTACGTGCTTAATTTAATGTGCCTGAGAAGCCAGTTAGCAGAAGAGTGTACAGGTGTGCAGATATTTATATAATTTTGAACATATTTCATCTTGAAGAGCTTTTCAGTAACTATTCTCTATCAGTATCTGGGTTTCAGGAGAGAAGCTGCCTGATCGATTGCCTTGCTCAGGACTAAGAAGGTTATTGTAATTATCTTGTTTGCAAGAAAAATAAGAACATTTATCTCATTTTAGGTTAGCAGAAGAAATAGTAATTGTGAAATTTATCATTAGCCTAAGTGTATTTTTATTTTGCTGATGAATAAATGTTGAATGATTGACCTTTGTGTTAGTATTTTCCCCATTATATGTGTAGGAATTTGAGATGAAATTTTCCATAAAATTCTGGAATTTTTCAAGACATTTGACCCAAATAAGAACAAACCACCTTATTCTTATGTGTCCTGCCTTTTCACATTTTGAGATAAGAGGAGACCCGAAAGCCATCAGGTTCCATGCTGTAGAAAATAAAGAATATTTCTGAACACTCAGCTTACATGAGACTGTTCATATTCACACGCAGCAGTGCTGACCTGTTGCAAACTTGTTTAAATTAAACTGAAGGGTCCCAAGGGGGACCTCATATCTCATTTGACTGCAGGTGCTGCAAGACAGTGTGAACCACAAGAACCAAAGAGATGGAAACCTTTCTTTTTAGACCAGCAAGTCACCAGCAGGACTGGTCTCCTCGAGTCCCTGAGAGCAGTTGGTTACCTTGGAAAGAGTGATTTCTCCTTCATAGGATCCACCTCTCTGTACCTCCAAGGCAGGACTTCCAGTCCAGAATGAAGAGGGATGCTTTGGTGAATGTGGGACTGGCATGGAGGTATCAAACCATATGCCATCCAACAGCAGAAGTGAGGCACAAGCAGTGAAAGGTTTGCCTCAGCGCCGCCTTTCGACTAACGCACCAACAGGACCTCCTGCAGATCTGGGGAAAGGAGTGCAGGGACAGCTGGTTCGGAGCATCTATCCACACCTTCCCCCACATCAAGGTGTTTTGAAGTTGTGTAGGTGCTAGACATTAAAAGACATCAGATACTCCTTCAAAGTACAGATTCTGTTTACTTTGGTATAACTCCAAGCTGGAATTTATAACCAATTTAGAGGGACAGATTCTCAGAACATATAGAGGTTGATTATTTTGGCATGACTGATCTCCAAGCCAATGCCGAGATTAAATTCATTTAGTGATCTGCTAAGATAGCGTTCTTTTTGTTAGCTTCCCTCAATAATACTTATAGTTTACATATGTATATAAATTGTATGTTGCTTATTTGGATACTATTTTTATTTCATTTCAGTTTAAGACTTTCATGAACACTACAATAAAATACATGTACAAATACTCTCCTGATACTTCTTCAGTAGGCAATAACAATTGCCCAGAATGGATATTACCAGGCAAAAAGCCTGACTGGATTCACTTAAGAAGTTAATGATTTCCACACATTTGTTTCATTGACAGCCCATTTGGCTCATGGAATACACAGCACTCCGCCTGTACGTTCAAGTTTTCATGATGGGGACTTATGACAAAGAGAGAGATCTATGCACCCGCTACAAAGAAAATGACAAACATTACTTTTTTTTTTTTTTTTTACCACGGATAATAATTTTGTTAAGTTACAAAAAGTAGGATGCTGCCTATAGATTAGAGAAAAGGAATTATGCCATTGATCATAAACAAAGGAAGCTGGCAAATTTAGAATTATCAGGAATATCTATTGCCAGTAACAGAATTAAAATTGGGGGGAAATTCACTAACCACCTAGGTACAAGAAAACAAGTATCAGCACTAGGGATTTATAAAGAACAAATCATGCTGGAGAAACCTGATTGCTTTTTTTAATAGAATTATGAAATTAGTGGATGAAGGGAACATGACGGATTTGATACATTTGGATTTTAGTAAAGATTTGATACATAAATCCTACTAAAAATTAATTCAAATTGGCTTGGCTATGCCACCACATGGAATGAAAAATTGGCTGGAGACCCACAAATAAAGGATAATGATGCATAAAAAGGTATTGTGTTGGAGGGAGAGGTCTCCCTCCATCCCCGGGATCAGCAGTCAGTTCTGCCCTATTTAACACCTCCTGACACGACACCTTCAGCCTGGAAATCCGGAAATTTTGTTGAGAAAGGGAGTGAAATATAGAAGGGCATATGGGATAGACCAGGTGAAAATAAAAAGGGATGCCAGTAAAAATTCAAGTGTTATCCAAACCACAGTATCCAGTCGTGAGGAGGTCCCTAGAAAAGGTCCTCCACCAGGGGAGAGTGACTGCAGCAGAAACCAACAAGATGGGAATTTGCAGTGAAGGACAGCAGAAAACCAGCTGGAGCGTTTTGGTAACGGAGCAGCAATTCATCCCCGTACGGAAAGACCAGAAGGCTTTTGTGGTATCTGTCCCAGGCAGGTTTTGGTGGTGCAGCTGGCAGGGGAGCTCCTGGAGTCGCTCCCATCCCACGCTGGAGACAAAACTGCAGCAGGAGATTGTTCTTCCCAGAAACAACCAGTGCGGACCCTTCACAGTGAAGGCAGCCTCATTTGGCAGAAGGGCTTTAAAAACAGATCCTCGTTAATATTCTTTTTGTAAAATGTAAATCCAGGAAAGAAAATGGCAGTAAAGCAAATTAAATGCATTAATAGCAGGCATAAATCCCCATTTCCCTAATGTTTTCCCCTTCTTGATCACTCAGTCCATTTGCAATTTCAACTATTCCCCATCTCACGCTCCCGCCCACCCACAGGTGTATGTGGGTGTCCCAGTGACTTTGGAACCTGTAGGTTGGTTCCAGGCAGCTTTGCAGAGGGCAGGTAATACAGTTCTGTACATTTTGTTCCATTAATTGGCTGACAAAAGAAAGAAATCCAATTACTGCCCTCACTGTTAGGCACCTCACTGCCTCCGTTAGGCATCAGAGAATCCACACATGATGCAATCTTGAGAGACACATCCGCAAGGAAAATCACGCTTCCCTGCTTGGTCCCACTGCTCAGGAAACTTTGGCTTTGCTCTGACCTCCTTCTTGCTGAAAACCACTGCTTATTCCTATTCGCTCCCCTTTTGTTTTGCTTTTTTTCAGTATTTTTCTTCTCAAACTGCATTTATAACAGCCTGCGTTCCTCGCTCCCTTGCATTCTCCCCAGCCTCCTGCCCATGCCTTGCTGTCTTCCCAGCTGTGCTTTCTTACCTCTGGTTTTAAGTCCCTGTTTTTAAATTCTTCTCATGTCCCTGCATTTTTCTTCCTGACTTCCCTATCACCCCATTTCCACAGTCCTGTCCCACCGAAATAGCTTGCTAATCATATTTTGACACTTGCTAGTGAAACTCCTGCGAACCTTACCCAGATGAGTTACACTAATGGGGTACCCTAACATTTATTGTAGCAAGTGCCTCTCTTTCCAAACTATTGAAGCGAGGGAGGGGAGTGATCTCTCTTTTGCTGAGCAAATATTTTCAAGCTCCCTAGAGAGCTGCAGAGATCATTTTAATAATGTTCTCTTTAAGGCAGGATCAGACCCACGGAGCATCAGAGCCAGAGGAAAGGTACCAACATGGCAGAACTGGGAAAATGACATTTTTCCTGCCCTCGTCTGTCTGTCTGTCTGTCAGCAAACATTTGGACTGAGCAAGTGTAGAATTACACGAAATCTGGAAAGCAGCACTTCACACCCCCTCTGGATGAGTGTGAAAGGCTTGGGAAGGTCAGAATAAGTGTTCTGCATCAGTGGGGATTTTATAATTATTATTAGGGTCTCTGTAAAGCTCATAGCTCTCCCAAATGCACGTGTACACCGTGCATGCTGTGACAGTTAATAGCACTGCGAGAAACCTTCATTTTCAGGGTTCTGTTTTAAATTCTCAATCTTTAACACAGCATTAAAGTGACTTTTAAAAAAATTTAATTCTCTGAATAGTTCTTACAGGTCCTTAAAAAAAGATTAAAATGCCTGGTATTGCACTGTAATTTATTATTATTTAAATTACTAATGCCTGTCAGTTGCTTAGGCGTTTGCTTTTTTTTTTTTTTTTTTTTAAAGCCACATCTATTTAATGAAACAGGGCAGATGGCAAGCAGTGGAAGGGCCACTGGACTGTGGCTAAGAAGTTACAGGGTTTGAGCTGTGTTTGCTGCATAACCTCTAACAACTCTCTTTCCATCATGGTGTCTCCTTTCCTCCTGCTACTCTCTTACTGCTTCATCTGCTCATAAGCTCTTGAGGACAGAGACTTTCACCTCATTATGTGTTTCCACGACCCACAGCACAATAAGGTTGTGATACTTGCTGAGGTCGCTGTGACTTACATGACTACTGTAATGCAATGGATATCTCAAATTGCTAAAGAGAGACCCTCCAAACACCGCTCCAGCCCACAGGCCAGGTACCGTACGATTATTTAGCGCAGGAATGCCGAAGGCCTTAGCGGAGGACACGAGGAGCCATGCGCCACCTTCCCCAGGTGCATATTTTTCACCTGTCTTCACAATATTCTCCAGTGCCGCTAACCCGTGTGAAGGATGCTCTTCACAACGTCCTCCTCACAAGGACACAAAACTGACACTTTTTTTATACTCAGTCGATCCATATCTGCATTTGGAAGCTAGAAATTTGGCATGATATTATTAATACAGCAAGATGAGGTGTAACAAGCAAGGACCCTAGGATTTCCTTGGGCAAAGAAACCAAGATAAAGCAGGAAAACCAGCCGTGTGTCCTCTTGGAGACTTTTCTCCTGGTGTCTGCCCGTGGGGTCCAGTCTCTGGAGGGAGGCTTGACATGGGAAGTGTCAGCAACCCTCACTCGGGGAGGTCACTCAGCTCCCGAGCTTCTAGGAAAATGGAAGTGGAAGGTATGAAAGTAAAAATGGAGGTGGGTTATGATGGTCTGTAGCTTTCTGCCATTGATGCAGGACTCCTCCAGACCGAAGCATCTGGAAGACAAGGCAAACGGCCACTCGCTGTAACAGGCAGCGCCCGTAGTTCTCCCTCTTCAGAAGCTGGTGTTACGGAACACTTGCAAGCAGTTGGTGGTGTGGGTTTCACCGAGCACCCACCAGAGAGCCTCAGGCCAGTTGGAGTCACTGCATTTGGATGTTTCTCTGCCTCTTTCTATTTGTGAGGCAGCATAAAAGCTGCCAGCTCACCGGGGCAAGGCAGGAGCAATAAAGCTTTTTGCCTTTTCTCTCTGGGTTTTAGTAAGAGGATTACACATCTCCTCCTTCTAGAATAAACCTCTTTGCAGAGAAGATACTTCTCAAGCCCTCTTTGGAGATCAGGCTTCTAAGATCAAGACTCCTAAGATTCAAGTCATCACAACAGCCAGTAGGAAATGAAGCCCAGTTAAAAGGGAAAGGCTTTTACAGCTCTGCAGGACTGCAGGGCTAGAACATGGTTTACGTGCTGCCACGGCGAAAGGGTCCTTGCTGGGTTCATGGCTATCGGGGACAGAAAATTAAGGAGGCGCAAGCACAGAGCAGAGTTCAAGCTCCATCCAAGATGACAGGAGACTTGCTGGAGCCTTGGAAAGATGCAGCTAACCCTCCTGCTGAAACAGCTTTGCCATCAGGGACACGTAACCCAAGAGAGAATAGAGGAAACCTCTTGTAACTTTAACACTTGACCAAAGATGTTTGAAAACAGTACCCAAGCGTGCATGAGTGCATGCAATGAGCACGCTGTTAAAACAGAGAAAGCAAATCGGAAGCTTTAAGACATAATTATATATTTTACTACATCTAGCCCAAAGACACAGATTAATTAAGGACCCTTAGAAGGACCATAACATCCAAATCAGACTTAATCACTAATACATTCCCGTAACTTTGGAAATATCAACCAGCAATTACTTCTGCAAGTTACTACGTTCGTTTACAAAAGCACTTATGCATTAGAATGGAAGTCTGTGTGACAGACAAATAAAACAGCCCAGTGCCACTGACCCTCCTCAGCACCCACTGCGCTTCCCTGCTGCTGAGGCTATCTGGCCACTGTGACACTACGGACCTGCTCTGGCTCTTTCTTGTCTTCCATCTCTCCCATCACTCTCCTTACCCTCCCTGTAGCAGGCATGAAAGTGCATTTTTTTTTTGTTTGTTTGTTTCTTTAGTGTTTTCTATGGCTCCTTTGGTCATCATCTTCACCTGCCTTAACCAATATGAATCATTTCAATTCTGCCTAGCTGCCCTCCTGGAGCAAAAGAAACATCCTAGCACGTACGCACATCTTGCTCCTCACCTCAGACCACAAGCGTCCCACCGTCAGCGCAGAGAGGGATAGTCTGATTTACCTCCACGTCACCTCCCGTCTTTCTAGCTCTCCCCCTCCTGGCTCCACCGGGACCTGTGACGATTACAACAACCCACAGGAGATACACCTCTGGATGGCACCCGGAGCCATGGTGACTCCTCAGGTCTCTCCCTGCTGCCCACTCCCCACCTCTGCTGGACACAAGTCCACACTTTGCGTTCTGCATGGAGGGGCACTGGGGAGAAGGGGCTGCTGGAGCTCGACCCACTGCTGCTGCAGCGTGCAGCCCTTTCCCTCGCCCTGCCAACCATTTTCATGGTTCTTCTGCACTTTTGGATGGCTGGTGGATGTGTCACATGTAAACCCCCTTCCCCTCGTCCGCATGGCGTTTGCCTGGCTTGCCCAGCGAGGTGGTTGGGTTTTGGAAGCACCAGGTGCAGCTGCTTGGGACTGCTGGTTGGAGAAACATTTGCCTCCTGAGCCCGTTAATTAGCACAGTAACGGTAACTGTGCTCCATTAGCCAACCCATGTGGTCAAGTCCCCTCCCCGTCCACCAACCTTGCCCTTAATGAGAGCTGGAAGGGGGACACTCACAAAACACTGCCTCAGAATAATATTCGGCTTTGTCCGCGCCGGTAACGAGAGCTGACAGGATCACTACGTCCATTTCTCTTCTAATTAGCACACTTCCAGCTCAGCCTGAGCCAGCAGCCAGAGAAAAGCGATCGGACAACCGTACCGAATCACAAACACAAAGAGGCCCATTCCCCATAATTAGGTGAGACAATCCCTCAGTCTTTTCTCGGCTGGAGCTTGCCGGTAAGACTCTCGCTGTTTTGGTAAGTCCCAGCAACACAAGTTACACGTCTCCCCAGGACACTAATAAGCCCCTAATTGTCTTCCGCTTCACACGGCTCATACCATAGGTCTGACTTGGGGGAATTCTTCTAACGAGCGGCAGCCAGCGCTCCCCGCGCTGCAGACGGACGGGGAGCCGCCTCCCGGGCACCGGCAGGAGAAGGGGGACGGGGAGAAACAGCCAGAAAAGCGGCCCAGGCGCTGGGGCCCAGCGCTGTGGCACGGGGCTGGCAGTGGGGTGGCAGCCACCCGGGGCTGGGGACACGGACCTCATCCACCCTCTCTCCATCGCCACCGTCCACCTCCTGCGTGGTGGAAAGCCGAGTCCAGCTCTCTGCCTGCCTTCTCTGCCCACGCCTCTGGTGGGACACGGGTTCCTGTGGTTCCCCGCAGAAATGCACCACCCAAACCCAGCCTGTGACGGCCAAGATGTGCCCCAAGTCTCTGCTGAGGTTCACCGGGGGCTGCCCTTGGAGAAATGCACCTGGCATGGGCTTTGCTCCAGGGAGGCTGTGGTATTCCTCTGGCTCCGAGTTCAGGCTAGGAGGGAGCAAGGGTGTAAAGGAGACCCTGGAAGAGAAAACGTGCTGGGTCTCACCGGACAGCTTCCCAAAGATACCCACAAAATGACTGAAAACACAAGAACTTCCAGAAGTTGTGGGGTGGGCAGGAGACCCTAGCTCAAACTCCCTGAGCAGAACACGCACTCCCTCTAACTTTCAACCCGACACTTGAGAAACCATATTCAACCAAATTATTTTTCAGCAAAACATTCCCCCTAATTTTTGGCGGCAAGCTTCTTTTGAGCAAAACATCCCAGCTGATCCCATTAAGGATGCTGAGGGCCTGCAGACCCCTTCGCCTCCGTGCAGCTAATTACACGCTGACCCCTCCTGCAACGGGCCTCGCCAGAAGGGACCGGTCCCCCGCTATCACACGTGCTCTTTGGCTTCGGTGTGCTAAGCAGGGGCAGAGACCAAAGACAGGGTGACAAACTGATCCATGCGGAGTATTTGAGAGAGGCAGGCACCAGCCATGCCCTGAAAGGCAATTTAGGATAATCAATATATTTATATATAAAAATAAGCCAATTAAAACTAGCTATCACCAATATGTTACTTTAATAGAGGGAGAGGAAAACAAAATGAAGGCCACAGAACCTGGCACCTGAGCATCTGTGCCCACTTGGGTCACCCTGCTGGTCTCGTCCCCCATCCTCATGTAGCTGAGGAGCCCCTTCCCACCCTCCCGTACGTCCCCTGCTGCTGTCCAGGCTGCTTGTAGTAAGTGCAAGATGCCAAATGGCAAATCCCTGGCGCTTCAGAATTAGCTTTCAAATTCTGTGATTACGAATTGTTAGATGTGCCTGGTATTTTGGGGAGGGGAATCCTCCCTGGCATCCAAATGCCTGCAAGCTCAAAATTTAATTACCCTATATAATTACACCTACTCATCAGCTATTGGCCACAGAGCCGGCCTTTCAAGTGATACAGAACCAAGTCAAGTACTTTGTCCCCCCAGAGATCTGGTCAATAAATAAGGTGCAAGGTCATTCTTATTACCCATTTTTTCTACTAGCAATTAAGTAAGGGCTTTCAAGCTCAGCCCTCTTCCTCTTTTCTGTTCCTTACCGAGGTGTCTATAACAGAGACAGGCAGGGAGCGTTCTGGCTTCACTGGTCACTGATCTGTATTATAGGAATCAGCAGGCAGGCCAGAGGTCAGCCACACAAACCCAACAAGAAAACGCCTGTTCTGTACATGCATCAGCTGCCTGGAGTCAGTCGTCCTGCTCAAAGGGACATGACAGAAAAGGTCAAGTCTAAAAATCGGTAGTTTCAGTGAATGATAAAGTCAAAATGTGAAGAGATCCTGCCATGCTGAAAATCTAGCACACACTAAATAAAAATGGCATTACTGCACATATTCGGTGTGGATTACACTCTATAGAATAAACTGGATCAGCCCATACTTCACTTAAGCTTTTAAATATCTTTATGTGGACTTCAAATCATTAGTCACAATTGACTTCAAGATTTTGCATTTCACATCCTCCTGAAACTCAAAGCACTGATGTAAGGATTGGCTCACAGAGGTAACACATCTCAAGAATAGCTTCAGTTCCAAGAATCACAGTGTTCCATCAAACCAAAAGGATCCAGCTCTTTTCCTTTTACCTTTCCTTTTCCTTAATTTTCTTTTCTTTTTTTTTTTTTTAATTTTCTTGCCTTTTAAAAATATCAAGGTCCAGCTCTTCTCAGGGCAATGCATATTTGGCATCACACATACAACAGGTTTGGAAGTATTCGGTATGCTAGTTGACGTATATGCTGGGATGTGCACGTAGGAACCATGGGGTTTGGTATTTCTGCAATGAGAAGTTTTCACTGTAGTGATTACAGAAATGTGTTCACAATGTTTGCATTTGTTGTTCTAATCACATTTGTTCAGTTCAGAGTGTTGGTTCACATGAAGTTTCTGTCCAACTGTGATCATGCTGGGCTGAAAATACAGAGGACCTTCTGGAAAATTGTCTTTCAATGAATTATCACTAAAGACTGATTATTTAATGACTTTTTAAAAGTCTCAGTACAGAATGGCATATGAAAATGGAGGTTCAACCTTGCTAAGAAGCGAGGATTCTTTTCACGTTACATGAAGTTTGCATGCCGTGTTCAGATCACTCAAAGACATGACCCATTTTCCCATCACAAGTACCCTGGTGGCTGGAGTTCCTTAGGAGGAACTCAGGAACATGAGGAAGCCTGAAACACCTCTATCAAGACCGTACCTCCAGTGTTTTGAATGACTGCTTGCTCTAGCAGAGCGTACGTATCACTGTGTGGATTTTCTGCAACAGTAATTTGCAAGTTGTCTTTTTCTTTTGATTGCATTATGTCTACAAATCGATGATAGTTTATAAGTATTACAGAAATGTTTATGAAGTGTTACTGAACTTGTGGCAGAATAGCAGTCCAGGATTTCAGGCCATATGGCAAAGATTTAATTTCCCTTTTTTACATGCTGCATAGGTCGATGATGGAACTATCTGGTATCACTTCTTCAACACGGAGTGGTTGGCATAATTGTTGTCATGATTTGGAAAAAGTGTTGTTTGCCTAAAACAAGTTACTGTGGTTGAAGATGGAGTGGAAGAGAGCAGCTGTGTGCCCAGGCTGCAAATGTAAGTGACAATCCTATTCTTAGAGATATTCAAAACAGGATTGAGCCCATGATGATGAGGAACAAAACAGCAGAGATAAAAATACAAGCTGTAATTAGGACTTACACACTTCTACAGTATGCTCATACACTGCAGTTTTGGTTATGCCATCTCAGGCTGTAACAGAAGACAGCTGAACATTGTGAGCATAAGGAAGGCAAAACATAACCATGGAACCAAAAACACAGCAGGAGCTGAGAAATCGTGAGTAGTGCACAGACAGCAAAGATAAAACAGCCCAAACAACTGTTTCTGACAATAAAAGAAATGAAAGGTTCAAAATGGCATTACCGGGTAAGCAGGTTTAAAACAAACAATTACACCCACCCACCCCTGCCTCTTTTTTTTTTAATCCATTTCTTTGTATAACTGAATTATGGAACTTGCTGTCCAGGGGCATTTGAGAGGCCAAAAGTACAGACAAATTGGGACTAAGACAAATTTATGGAGAGTAGGATCTACCGTGGCCAGACTGAACTAAAACAGATCACTGGATGCTGTGTAAGTTACTCTAATGCAAAATCACTCTGTGTAAGCCTTTTGTTTATATCCTTACCTATCCTTCTACAACTGTTTATAATCAGAGAAGATTACAGATAAGATGGGCTTGCAATTTGACTTGTAATAGCACCTTCCACTTTTACGTAACATCAAAATCAGTAAAATAAACCAGAATAAGATTCAAACATTACTTCCAAGTTGGATTAGTCAGTTTTTACTAATCTGTTATTCCTAGGCGACTTGCTGTGGGGAAATGCAAACAATAGTTGAGAACTGTGGGTTATAGGATCGTTCTGAAATTGTTAATTTCATAATGGCAAAACACAGAGTTAAATGGAGGATCACACTCTTCAATTGCCAGTGCAACTAGACTTTTATTTTTATAATAATTAACATAACAAACAAGAATTTCTTCTTAGCTGGATTAAATAGCAAAGCATTTGATACTCCAAGACTAAAGAGCAAATAGCCTTTACAACTGAATATTTAACACTGGCATTTAAAAGGAACTAAATAGATACTGGGTTTCTTTCCAAGAACTCACAGTAACATTTAACATACCAACACATGAAAACATTTTATAAAGGAATACATTAGCCTGATCAGTATTACCAAATCAAGGTGGATTTTTTTTGTTTGAAAATACAGAAGGTTATCAGCAACAGAAAGTCACCTAGAATTTCCTGTATAGATATGATACTGCAGGGATGTCAAGAAAGACATCACTAAAGGAAAAAAATAGGGTTCAAATGGGTATGAAAACCCTTAGTATCATTTGGATATTGCCAAATATTTATTTACTGATGGGAATGGAGCATCCACAGGCCAAACACCCTGAGGTGGTGGCGTGCAGAAGTGTGAAGAGTATTACCTAAGTGGCTAAGCAAAAGCTTTTGCATCTCAGAGGGCTATTTTGGAAACCCAGATGAATTTGCGAGCTTTGCATTTATTTATTATCAAACCAGAAAGCAGTAACAGATATGACTACAATTCTCTGGCTAACACACAAAAATACATATAAATATTACCAATAAAAAATGCATCACTGACTAATCTCTACAGATGACAAGTACAAAGCCAATAAATATCACAATTCTATACCACGTGTTACTGGCTGCCCTATAGAATAAAAGTAATAGGCATGTGGTAAAAGGGGTGTGTGTCTGTTTTTTAAATACGTATGTTACTAAAAACTACCTAAAATCTGAAATCCCTTACTGAACATGTCAGAAAATATATATATTTCCATGTCAGGCTTTTGCATCTTCTCCTATATTCCTTGTCCTTTCAGATCATAATTTCTTAATGTGTTGGACCAACAAACCTCTATAAAATGCACAAACTCATATTGGTGATACAGATGAAGTATACCATTACATTATATATGTATATACATATTATATACATAGTATACAAACTTAAAATTGCATTCAAAATGTGTAATTCAATACCTAAAGGTACATTAACGTCAGTTTGCACCAGCAGTTTTTTTTCTGCTGTCTCTGAATTACCACTTTCAGCTTCTCTTCACATTCATCTGTCTTAACCCTCATGTTCTCAAGGGATAGAGTTCCTGTTAAGCTCAGCCCTGCATAAACTGTGAAGCACAGAAATAAATCCATTAACTTTAAAATGAGACTCCTGACATTCCTAAATATTCAGTATTTGTGCAGAGTTTCCAGGATGTGGAATTTAACTCCTTAAACTTAGTTAACAGGAGCTGTCCAAAACAAGCCTACTTCTGACCGGTAATAACCAATTCCACAGATTGCAAACCAAAAGGCCACCAGCATTTCAGTAAAAAATTAGAGATGTCTATTTGATTAAAAAAATTTCCTCCTCTTTATTGCACATGCACCTGAAAAGAGTCTCCTCTCTGCAGAGACAGAAAAATGCAATGCTCTAAGGACAGCCTGTTACACATTTCCAAGTCATTTCTCCTCTCAGATGTGACAGCACGCTGGTAAATGACAAGTTTTGAAAAGCCTGCATGCTAAAAATAACATTCCTAAATAGAGAAAAAACCCTGTTCTTCACCCAATGTTTTGAAATTATGTTGTGCTCTAAAAGGAACATATTTACTTATGCTTAAAATGTTGTTTTCTAGGAAAAGGAAAGAGGATGAAATGCAAAAAAATTATTCTTTTAAATAGAACAAGCAGTCTAAACATGCCCCTTACCTCTTCCCTGGGGTGAGGACACAGAAGTGCATTAACAGAAGGAAAAGCCATTAAACTGTAAGATGAATAAAGCCCAAAACTGTCCTGAAAGAGACCATGTCACAGAAAATTCTATCTTAAAAATTCTGGGTTTGTTGGTGTTTTGTAATTAAAAATACGACACAGTGTTATTTTCAGAAATGTTAAGATTCTGTATAAGCAGACCGTCCTCGCAATGGGGCTAACAATCCTCTTGCCCCTTCTTGGAGCGCTAACTGAAATCATTACTGCCTTTCAACTCCGCAACGTTCCTGTTTCTAGCTCTGTAAAGCTGAGAACTGCAGCGGACTGACAAAGCTCCTTCTTTGTGTACCAGCCAAAGTTTCTGCAGGGACATTTTCCTTCATGACACGGTAACATCTCTTTATTCCTTACGGTCTGTCAGTCTCTATTTCACTAGAGAACCATTTAGCGGCGAGATGAAGCTCCTGGTACACCAGAGGTCTGCAGGTCCTCCTTGGAGTACCAGACATGCTTCTCTGAAGGCAGTGAGGAATCGGGATCTAATGCTCAGACCACACTTGGCTTCTACACTAGAAGCACATGCCCCTGCTGAACCAGTTACTGGTCAATCCACAGCCCAAACTACGCTCAAATCTTTTAGCACAGGAGCTGCGCATAGAAAATTTGCATCTAAGGCCAAAGACACACAAAACGTGCCTCATGATGCACACTGGCCCGTGTCAGATCCGCCGTGTACTTCACACAGGTGCTGCCACTGAAAGCCATCGAATAAGGACACTACGGCTGTTCAAAGTGATCGAAACAGGTAATTTTGTCACAGCGTGTCAGGGCCAAGTCTTCCTCATGGTCAGGCGAAATCTGAATTCCAGTGCAGCCCACTGCAGTCCTTGTGACCCGTGTATGCCACGTCTCCCCCGCAGAGAGGTGAGCTGTGGAAACACAAAGAGGTCTTTGCTTCTGAAGGTCTGGAGCAAGAGCTTTGTACTTCTTAGCAGTTCTGGGGTTCATCTGGGTCCACGGTATGTAAAATGATCTAGTTGGGGTATTTTTGTCCAAACTCCAGATGTAGCAGCTATTTTTTGGGTTTCTCGAGGATGTTCAGGAATTTCCCCCGAGTCATCTCTCTAGCTGAAATCACAAGGGAGGAAAAAGAAATGAGTATTGTTTAAAAAGCCAAGAAAGGCAAACAGTTGTATAATTTACAGATTTTAGCCAAGGGATAAGAAATTAATTTAGATTTGTGCTTATACCAACAGTGAGTAAGGATTATTTTATTTATTTGGTTTTTAAAGCAAAAAATAAATAAAACTGCATTCCAGCTTGAATTCCTGACATCCCAGAAATGCAGGCAGGGCCTGGAATCCTCTAAACGCAGCAATAGTTCCCACAGGCTGACTCATTCCATACAACCTATGCTTTCTATTCCTACTGTGTTACGCTCTCACAGCATCTCTTTTTCTCTGTACTATCCATCTCTGAATCATGTAATCTAGATTTCCATCAGTCTATCTCACAGCAATTGTTCCTGGTTGTTATAATCCGTCAGAGATTATGGAACTCTCTCTTTCTGCATTTCAGGATTATTGGTCCCTGGATGCTATGATCTTCAACAGAAATTAGACAGCATTTTCTCTCTCTGAGCAGTGTCAGTCCCTGGATGCTGTAATATAATGGGGTTTATATTCCTTCAATGCAGTTCATCTATGGATGGTGTAATAAAGTAAAGTTTATAGAGCTTTGGTCTTCTCTCTCTCTCTGCATTGTCAGTCCTGCGATGTTTAATACAGCGAGGCAAGGTTTATATGTCTCTCTCTCACTCTTGGCACCATCAATCTCTGGTGGCTGTATTACAGCAGGGTTTACACAGCCACTTTTCTGCACGAGACATTTCTGACTTGTGAGCCCATAAGCTCACAGGCTGGCAGAGCAGCCCTAATAGTAGCTTTGTCTTGCAATAGCAATACAATGCATCAAAGACAACATGATTAGCAATTGAACCCTAGAGAAAGACAATCTTCCCACCAGTGCTTCCCTTCATTATTATATTTTTTTTTTAATAAAGGTGTAAGCTTTGTGCTGGACTGACAGGCATCAAAACATGGAGGCTTTTATTCACAGGATTGATGAAGGCGTGCATGTTTCCCACACCTAGCCTAGAGAGACTCTGGAAGGAGATGTGAATTCATTTTCTACTTTATCCATTCAATTCCTGACCTCTCTACTGAGAGGAACAACAGAAATGACAATTAGCATAAAAACTGGAGGTGGGTTTGTTGCTGATGTTGGGTTTTCTTTTGACATTACTGATTATCTGTTAGAACAGAACTGAAAAGGAATAAAAATGTTCAGCTTAAAAGACTCAATAAACACCTGCAGGTAAAGAGGGTTACTCTTTACCTAAAGGTTAGAAATTCGTGCCTTAAAGCCTCTTTAAATTAGTACCTTCTAATTTGTCTTCCAAAATTGTACCACAAGGTATTGTCATCAACAAGATCCCTGTCAAACAATTAACGGTATTATGAACTGTCTGGTACATATTTGATATTCATAGGCTGCAAAGTCCACTGCTGTAAGCGGAACATGTTTCAGACTGGCTGCAAATTCAAGCAGCTCACTCCTTTACTCGCTTGGTTCATGCCTCCAGCTGTGAGCTGTATCATCTGGGATCCATTCCCAACTCTGCTTCTGATTCACAGCGTGAACCACCACAAAGTACTCATTGGTACCTCTACTTCCCCATACGCAAGGTAGCTTGCATCTTTCCAGTGCTGCTGAAGTGCCACACGGATAGGAGGTGCTGCAGAAGGGCAGGATGGATTGTTATTTTGCCAGGAACTAAGTTGTTTAGTTCATTTGTGAATTAAATACAGCACAAAGAACACGATTAAATAAAAAAGCAAGTTTTAAAAATTTTCGACTAGGAATAGACTTTCAGCACTGGTTCTTTGACACCTCCCTACCTTGCACCACCACCAGCGCATGGTTTTAAAACACTCTTATTGGAGAAAGCACAAAGCTGAACTGCAGTTTATAGAGTGGAAAGTTTTCTGGAGTGCAAGTCCCATATAGGAGATATACGAATGCATGACAATTCTGCTCCCACAAAGAGGGCTGCACCCTATAAATCAGGCAGAGCATAGACTCCTTCTGTGCGCTGAGTGAAATTACTGTGGGTTGGGGGTTGCTCCAGAGCACGTGCCCTCCTGTTCACTTGTCATCGGAGATGTTAACATTTCTGATTAATTCACAGACCTCTCATTTTATTCTTCATTCCTTTATCCTTGCTATCCTGTTCTGCTGCAGCTTAAAGATTCTTACCGACCTGCTACAATAATCACCGCCCGTTTCCCCCCCCAACCTGGTGAAATTGTTTAGTGATGCCAACCGCGCTTTTAATTTGCAAGACATCAGACACAGAGGTAATTTATACCAACATCTGTTCATTTCTGACTTCTGAAACAAACTCGCACATGCTGCTACAAAATCCCATTAGGAGCAAGAGACAGCCTTCTGCTATTCTGTATTCCTCTTCTCCTCACATACTCAGGCTTGCATTGGGGCTTTATTTTTAAAGATATGTCAAACTAAAAAAGGGACCTTACATCTTCGTATATGTATGAAAATGGCCAGGAAATAACATCGTGATATCACAACAACAACAAAATCACAGCCAAACTAAGGGCAACTTTCCACAAACATTAACAATCTTGTTTTCCTTGCTTCAGCTGCTTGTCTTATCTGCTAAGAACCACAGTTCAATGTATTCCTGGTAAACACGGACCAAATATATATTACGTGGTATTGCGTTCAAACGTCTTGGCTATTCCCTCCCCTTTGTTCCTCTTTAATCTGCACTGGAGTATGATTTGAGCTTGGGTTTCGCACAGAAAAGCCTCTAATATTAGAAACTGACTCCTCTGCTTGGCATTGCTTCTGATAAATGAATTCTTAATAATGGGAAGATCATTTCCAATGGGGCCTTTTGGAGGTTGCTGGAGTGAGGGAAGAGCTTGTGAATGAAGAAACCATCACCCACATTCTAAATATGATTGCAGTCTAAGAAAGACAGTAAAACCTGCCTTAAGCAACTACCCAGGGGATCAGCAGAAGCCAGTTGCGTAGCAGATAGAGGTGGATTTTTTAATTAAAAGGTTGGACAAAACTGTAGTGAAAACCTTAGGGATTTTTTCCTTTAAAATGGTTGCTTAAACCACGGACTTCAAGTGAAGAGAGGGCTTGAGCGTAGGTTCCATTGTACCGGCAAGCAGACGCTACAGAGGCTGCGCAGCATGATACAGAAACATGAATCTCCATGTCATGTCACGATTTACAACCTTGCCTACGCCAAGCATCTACTACAATAGAAAAATCAACAGTGGATACGATCGCAATAGCTTGGATACAAATTAATCTCAGCTACCAGGGAGGAGGAAGACAATGATACCGCAGCCCATAGAAAAACCACTTTAAAATGTTATTAGCACTGGTTACAATGGAAGTTGAGTGCTTGAATAGACTTTCAGAGAAACGTACTGAAAAATGGTATCAGGCTATTTTAATTAACATGAATTAAGTTTGCTGCCTGGCAAGATCAGCCAAGCCAATCTCAAGAACAGGTATCGGGTAGGAGAGGCTGGGGCTGAAAGGAGAAGGAGACTTTTCTACTTGATAGGGGAGCAGAATAAGGTTTAATATAATCTCCTCTTTAGAACTTCAATCCCTCAATCCCGCATTTAGCCTTGTTGCCTGGGGCTCCTTTTCTACTACAATTGTCCCCAAGCTGCCTCTCCGCAGTAAATTTTGTGGTTGCTGGTTGAAAAGATTCAGTAGTACAGATTGATTTCCTACAAGTGAGGAGATGAGGGATTACCAAAAGCAGTCCTGGTTAACAAGATTGGGTGCAGAATCTCCTGCTAGAGCAGCCCACTCTGCCAATGCTTTGCATCCTTTCACTATGACATATGGGTTTCATTACACAAAGATTTTCCTGATTTTAACTTGGAGGCGATTACATTGGAAACTCAGAGCTATCTTTACATCTGTAGCAATTTAAAGGTTAAGTAACTTTTAATCAAATGACAAAGACTCATAATGTTTTTTCCTCGATTGAAAATGAAAACTGCTGTTCCGGATATTCCTTCTGGTGACAATTTAATTAGAAAAAAACACTGGACTGGAGATTGGGGTCCAGCCTGATTGCTCCCCATAAAAAGCCTTCTCACACATATGACAGCACAGGACATACTGTGTCATAAGGTCTGGATAGCCAGGAAATAATGGAGGGATTTACTGCTATAAAATCATCAATGAAAACAGTGATTTACACTTACATAAGCAACTTTCATCCAGGAGAATCCCTAAGCAACACACATATGTAAACACTTTTTTAACACAATATACACTTAAATGCAAAAGCATTTGGTGATAAAGTCTACGTAAAAGATGTATGTGACAAACTGTATTTATCACACATTTATCGTAAACATTATACCTTCGCCACTTACTATTTCTGGGCTTATCTAAAAGGCTCGAAACAAAGCCTGTGAGCTTCTTCAAATCACAGATATTTGTAAATGAAGTCACCCACTACAGAAGCACTTCTCTGCCTTTCCCCAAGATGTACAACTTACCGGATAAATTTGACTGTGCTCCTCCTCTGACCCGAAAATGTAGCCTTGTTGAAATATAAAGGTCTGGCTACTAAAAAAACCTGGAAATACAATTAATGTTCTACAAACAGAACATGGGTTTACCCTGAAATACCTTATAGTATCACACTTTGCATGGTACATTCTTGACTACAAAAGGTTATTTTAGGCACTGTCATACTTTGTTAGCTTATCAGTTATTCCTCCCATTCAGCTGTATTTACGGTAACTAAAAACTTGGTTTTCAACATAGAAGGATTCCTTTAAAGTACTAATCATGCACTCTCAAACTACTGCTGTCTTAGGACCACACAGAAAACAAAACTAGAAAGGGTTTATTTCTGAAGGACTATCAGTGGAAATTACCAGTTCAGAGCAAAGAACAGGAATTGCAGACAGACAGTAGAACACTCCTCTGGTTTTTAACCCTTCTGTCACAAGGGTCTGTTGCATCAGAAAATATTTCTTTTGTCCTCAGACACAATGTTAGGATAAGAAGACCAAACAGTTCTTTTTCTTAGTTGGTAGGACATAAAGGCCTAGAGGAATCTGGAGTCTTGCTTGACTAGACTTGTGAAAGTCAATGGCAAAGCCACATCTTTTGGAGGGGCTCAACTACTATTGCATTTGGAAGGGAAATAAATAAAAAAAAAAATCAGTGACAGGACTGGGGGAGAGTGAAGGCAAAAAGGCAATCTAAACCAAGCAAAAATATTTAAGATTGACATTATTACTGAACAGCCTTCAAAGAAAAAAAGAGGCTTATGTCAGACAAGACCAACAGATTATTATTACTCAGCCAACATAATATGAACTTCTATCAGAGAGAAGGAGATCTGTATGGCCCACTTTCTGTCTTGAGACCAGACCCCAAAATCCTACCAACTCCTTGACAGCTGCTAGCATGAGCTCATTCCTCCTCCTTCATAAAAGGGGCTCCAATTACTCTGCTAACTGCGTATTTCTACGATGTAATTGTCAAATACACCACTACTTAATGGCTGTGGGTCTTTGACAAACACCTATCAGTGAATGCTACACCAAGTGCCATCTCAGGAGAGCAGCCATTAGCGAAAGCAATGCCAGTCACCTTTACTGAAGGTAAAACTGGCACGTGCAGATGCTCAGATGCGTATTTCAGGAACTGTTACATTCACACTGAAGACCAGCGTAACCATCTAGCGTTCCTGAAACACATTTTTCAGGTAAGATGACAGAATCAGCATAAACCTCCAGGTGGAATAAGCTTGCATTACTGTGGCATCTTTCAATAATCAATATCAAAGCACTTGCAAAGTTTATCAAGCTTCACAATATCCTTGAGACATACAGTGATTTAATTCCCATCTTACAGATGGGGTCACAGCCTTAGTGAGGAGTGATGTACAGATGTATACTAAAGGAGTCAGCAACCGTGCTAGAATTCAGGCTCTGAAAGATGAGCTCTGTCAAGTCTTGCTGCAGCATTTTAAAATATTAACACCACCCTCAGTACAAAACATCACAGTCCTTCCCTTGGTGAATGAGACAGCAGAATCTGCCCTTGCTTCAGCTGTAGTTCAGAGTCTGGCATGACTTGCTTTGCAATGCCAAAGGAGGTGGAGGCTTGCACAAAGCCAGGCTGTGAATCAGAGCAGGTGAGGCACATGGACCGCTCCTCCCAGTGTGCTAGGAAAACAGGCATCTCTGACAGAGAAGTGGTAAACAGCTGAGGCTGACAAAGTTTTAAGGCTCTAGCTGACACTCTCTAACCTGTTTCAGTGGCTTAAGAATTGGAATCAAATACCTAATGCTTTCCTGAATCATGACATCCTCATGTGACCTCTTTCCACTGTTTTTCTCCACCCATAGTAGTGGTGTTTTATCGTATACCTGATAAGAGATCTCAGAGATCATTCAGGATTATCCAGAATAGCGATAACAGATCTGATGCAGATTAAGAGATCCTCAAAAAAATGTTACTGTAGCTATCAATAGATACTAAAATTATATCCGCTCAAAAAAAAATTAGAATCCTTCTCTGCAGAATAATTTACCTTGTTTTCCTAATCAGATTTCCCTGCCTTGCCAAAGGCAGTACCATTCTGTTTGCATTCGGTTGCACACAATGATGTCCACAGAGCTTCGAATGCAAAAACTACAAACCATATTCATTCACACAGATGGGCAAAGCCAGTCAATGAAAACACTTGAAACAAGGGGCAAGGACATCCCTGCCAATGCCCAGGGAGCTACTAAACTCACGTTCCAGGCCATGGATATTAGGACCCACAGATATTTTGTCCTGAGTGACCCCCCATATTAAAGGAAATTCATGCAGTACCTCCCACTTCTAGGAGCTGACTGCAGCCAACATCCTGTGGGGCCAAAAACCTGATCCCTTTGACCCCCAAAGCAGGGAAAGAGTTACATCTTCCCTCTGCGAAGCCAATAAAAACCTCTCTTGATTATAATTTAGATAAGAGCCACTGGATTGAATAATAATGTCTGAAACTCCCCTGGCTGTTTCACCTTGAGACGTCCATCACTGGGTTAAACATGATGCTAATTGCATTTGGATTGATTAATTTCTCTCACTCCTGTCTATTCGAATAATGCTTAACAAAATAATCACAGCACCCAGAGCCAAATCTTCTCCGTCAAAGGAATGAAGCCATCAGAACCAGCAGAGATGAAAGAAATGAAGATGACCCGTAATTACTGCTACGGTGATATCATTACCATATTATAGAAAATGAGTGTATGTGGGGGGAGCGGGGGCTGCGATTATTATTTATTTTTTAATGGAACCTCACATCCCAAGAATACAGATCTGACACAGTGGAGCATACAGAAATACAGAACTAAAAAATTGCTGTGCATTAAATTGCAAAATACAGCGAACACTGGGACTCTAGGTACATCAAGTGTCTGACACTGCAAGCTGCTGTTTATTCACTTCACTATTTTTTCATTGCAATAATACTTTGTATATGACTAGCACAGAGATTTAAGATGCCTACATTCCCAAAAAGATCCTCAACTATCTGCAAGAGAACTTGCCCATAACCCTGATGCTAAAACCATTCTCCTTTAATATCATTACTTCGAACACTAGCATTCAGATTTTAAAACCGCAAGATCTAACTTGATACTCAAAGAAAAGCTAGCGTGCAAGTAGTTTTTCTTCTTAAATGCTGATTCCTATCTGAAGGCAGTTATAAATTCCATCACCAGCTGCAGCAGATCACTTTCAACCATTCATTATGCTGGTTCTGTAAAGATATCAAACGTATCAAGTCTGGAAGAATTTAAACTAGGATTTGGAAATAAATTAAATTTAAAAAAAGAGAGAGGGGGGAAAAAAAACCCAACCAACAACAACCAAACCAAACCCACAACCCTAACATCGAAACCAAAGGCCTTCTGCTCCTTTTATTCTCCAAAATATACTCCCAAAGCTCCTCTCATTTGAGAAACAAATAGCTTGGCAATTGTATAAGATCTTCAGACACCTGTGCACTGCAATTCTAATTGTGGTTTATACAGTTCACTTCTCTCAGTGCTGCTTATGTCTGCCCCCTAGTCTCAGACCAAAGACAAAAAAACCCACACACAACTAGCAGCTTAAAATATTTATTCTGGAATAAAGCCAAGGTCAAACACACAAAAAAATTTCACACGCCAAAAATGTCAAGACCTAAGGTCAGGTGCTGACTCATGAAGCTAATTAAACACAACAGAAAAATGATGTTTGAGTGTTTTGTAAGGATTAAAGAAATTTAAGTTACTCTTCTAATATTAAAAGCAGTATGAAAGGCAATTTTATATCAAAGTTGAAGATATTTTCAAGTATACCTGAAAGGGACTAGTGTAAGCTATCACTGGAACAGCTACAGCTTGGGAGAGCTCTGACCACCAAAATCCACAGATGCTGGGGGCAAGTAGCAGGATAGAAATGGGGCACGTTTTAACGAGAAGCACCCTAAATGGATTTTTTCCTACCTGCTTGTACCAAAAGGAAAATAATCTCTTCCTGGCCTCCCAACCCCTGCGGCGGACCAAGATCTCTTGATAAGTTACGGTTTCCCACGACAGTACCTCAAGGAAGAATCTTCTTTATTGAGCAACATAGAGAAAGGAGATCAAAACTGCTCAAGAGCTCCTGCGCATAAAACACATGAAGAAGCTAGGAAGGCGAGCTCTACAGTGACTATAAAGCTGGGTATGAAAGGTCTCTGGGGGTGACCAGCCCCTTCTCAGAAGGCACAGAGGCAGCAGTGCTGCCCAAGCTCCCACAGAACAGCGCACCGTGATGCAGTGCCCCTGCCTGTGCTGGGGAGCACGTATTTACTGCTTGGGAGCAAAACAGGTGAACCTCGAAAGTAACAATTTTTTCAAGTCTTACCGGTGGCCAGGGCACACAGGCCATGGCAAAATCTGAGCCCTGGAGCCAATAGGAACAGAGAGATTAAGAGTTATTAGGAGTAGAGAGAATTACATATTTACAGTGCAGTTACTGAAAATAATCGTGTAATGATTATGTAAGTCCCTATATTCCTTTTGGCTAATAATGTTGGGATACAAGCTGTATGGTTATGCAAGCCTGGGCACACAAATCCAATCACAGACATCAAGGCATGTTTACAGGGACGCTTGCAGCTCTGGTTCGGGAATGGTATGGCTTCCTTGACCTCCAAAGCCCCTGTCAGTAGGTTAGCTAATGGCTTGAGCTGTGAAGCAAAACTGAATTTTTAAGTTTAACTTCTGTCAACGAGCTTCAAGAAGAGGTATCTGAGTGAAAGAAGGTGATACTATGGTAGTCTGTATTTATTTGTCCAGAGGTATGTCTTTACTTTAAAAAGCAGTCTAAATTTTTAAAATGTTTCTAATCCCAAGATTCCTTGTTGAAACATTTTTCCATGTAGATAAATGCAGCCCCTGATGCAACAACAAATTATCAATATTGAAGATGTCTATGAAAAAAAGATTCACACTTTTTATGATCAAACAAAATGATTGACATGTGAAGTCAGCCAAGGTTCCTTTTGCCATCAGTATAACAATACAACACATTAAATCACATAAAGGACTCCCATAATTTCCAAAAATCCAAAACCACTTGTATGACCAAATACAAGTAAAAGACTGAAATCTCAGTGCTTCAAGGCCAAAGTCTCAACCTTAGTTAAACCAGAATTATAAAAAAGCAGCAATATTCAGTTTACGGGCTAAGAAAAAACCTTCACAATTGCCCCCATAATTTTATTCTTTCTTCCACATGATTCAAAGTCACTTTCTTTAATGACTACCCTTATCCCTATCCTCATCCTTCCCAATATATTCACTGCTTGCTTTAGTCCAGCTTTTTCAGCTGTATTACTGACTAGTTTCATGCACTCTGCCTGCCACAATCCTCTTCTCCTGGAACCAATACCCTGAGCCAAGGAATACTTGAAAGTACAGAAGAGGGCTCAGGGGATTCAAAACCATCTTTACCTACTCCAAGTTGGTCACAAGACATCTGAGGAAACACACTGATTTAGAAATGGTACAGTTTTTAGAGCACCCAAATGCTACTAGAGTCAAGTTCAAATGAATATAAAGAAAAAAAAATATGGACGATTTAAGAATCACAAGGAAATTGTTGTTACTCAAGAGAACCTATCACTAGTTTTAATCTGACCTACTTGATAACAGAATTGTAGTACCACTTTGGGTTGCTTGGAATAGATATTAAATATAAACAATGCAGGCTCTGCTACAATTACTACAATTCAGCTGTTCACGAGCTCAGTCAACTAGGCAAGGCCCAGCTGTAAAAGCAGATGTAAAAGATGCACTCAAAAATAGACCCTTCCAGACCCATGAAAAAATGTGGGAACATTTTTCATAAACACCCTCATGCTTCTAGTACCCACGGACTTTGAAGAAAAACACAAAGACATGATTTGAATACAAGAAATACAGAGGTATTGGACTCTGCAGAGATCTCCAGAGAGGAACGGCCAGAAGAAACTCCAGTTTCTTGAAACCCAGAAATGAAGCATATTAATCAATCGTCATTCCTGAAAAAAGAAGCCAAAACAAAGAAAACAACATTATTCTTCAAGCCAGAAGGTCTACCGAGAGCAGCCCAGCAAGCTTTGGTACTCTTTTGCTTCCAAAAAGCCTGCCATGCTTATTCTCAGTCCGTGCATGCCAGTGGTCTGAGGCCACGTCTACCATTACTTTCTTCTCTTAGGAAAGCTGAATACAGTGGCGTAGTTATCCTTTAATGAGCTGACTAGTGTCCGTCATCCATTACTGGAAATGAAGAACGTAGGCACCGCAGCAAAGCAGATGGCAAACCACCTACAAGACAGCTCAGCAAGTAAAGCAGAAGGTGGTGATGGCCATGAGGATCACCTTCGATTTAGTGACTGGTGAGATTATTCTGAGGGTTGAGGGGCATTGAAGAAACTTTGGAAGCCAAGAGAACCCAGAAGACTCCATGACCCAGTGACAGTGGGATTATCAGACGTATCTGGAGAGAGAAAGGTGCAGTGGAGTAGATGAGGTGTAAGGAAAAAGAAGATATAAGGAAAAAGTGGTAAGTGAAGAAAATTTAATCTACAAGAAGAAAACAGATCACATGGTAAGGCATACAGTACAATATCAAACGAGGGAAAACGTACAGAATCAGAGAACCTATCACATTTGGAAGGACCTTGGCAAGTCTCCAGTCAGCCTTCTGTGGAAGACAGGCAGCTCAGGGCTTTAGCCAGTCAAGTCTTAAAAACAACCATGGATGGAGACTGCACAACATCTCTGGGCAATCCTTTCAATACCTGACTGCTCCATGCTGAAAAACTTTTCTCTTAAATCCAGTCAGAAACTTTCTTGCTTCAATTTATGACTGTTCTCTCTCGTCCTCCCACCATGCAGCACTGTGCAGAGCCTGACTCCATCTTCTCAATAACCTCCTCCCAGGTACTAGCATACAGCTATCAGGTCCCTGTGAAGTCACCTCTGCTCCATGCTGAACAAGCCCCATTCCCTCGGCCTCTATTCAAAGGGCAAGCGCTCCAGCCCCCTGATCGCCTTGTGGCCCTCCACTGAACTCACTCCAGTTAACCAACATCTTCCTTATGCTGGGGCATGGAGGACACCACTGGATGTGGCACTGCAGATGCAGTCTAATGGCTGCTGAGTAGAGGTGAACCATCACCTCCCTTGATCTACTGGCTACTCCCCTGTCAACAGATGTATATGCAACCCTACATTCCTTTCCCAAATTCTACCTACTCGCTATATTCCTGTTCACACTGTTCCCTAGCCTTTGAACCTCCACCTAGCCACTGCTTTGCCTATTGTTCCAGGAAACTGGAGCACCATAGACAAAAAAGCTGTGCATTTCATACCCTCAGACAGGAGAGGAACTGTTTGCTCCTCCAAGTTTTCTATGGATACATTAGTAAACAAAACTTGTCAGCATTTTTGAAAATTTATATGCTCTCTATTTCAAGCAAGCCAGGTGCTAGGCTTGAAAATCTTGAGGCAACCCAGAGAACTATCTGTGGAAAACCAAACGACAGTTTGGCCTGCTACCCAGAAACATCCATCACCCAGCCTTCTTCTGTTGGGATCTGTTGAATGACGTCTTCGGCAGGTTAACAATTAGTTTTTAGCATAAGGGTCCTGTGTCATCGTCATCATCTCCCCAGGAGAGAGAAACAGGCTGAGTGATTCTTAGATTATGTGCTCTGATAAGATGCAGGCTCCTGACTCACTGTGTGCTTGTGCCATGCAGGCCACCTGCTCTATGGAGCTGCCACCGTGGACACCCTCAAAAAGGTTTAATAATGATGTTCTCTCCAGAGATGTAACTCAGAGCATGCTCTGCATTTACATTCTCTATCACTGACTAAAATCTTGTACGTAAAGTTCTATCAATAGATAGGATCTAAGACTAGTCACTAAAAAAAGATTGTAGAAATATTATTCCCTATTAAACAAGAATCTGTCAGGTCTGTAGTCATAAAAACTGTAGATGAACATAGGAATTGAAAAAGCAGGGCAGATCAGTGATCTAACCAAGCAGGTATCCTGTCTGACTACACCAAATATCAGAAGCATCACAGAAACAAAACAAAAAAAAAAATCAACCCCCCAAAAAAATAAAACAACCCCCAAGGAACCCCATTATAAAGACATATGGAATAATCACCTCTGAAAGACTTCTCTTCCTAAGCGCTTGTTTTGTACCCTGAAGCAGTTGATATTTCCTACTTAATTTTGGATTTTATAGTGCTCTAACTAAAAATGTTCTCATCATCCATTTAATTGCCTGATTCCCTTTCCATAGCTGCTAAGTACTTGGCCTGGGGAAAAAAAATAATTCCCAATGTGGCAGAAAGTTCTACATCAAATCATTCGCTGTGTAAAAAGCATTCCTTTTTTGCTACTTTTAATCTGACCACCTTCCATTACTTTTTTTCTGCATTCCCCACCACCACCACCACTTTCTTTTCATGGTTGGGAGTCAATAGGAATTTTCAATTTATCTCCTCAATTGTAGAGATGTAAAATAACAACTGCGCTACCTTTCAAAATCAAAGAGATTCACTTTTTTTCACATTCTCATGAAGAAATCTCGATTTATAAGCAGCTCTCAAAGTGAATGGTGTATTTCACACTATCTCAAAATTATTTCCACCCAAAGACTGCCTGAAGTGACAGAGTATCTGAAGTTACAAAAGAGAGAATGAGACTGACTTCCTTTCTGAGGAAAGATTATGGAACCTTATGCAGAAATATAGGTGATGAAGCACAAACAACTATTAATGTCAAGCAGAAGAGGTGGCAAACAGCACAATAATTCATTGTGTCTTGGGGATTCACTCAAACCTGAAGACATTCAGGGGTAAAACAATCTGCTCTGCTTCACCATGCTGGGCACTGTGCTTCCACCTGGCTGTTCCGGACCATCCCAGGAGCTCAGGAGGCTTGAGAGGTTCATGCAAAACATGGTTAAATGCTGCCACATTCACCAGCTGTGCACAAACTCCAATTACTTTGTGTAACTACATTCTCCAGCAAGTTCGGATAGATTTGTCATGATGATTCTGCCAAACAGCAAGTTTTGAGCTCAGAAGCATCAAAATATTATAAAAAAACTATACTTAGCAGTCCAAATATAAAGAGCTATCAAGTGAAGTTGGCCCAAGCACAGATCCTCGTGTCACCACCTTCTAGCCAACTTAAGCCAATTATTTTAAAATCTGTGCTTCCCAAACCTACCAAAGTGACAAACCTTCGCTAAGGAAAAAACCTCAGTGTAGTTTAACTAAAACTTTGTGATTACAAATGCATACAAAGATCATACTTAGTTTGTTAACTTTCTCAGACTTACCTAACCAGAAGTAAAAGCAAATTACAATTACTTCACAACTTCTTGAAAAAAAGGTTTCGCTATTTACGTACATGACATAAAACATTTACAGATATTACAGCCCCTCAAGCAGCCTGCAATATATACAGAAAGTGAGAGAACAAATTTTCCTCTACTCATTCCCTTCCATTTTATAACAGACGAAAAAAGCAAGGCTGTGACTAACTGCTGCCATGTTTGAACTCCAAGTGTGTCCTCTTCTGTTTCTGATAATAGTTCTGGACGATATTATTTGTTTTCGGAAAGCATAATCTCAAATGCAGCAAAAGTTGTGCCACTTAAGGTAAAGTTTTCTTCAACATATACAATTACTGGGCTAGAATGACAGCATTCCCTAGCAGACAGTGCTTTAATGTGCAAATGGAAACTTGGTTTCTATGCCTGATGCATTCCCTCCTGCTATGCGACGTCTCCATCCATCCCTCAGGTTCCCATACACACAAATTGTTATATATCCTTCTCTATCAAGTTCCAAGATTGAGGGAACAGAATTATTATGAAACAAGGAAATCCCATTTTAAGCTCATGAATAGTGTTTTATATCCAAGGCTTAGCTCCATGCCAACTAAATTAAAGTTCCAGACTGAGGTGTCTTAAATTGAGAACCTCATATAAATCTACAGAAAGATATAAATGCCTCCAAAACAGCAGCTCAGCTTATTTAAGGTCTTGACTGCCTGCACAGTTTGGGGTGTTCTATTTCTGATCTGGGGGGTCCAGGTAGGTGTCAAGATGTAACAGCTACAGACACTGGTCCCAAACATCAGGCATATCTTTTTGCGGCATTTCCTAGAACAGCTTTCTTAAGCAGTTGGTCAAAAAAGCCTTGAATACTCCTGCAGAACACTGGGTTTATATAATCAAAGCCCTTCAAGGAATACTCTGCAAAGTTTATTTCAAACATATCTGTTATTAGGACACATCATGCTAAAGTAGAGGAAGCCAACATGTTCAACAGTGTCAATAAAAAAAGAAGAAAACAGCCAGGGTGCTAGCTTGACAAACACCTTTAAAGAAATACAGCTAGCTAGCAGTGCTGATGTACATCTTGAATAATTATTTTGATGCCTGGAAGTTCTTGTTGTTGATCAAGTACGCACTCTGCTACATGGTGTACAAACAGAGGACAAGTTATTTCTGCCCTAGGGAGCTCGGTAGAGATGCTATATAAATACAGACAGACAATAGAGGTACACAGTTAAATGAGACAACACTGAAAAGTATCATACTTACAACACATCATCTTAACAGTTATCAAGATTTCTACACATACTGTACAGCAGCTGGAAGGAGAATGAGCTAGCTCCCTGCATGTTTACAGAGTATGCCTCAAAAGTGTGCAGGGAAACCAGGTTCTCAGAAAACACAGCAATGGCTCATAGTAACTTGTATTCTTGACAGTCTAGAAGTGTCTGCTTTCTTCCTGTTACTGGAGGCAGTGCATTAGTTAAAGCACAAATAAAACCATGAAGAGAAAGAAAAGTGGTTTGATACAATACTAAAGTATGTGGAGAAATGTATGGAGATCTTGATCAGTCGAAACAATGAGCTCATCTTTGTGAGTGGATTAAGATTTGCTAAGATCAGAGTAAAAGATTCTGGGAAAGGTGTAATATTACAAGAACTCGGATAAGAGCTGTGTGGACAGATAAGAAAGATGTTATTCCACAGGTGTTATACAGAAAAAAAGAAGAATATTTAGATTACAGCTTGGATGCCTGGACTTACTGGAGAATCAAGCATTATACTTGGTCACAAGGCTAAATGAGGCACAGAACAGCAGCAGCGTTCACGGTCATCAAAAGATGAATCACAGACAATTTGTCTGCAATTGGAGGAGGAGAGAGTAAAAAAGCTTCAGTTTCCACATCTGCTCAGGTCCTCAGATATAAAAGAAATCAAAGGGCTGGTAGAAGACATTCTTAATCCAGTAGGTTCTAGACAGGTAACAATATTCATTAGCTCCCAATGCCGTCTAAATACTCTGAAATGGGTATGTTGCTGGCTTAGTCACAATACAGAGCAATACATAAACAATACGAGGCAAACAAAGCCATGCTACATAGTCCTGACCTAGGCATTCATGCTGACTCCACGACAGCTGTCTTTTATGTACACAAATTTTATAATTTCTTTCAAATTGTTTGGCTGTTCGGGAAGAATAAAACACTACCTTGCATGAGTACAGTAATGCTTGTACACAAATCATATTAAACAGCTTATTTACTGAAAAGAAAGAAGATACAAGAATACAGAAAAGACATGAAAAAAAGATAAAGTGGTACAGAACTGATGTTCTCATCATGCATAGTAAAGATTTTTCACTTCTCAGCTTAGTTGCCATAGCCAGTTACCATTTGAATCATTACACGACATCGACATCCCACTATCCTCACAATTTACTTAGAAGCTAAGTGATACCCACTCTAAACATCACCAACATCCACAATCCCTCCTCCTCCCAGTGACCCACATGCAAAGGGCCCACAAACCCCTCCTGTCAGCAGCCAAAGAACTGGGACAGATGCTGTCACTGGCTTGCAGAACTTGTGCCTTCTCTAGGATTCCAGCAGCAGGTCTGAGCTAGCGAGTACAGTAGGACTGCTCAAAAGGAAGAGTGCTTCAAGTTGCTTTTGGTGCTGAGCTTATTGAAAGATCACTGCTTATTTGCCCACATGACACAAATACCACGATGACTGGCAGACAAGCAGATGGACAAACAATGTAAGTCAGGAAAGAGAAGACTACTAATAGGGCTTGCCCAAATGCTAAATGTTTCAAGGAATACTTTGAAATACTGAAAAGGAATTTTCTTGCAGCGTACACCACACCAGCCTTAAATTCCTTTCTCATTAATCCATGGGTGTGTTGGCTTTCGGTTTACCCACTAGGCAGGGGGCACTCAAAATCCTCATTAGGAAGTGATCTGCAGCTATGCACCAGAGAAAAGGGAAGAGTACAGCCTGTAGGATTTCAGACTTCAACTAAGGCATTGCCTAGCAAGAAGACAGAGCAGCATGTACATTTTCAATGCCATCTGCTGGATAAGATGGACAACTTTAATGGGGAAAACCCACTGTCTTCCATCTATTGTCATCAACACATACCAACAGTTCCCTCCTCTTCATACCTTACCTAAACAGAGATAAAAAATTGAAGTTGTCTTAATAAGCACATCTTATTCCTCACAGTTTGTCAAAGCATCCAAAAAAACAAATAAGCTAATAGTTACGAAAACATCTGGATGAATAAAAATGACTACATGTTACTCCTGCTGAGAATTCAAGGGGTTCTGACAGTGGAAAATATCTTAAATTTGATGAGAATAGCCTGATGCCCAGGTTGCAAAACGTATTTCTGCACTGGGCCCATCTCATTTCTCATCCTAGAACAGCTAATACTTCTTTCTGAAAGCAGCAGTGACAAAGTCACAAAACAAGGTTTTTTGCCTCTTGCCTAAAGAGTATTTTTCCCATTGGAAAGACCAACAACTGGCAGTGTTCACTCAGCTAAAGGAGTAGAAACAGACTTGTATGTCACAATAAAATGGAACAGACCACTACTCTTTAACAGACAGGTAACTTCTACTGCTAAGAATAACATAGAAAATACCCTAGAATTTGAGGACAGGTATTTATTAATACAAGGTGAATAAAAGGTTGGATTGATCTTGAAGACAAGGATCAACCTTCTGACTTCTGTAATTATAACTTATATTCTGGTCATTCAAATTGCAAGGCTTCATTAAATGTGTTTCAACTAACTACAGAAACCACTGATGATACAGATATCCATAATTTCTCACAAGGCACATCTGGACACATTCCTCCTGTGATAGTATAACCAAGGAACTTCAAGAAGGTCATTCCACCAAAGTCTCCAGGTCTATCATGCCATTTAGACAGCTACTGGGTCACGTGGATTCAGTAAAAATTCAGGGATAAACATGAAAAGGAGTCTGGCATGAGGCTGATAGAATTCATATAAGAGATGCAGCAACAGATTGCACTCCCAGGTCCTCAAATACGAGAATTGTACTTGCTGACGTGAAAAAACAACAATTGTTAATAAACAGATATTTGCTCTTCAACACTCCATATGGCAGTCTGATGGATTAAACACCAGCAGAGTGTTGATCACTCTAAAAGCTCATATTGAGATGATCTGGAAAATCTGTCTATCTACAATTTACGAATTCTGGTTAATTTAATTAAAATGCTGCATCACTAAGTGCCTTAATATGTGGAAAGCCATAAGCTTGTGAGGTTCCTGGCACATGCCTGCTTTCAGAAGAAGCTACAGAACAAATTAGCAAGAGTCTCCTATTTAATTCAGGATATACAAAGGAAGACTCCCGAGCTAGAAAATCAGTCTAAGCTTACATGCAGGGAGAGCAGAAAAATCTCCAAAATAGGCAGAGGGACAGGTGATACAATAAGGCTAAGGATGTCTGTAGCATGAGAGAAACAAGAACATAGGCTGTTAAGGTACTGGTGACTTCTTTGAAAGGGGTCAGCCAAGGTTAAAGAAAACTAGATGGGTCATAAATAGTTAGCAGACAGAAATGAAGAAAGAGGGCCGAGGTTCAGGAGAGGAACTGTCCTCTTGCAAGGGGACAAAGGCCAGGAAATCCCAAGAGAGAAGGAGCCCACGATCAACATGCTTGGCCAAAGGTAAACCCAATGCTGTAATCTAGCTTTACCAAGGGAGCCTTCAGATCTGGCTGCTTCTTAAATCGAGACTGCCTACAGTACATACAGAATCAATTACTGCAATTTAGCTAAGGGGTGGTACCTGTTCATTTTCAATTTGGTGCCAACGCCATGAAAGAGAATCCTTGCAGCTGAGCCAGCTTAGAAAATTTTTTCCTTGCTAGAAGCATGGCTGGATGAAAGAACACAGATATTCCCAACCAAAAAAAAACTCTGACAGAAGACAAGTGAGTAAACTGCTGGGACATGGAAGCGGATGATAAGTTTGGGAAACAGATGGAAAACCTTTTCCACATCTGTAGCAGCTCTGTGTTCATGAAAACCAAGACATTCCCAGTACATTCATTCCTGTCTCTGGAATGGACCTATGTATATTAATAATTTTCTTACACTTAATATCTACTTTTGTTTTTCCTAAACCAAAAATGATGATGCTGGGCTTAGTTGTTAGCAGCTGAAGCTGAGGATGCAGAATCAAGGGTTTTCCAGGCATGACTGCTAAAAGTTGAGAGGAGTCTGAAAAGCATAAGCGGTGTTATTGGGGAGCTGTCACAGAAGAACAGACAGAAGTCCCCATGTTACACTACTATCTCGGTCCACTACAATTCAGCAAAGCATAAATCCTTTTTTCCTTTTTGCATTCTCAAAACTATTTAGAGCAAAGAGAAAAATTTCAAGAAGGAAAGAATAGAAATTTTCCCTAGGAAAACATTCGTTTAGGCTCATTTCTTGTTAAGAAACAATAAACAGAAACAATTTTGGATTTTGCCATGCAGAATGATCACCTTCCTTGGAAAAAGAGGAGTAGCCTCTCTAACATGGCAGTTGGTCCCCTACTTGTGTAGGTAGGTGAAGTTCTGCCTGCAAAACCCAGGAGGATTGGCTGACTTTCTGCAACAGAGGCTAGGGCATGCGAGGCTATGGAGAAAGCCTGATTGCATTCTGCATCTAGCACAGCATTATAAAGGAAGACTCTCACACATTAAAGGCCACTTCAACTGCATTTCTACAGCTTATTGCATGACAAGAACTAACATTGACATTTTACAATGCACACCCCTATACTAATCTTTCTTATAATGGTAGAACTCAGAAAAATTGATCTGGAGTAAATAAAAAACAAAGCCATATGCTTAGAGAATAAAGCTCATTTTAAAAAAGTCCAATCACATTTACATTTCGCTCTCCAGTATCATCTCTATGCTTCCTCTAGACTATTTCCAACTACTTCTCAGGACATGTGACTGAGCATGCTGGAGCCAAAGTTAATTATTTCCATATTGAAATACAAGAGTACTGATCTTCTATACTATTAAAAGCCTAAGAAGTGCCTAAGACAGAAAGCAAGGTGGGAAATAAAACCTTCCTTCCCCTAAGTCTTCTCTGTTTCAGAGAGACCAAGCAGGCTGGTTTCAAAACAAGAGCAAGTGATATAACCAGACAAAAGCAGATCTGAAAGGTGAGCAAACCCCACAAGCCACACAGTCATTATTACTGTGTCGACAGCACACTTGTTAAAAATGTATATTTTAATTTTCTGTATTGCTAAAGGTCCCAATTTGCCCACGGATCTAGCTAAGCTGCCATTTTCTACCACGATAGAGTCTAATCTTTATTTAATGGATTTAGCATCTATCTTCACTAGAGTGGTCTCTAAGGGAAAGGGGAGGGGAGTATGAAGGGGCATGAGGAGATGATCAGAGCCCCCCTCTCCTTCATCCATCCGGCGCTCATGTTTGTGTTCAAAATTCAATTACCTCCTTATTGATACTTCACAGAGATATTTAAGCTGCAAACATGAAGCCCTGATTTCCCAGGGGGCCATGCCCCTCTCTATTTCACTGCTCTGCTTCCCCCAGGGTGAATTCCTGAGGCGTCCATATTAATAGGTAATCAGTCACAATTCATTTATTAAACAGCTAGCAAGGTTTATCAGCCTGCCCTGATTAGCCGGAAGAAGCCACTGAATTCCTAATTTATTTATGGAAATGTAAGTGTCTTTTTGAATTCCATTCATGAAAGACAGGGGTGCCATGGGTCTGGCACAGTGAATTCTAGCAGGGAAGCAGCAGGCAACCCAGAGACTGAAGACTTTGCAACTTCAGCCCAGGAAATGCACTATGGTGACCCTGGCGTGATCGATAGATTTAGGGCCAGAACCTCACACGAGCATTCAGAAGCCAGCTCTTCAGAGAGCAGGAATTGCCACCCCTTGCAACTAGAGAATTACCATCCTGATAGCTCAGGGTGTGGACGGGCTGAAAAAAGTTCCCTAAACAGAGCAGGTGATGTGGTGAAACTGGGTCAAAATAATAATAAAAAAAAACCCAGAAGCATTTTTAAAAGTCCAAATAAAACATTCAGAACAGTGATAAAAACAACTGCCAGGTAACACTAATATATACATTTACGTATAAAGCTTAGCTTTTTGAAAACTGCAACCTTTAAATTATTTTTGCTATAATCATTTCAACTGATTTTAAAATACAACAGACACTGTCACTGTACTTTCAAACTAAGACAAAGAAGCTCAGTGATACTGCGAGATTACCAGAAAGTGAAAACAGCAAACAAAAGAAAAAGTCACTTTTCCATTGTTTTAAACAGAGAAATGGAGCACTCAGTAAAAAACAGACCTTGAAGTGAAAAGACCTATACATGCACTTAATACATCTTAAAGTAATTAGGATACAGCTTCAGATAACATAAAGCTTATATACTGGCCTCTGAAGGTTCAAGGCTATCACTGGTGAAAAACCACTTTCTTTTTATCCCTTTCAGCTGCATAGTGATCTCTGAAACTCATGTTCACCTGAATTCTACCCACCACAGCTACTTAACCATATAACAGCTAGGAAAAAAAAAAAACCACTATAGAAAATGTTTATTTCCTTTTTTTCTCCACACAAATTTGTGCCAAGTAACTTTCACCATATCCTCCCCTCTATGCTTAGTGACTTTTCTGAACTGCTCAACTGGGAAGTAAACACAGGGATTGTATTTTTGAAGCCTCCAAGCAAGCAGGATGTCCCTCAGGCAGATGCAAAGCCAGAAGAGTATTTTTAATTATTTTTTTCCTACATTACTTATATCTCAAAACTGACAGGGTTTAACAACGTACAGTGTTATATGAAATATACACAGAAACATGTTTAAACATACTGAGAGTATTTCTGTCACACTAATTCAGTATGCCACTCCATAATATTGTATCCAACAGAAATTATTTCACTTTGATCAGAATTACTTGAAAAATATATTTCAAATAACAAATAAAAATCTTACGTAGTTTAAAACTGGCTACACCTATGTTTACCCTCTGAATTTGCAAGCACAAGCTCAAATAGTTGCATACAAGGTTTTAATTCACTTAAGATCTCATTACACAGAAATTTCACTAGTGTATAAGAACCGATACAAAATCCCCATTTCAACTAAACTAGCACAACCCATATCCTTAAATAAAAAAGATATGATTTCCTTTCAAATGACAGCGGTCAGACATGAAAAGATGTAGTACGTGCAATAAATACATCCAAAATGCTAGGAGGAATGAGGGTTCAAATTAATCTATGACCAGAACTTGCATGTTGCAGGTGTTTGCAGTTGGGGATGGCATGGGGAAACAATTCCTGGAAGAAGCATCTTTTCAGTGCCTGAAAAAGTAATCAGTAGCTTAATCGTTATTAGTTTGTGTTTTATGCAGACAAGGGTAATTCAGCAAATTTTTCCTACTACAAAAAGTAGCTCCTAGAAGAAGGGGAAAAAAGAACTTACAGGAAAGATTTCTCAGTACCTTTCCTCCATTGTATGAGGATTTCCACACTGGCACAGCCAGCAGACATCACAGAATTTTACAACAGTCCCAAACATCTAATCAAGATGTGGCTCACAACAGGCAGTTTCTCCAACCCTCATTGCTCAGGGAACAGCAAATGCTACTGATGAAAGTAAAACCACCTGTTCCCCTCCTCAATCTAGCGATACCTCACCTTTTCCCCCTTCAGCAGTAAATCCACAACTGATTTCAAGCGAGGGCTTTGCAGAGTGCACAAGACAGAACCCATCACAGAGCAGGTAAAGCAGGACACTCGTGCATGTCCTTACTGGGGAGCTCACTGAGCATCAAACTCAACGTTATTTTCACTCCCTCAATACATAAGTTCCTTACCATACAGAAGCCTACAGCACCATCCATAACGGACATCCAACCCACGCTGCCCAAAACTATTGGAGAATATAAACTGTAATCACATTGCACTTTCTAGTCTTCACAGGTGGTATTTCTAGTTATTTCTGGTCTTCACAACCTTCAAAACACAGCCAAGTGAAAGCAATGCAGCACTGGCTTTCTGAAACCAAAGACAATTGCTCCAGGGGATGTAAACTGTTGTCATTCACGTCAGTAAATGATCCTTCCCTGGTTCTGTTTAAGACATCAGCGTTTTGCACTGAAATTATTACACACCACTGCTTATGTCAGCACACACACCCAATGAAAGAGCTTACCTACTCAACTGCCTTGCACTCATATGCACATGTCAACTCCCCTAATGTCACCCGCTAGCTTCCCAAGGCATCAGCTTCCCTCATGCAATGCACTGTCAGTACAAACCCACATATTTGGAAAAGCAAAACTACAAAACTGTAAAAGAATAGAATTTAGTACTATAACAGAGAACGCATCATTACAATCTTTAACTACTTGACTCACTTTCAAACCATTTTAAGGCGCATTTTAATGTAACCAAGTCTGATACAGAAATCCCAGTTGAACCCAGCATGATACTACACATGCGCCAAGGCAGAACTGAGACTCATGTTCCTGTATAACACCCAAAGGAAGGGTTTGGAAATAAAACCCAGAAGTATCATATAGGGTTTTTTTCCTTTTTAAATGCCACTTGACATAACTTGATGACAAATGCCTATTACTCTGCTGAAAATTACTGTTCATACTTTCATCCTCTCCACTTCCATACATTTCACCTAGTCATCCATCTTACACACTTACTTCTAATGCTCCTGCAACAATGCCCATATACCCCTAAGGTTACTACAGTAACCAACTGCATGGCTACAATAAAGGCTGGGATAATTATTTCCTACCTTTCTTGCACATACACACAGAGCTGTTAACATCATAATTCTAGCGACTTACACAAGGAACTTCACAAACCACACACACAAAAATTATTTCCTACACTACTTAAATGCTATAACTTAAGTGACAGCCATTTACACCCAGATCAGAACACAATTCAGAAAAAAAATGAGAATCTCTAACTGACACTGGAGAAAACTAGACACTAATTCCATTTGCTATATTTTGCTGATGACAATGAGGATAGCATTTGCAAAAAAAATTGTTACCAGTTCTTTAACGACCAACAGGTTGTTAAGACCTTTGTCATGTAACTCATTGGAAACCTAACATTTCCAACAGCAGAGAGCCCTCTAGAGCTACCACAGGATAACAGTTCAGCAACCCACCGGGAGAAGGCCACCAACGCCGCTTTACTGCAGCACTCGGGCTCTTCACAGATGCCCATCCAGCTATCAGATCAAACCTGATTTTACCAGGTTCAGCAGAACAGAGATTAAACCCTATAGTCACAATTTGGGACTAATGTCTGTTGAATTGCCACTGAACCTAAAAAACTAA
Organism: Microhierax caerulescens; assembly: GCA_035590215.1. Classification (NCBI taxonomy): domain Eukaryota; kingdom Metazoa; phylum Chordata; class Aves; order Falconiformes; family Falconidae; genus Microhierax; species Microhierax caerulescens. Next base: position 63,816,791 of record JAVJGJ010000060.1, on the reverse strand, counting down.
AATGTAACAATAGGTTTCAGAGACATTGTGCAAGGACTTTAAAGACAGATTTTTATTAGTTATAAAACAGATCTTTGTAAAATCACCAAATATCTGGAAAGCCAGATTTTTCATGACAGTGTATACTCACACCAAAATAATTGGCACTTTGTGCAGTTTAAACGCTATTTGGATGTATGCTTCCTAGAACAGAGAGCTCTCCATAAGGAAATGCCCTATCAGTGTAAAAATTTCTACACAGAAGATGTATTCTGCTGAACTTTATCACAATAAGCTTCACCAGCTTTCACTACAAGTGCTCAAAACAGAACCCAAGCAAAATCTGTTTAACTGGTTATTAGACACTTGTCAGTTGCCTCCACTCTTGCGCCTGCACTGTAGCAAACCATCAGTAAAAATATCTCCTTAAAATTAAATTATGAACTGACAATCTCTACTTACACAGCACGGAGTTTCCTATTCCCCTCTCCCCAATTACAGTAAAGAGTTGTAACATAAATCACAGGAAAATAACTGAACTATATCCTTTAGCTCTACTGTCAAGACTTACAACTGTGAAAAGCAGTAAGCACAACTTTATTCTCTCCTCATTGTGATCAAAAATTTCTGCAAGAATAAAATTTCTGAAAAAATAAACTCACCCGTTTTCTCAGAACCAAAACCCATCAATACATAACATTTTGGGACTGACAACTGAATTACAGCATGCCAACCACAGGTTTGGTTCCACATTTTAAGAGCTTAAGTTAACCACTGAAAGTTATAAGCTTAACTTTCTGTTTGTTAATTCATCAGGCTTAATTATGATACCAGTCTGCAGTGTGCTCAGGGAACAACAATCTCTTGGACACTTGAAAGAACCCACAAACAGCCTTCAAACATGCTTTCATGGGCAAGTATAAAGTAATGTTTTATTACCAAAATAAATTTCTAAGAGCCAGCACTTCACTGGAGGGGGGAGGTGAAGAACAAACTTGCAATGAATATGATGAGAAGAGGTAGTATGTTTACTCTGCTGGCAATGGCATTAAGCACCCTTTTCTGATCTCTAGCTAGAACTCAAAAACCACAGCAAAACGCTCCTGTACAGGCAGAGACAATCCAAAATGTCTCAGCACCTGGCCAAATTCACATTAGGATCAACAATTCACAATTAGGATTTTTAATAGTGAAGTAAGCAGTAGGTATGTAGTAAATTCTCCATCACTATTGATTTGGTTTAGTGAGGCAGGATTTTTTTTTCCTAAAAAAACAGTTTTTAAACAAGGGAATTCAGGCAAGAAAATGATTCAAAGCAGCCTCCTAGCCACATGATCAAAATTTTTCTTGTGACTTTCTAAAGTGTACTTCTTTCCCATAGCTCAGGCTGGGTCTCATTTACTGGCTCCATTTCCTAGAGTGGCCTTTTAGGATGCTCTGGAAGCTTGGAAATAACGAATCTCTTTAAATTCTAGTCTTCTCAGAAGATTGCCCTTAGGCCTGAAATCAAACAGACTTACACTTACAGAGTAACATATGAATAAGAGCAACAAAACACTGTTTTCAACACTCAAATCTATATAAAGTGGCTGGAACTAATTAGTATGATCCATTTTAACTTATCCTGAACTTACTAAGATACTTTATGTTGACTTGAGAGGGGCCCGAATTGAGTCATCTAAAAACAGAACTGAAACAAAAATGAGACAGTATCAAAAAAAATGAGGTTCATTCCCTTCCTCTTCCTGCGCATTTCTGTCCTACCGTCTGACCTTTGTTCCGTACCTCTTACCTGTTCCATAGTCTCATATCAACCCAGTATTAAAAACCCTACCTTCAGCCAGTTTATCCCTTTATCTCACAGCATTATGCAATTGCTACGTATCTGGTAAATATATACTTCCAAGCACCCTTAACAACTAGGATGAACAAAATGTTCTCCATTTGGCAAGGTCTCCTCTTTCCTATCTCTTTTCCAAGCTCCCCGTCTTGGTCACTCAGCTTTGTGAATAAATCCATTTTCCCCTCACAGCTTCCTCAAACAGTAGCAACATGAATTTCACTCTTACTCTGTCCAAGGCAGCACCAAGCCAAAGGAGACCTGTTATTTTTACTCTATAGACTCTCAGAAAAGACCAGCCTTATAAGTAGCAAAGTAAGCCACAAGAGCTCTCAGTCCAGTACAATATCACACCAGGTCCAATTAATACATGAAAAGCCCTTTTATAGCCATTAAAGTTAGATTTGTTTAATGAAAACAAACTGTATAGAATTTTTTTTTAAAAAAAAAAACATCAATCCCAGAGCAACAATAATTAAATCAATCTAAAGAAATCCGTAAGAGGAAATAAAGGCAAAGCAACACTGAAAGGAGACAAAGTCTTATATTATTAGACTAATGGATATAGCTGGGGAGGAAATGCAAGCTTCCATGCTCTTTAATTAAAAAAACATATGACATTATATTGTTAAATTTAACAAGATCCTGAAAAAATATTGCACAGAAATGTAGAAATAGGTATATTTTCAATAGACAGAGCTATAGAAGCTTCAGGTTTCTGGGAATACACCAACTGTACTTGGGGAGGATTGGCAAGAAACCTCCCTTTGCCTGTTCCTCTGCAATTGTGCAGAACAGCGAGTAACTCTTACCCTGGCAAAGTCCACTGTCGGTGGCAACATACTACAGGAGTAGCAATCTGAGTATGGCAGGTCTCATAGTCCTGTTAAAAGCTGCTTCCTGAATTGATATGATGTTATGATCTATGCTATTACTGGCTGAAAACATTAATTTAACCCAATTAGTTGTTACATCTGCCAATCCCAACACAGCACTTAAGCCAAACCAAAACAAAACCCAACAAAAAACACTCCCCCTACGCAACATGCTATCCTTGAAGTCAGGAGTGCAGTTCCCTGTTCCAGCTATTTTTATATCAAGCCTACAGCTATATTCAACAATGCAAATTTAATGCAGAAAATTCTCAGAAAAAAAATTAAAAATCACTGTTTTATATAGATCAGTCACTTCTCTATCCTAAACCCCCAAAAGCCCATGGCCATAAACTCCAGTCCTGTTGGGACACATGGCTATGCTACATTTTTATGAGTTTTATTCTATCTTACATCCAGTTTTCAGTGCCTAACAAACTGCAAATAGCTATCATTACTTCCAAGCTATCAATACCAGTAAATCTTTGATATTCTGAAATAAAGTTATTGCCTTCTTTTATAATCAAGTATAATGCCCCTGCATCAAGGATCATTATTATAGAAGACAGGGCTTAGACATAAAACAAAAGGTATGTGCAGGTGACATCAGTTGTACATGCCTGTGCAGAGACACTGAGCAGACCCACACCAAGACCAGCGGGGAGCAAGAACACACGGCCATCCTCATTAGAAACACATCAGGGCAGTAAACTACATGTACAAACCGAGGGTCATAGCAGAGTCCTCAGCTTTTTCCCTTCCCCCATAAAATGTGTATTTCTGCAGGAGATATATGGGAACTAGCTATGAAAGTCAAGCAATTAAAAAGCATTTCTGAGGTATTCATGGGACTGTACCAGCCACAAGTGCCTGACAGCTCTACGCGTGTGCAGGTCCCTGGAGAGCCATCACACTTCAATTACTATCACTAACATTAGTCATTATCAGGCTGGCTTCAGTCCCTGGGGAAGGCAGCTTGTGATGACAATATCCAGCCTCTCCTTGTAAAACAATTCATTAGGCAAAGCAGAACAGCTGGGGCAGCCACGTGGAGGTCTGCAGAGTGGCCGCCCCACCGGGACCTCCAGCCCCCCTCTTCCTTTTGGAGAGGGGCTGCCACCGCCCCCATGACAGCTGTAAAAGTCTCTGGGGACACTTCAGGTTTAATCAGTGCTCCTTATACTCAGGGGAAGCATTTGATTGCAAACTTAAACTAATGGCACTCAGAAGGTTACAACAATCATCAGATAAGAGGCTTTAGGGCATTTTTATCTTGTTCTAATGCTCACAAGTTAATGAGGCAATAAGAGACAGATACTATCAGACCTGGTCTAGCAACATTTTATAGCCGGGATGTTCAGAGCTGCATTTACTGGGGATGCAAGAGGTAAGGTGGCAAGCCCGTTTACTGATCTTCCAGAAGACTTCATGCTCAGAACAACTGAAACCACTCAAATCTACAAAATACTAGGTCATTTTTTTATGTAGCATTATCACCTGCTTCAAAACAGAGAAAAGTGAAAAGGAATATAGCAATACCCCACCGACCTACATTCAGTCTATTTGACAAATACAGTGTATTTCCTTTCTCAAAGCACAAATGCTTGCTGAATGAAACAGTGACATTGATCCTTACCTTACATACTGGATAATTCCACTGACTCTGAGCTAGCAGGGCAAACATGCCACCAAACAGGTAGATAATCCCTGGTATTAGTATGTATACATACTAGTAATTTTCAACCTTTACAATGCTTGCAAATAGAGATATATTTATATATAAAGTCTCTAAACAGCCGAGAAGAACCTTGCTTTTCTTTTTTTTAGTTACCCTGCTTGTGTCCCAGGCTGAAAAGTACTTGATATTGAGATCTGTTTGTTTCATCACCACATTCTCATTTTACTTCTACTGACAACATACACAATATTCTAATGATGCCTTCCTGTGGCATGCAATAGCTGCAAGCAGGAGACAGCAACAAACAGCATACAGGATAGGATACTTAACAATAAAAGCTTTATATGCTATTTTTTCAAAATCTGTGATTTTTTCCAATTTCTTGTAAATGAAAGTTAATGTGAACTCCACCACACAATTAGGGAAATAGGGAGGGACACACAAAAAGGCAAATAAACTGATCAAGCAGAACAGTGGCAGTGCCAGAAACTGAACCAAGGTCTCCATAATGTAGTGTGATTGTCAGTAAAATCAGCTGCGGCTCTGCAAATAGGTCCAGCTACCCGCACTGTGGAAGAAAATGCTCTTTTCACTCCTGCCACAAGCCAAAATTTACAGGAAAACATTTCAGACAGAGGTGATACACACATAATCTTTCCAATATTTGTAAATACAGAGGAAATAGTCTATTAAAACAGAACAAGTGAGAAAGTTTAAATTGAATAAAGGTATAGATGGCGAAAGAATTTTAAATAGTAAGTACAGACCAGTTGCAAAGGTTTGAGAGTCCCTACCAGAGCATCTCCCGAGATTTGTTTGGCATTTCTGTGTTTTTAAACCGTAATGGAAAAATGCACATAACCTTATGCTTGATCAAACTTTTCCCCATCTTCAATTCCTCCACTGACAGTAGTCTACAAGTTATCCTGTCAGAATGAGAGTAGCAAAAAATAGGCTTCTGACAGTATAATGTAAGAACATTTTGTTTGTAGTCATGTTTCTTTCTGTGCCAAGCATGTGGCAGGTAGAAATGCTTTAATGTGACAGCCCATTCCTTTACTCTAGCGGCTAAAAGCTCCTCAGTCAAGCCCCACTGACCCCCTGCTCGTCTAGACAGATGATGGTGGTTTCACTGTTCATTTCAGCCAAGACACATAAGAACCTCTGTGTATGTTGAGGACTCTTCCTCTGCCTAAAGAATGGCATTGAATGGACTCTATCTCCCTACACAGAAAAACAGGTTCCCCAGCCCAAGTTGCATAGACTCACATCATCACCTCTGTGGATGGAAGTATTTAGAAGTCAGTCCATTCATCAACCCCAAAAAGCATAAAAGCCATCACTGCAATACAAGAATCTTTGTGTTTCTCACTCCTCATCAAGTTGCTCACATTCAGGCAGACCATGGAGTTGTACCTGAGGTCTCCTGCTTAAAGCCCATGAGTTGAACCAGCTGTTTGGTGCTGTATTCAGCTGAGGTTGGAGAATGCAAGCCTTGAATGAACTTACTTCTAGAAAGGATCTTAGACCACAGAATCATCAAATCACTGGATGATCTGGGTTACAACAGCTCAGGAGGTCTCCTACTCAAAGTAGCATTGATTATGGGGTCAGATCACGTTGCTTAAGTTATTTATTCAGTCAGGTCTGGAAAACCTCCAACAGAGACTGCACAGCCACCCTGGTGGCTGCACATGTTACACTGCTTGACTGACCAATGCTAATATTCCAGATGTCCTCACAAAGCACAAATTACTGCTTTGAGAAGCATAGCAAAAATCCTGCAAAAGCTAATTGGTGATGGATCAGATCAATGATCTCAGTCTTCAAAGTAGTTTGGTCAGTTACTCTCCAGATTAATCAGATCTCTTCCTCTTCTCCACTGACACTGAAAGGCTCCCTTCTCTTAGCCAGTAAGTATGTATATCAGCCTTCACTCTTATCAACATAAATTCAACTCCTCTTTTCCAGAAAGGATCAAACTATTGCAGCATTTCCTCCTACTACTGAACAAAGTATAGGAGTCAAAGGGGACTTTCAGAAGAGACATTTTTATGAAAGGAATACTAGGGTATAACACAAATGTTTTGGGTGTGTTTCTCTCTTTTTTGGGGGTGTGTGTGTATGTGTGTGTTTGGTTTGGTTCGATTTTAATAAAGTAAGTCATACATCCTGGTTGAAGTACTCAGAGGTCAACTTTGTTTTAATAAAACTGGATCCACAAACTAGGCATGGGGATGTAGAAAAGGAGAGGAGGAAGATAAAAGGAAAAAAGACAGACCTTTCAATAAAGATCAGGTAAAAAGCATCTTATGGTAACTCAGCTTTTATTTGGCATGTTGCTGTTGTGTTGAGCATCACTCATTAAGATCAACAGCAGTTTTAAGGGCACAGTTAATCTGCCAGCTATTGGGCTACTTAGCACATGGTCATTATACTTAACTTTGGAAACTCAGTTACCCCAGCTAGATGGATGCTGCCTAACATTTGAAAAGCTTCCCTTTCTATTTCCAACATCAGGCTCCAGAATTAACAACCATGCAATGGCAGATGTCATCTTAGCATTTCTAACACTCATACATCTATGCACATTTAAAAGCTATCTATACAATCACAGCATTTACACTGTTTATGATAATCTCCTTTCTGTAAAATGTGTCCAGCAGACTTAGAAAAATTCAATCAACTGCATTTGGTGGTCTCAATGGATACCTGACATAACGGAAATCTGGGTTTTTACAGTCACTTTGAATATTTAAAAATAATTCGGTGAGAAAATAATTACCTTCTTACTGTGACAAAAAATCAGTAAGTCATAGAAAAAAAAAAAACAACAAAACCCACAAACAAAACCCCAAACTATATCATAAAAAAAAAGAATATACACAAATATCAACAACAGGCATCAAACAGAAAATAAAAGCAAAGACAAATTGCAGAAGTTTGAACTTTTGACACATTTAGGAGACTTTTAGAGAATTTTCCCCTTTTCTCAAACTCCAATAGTATATACCTTCTGCAGCAAGCAGAGTCATCAGTGCCTGGAGACTAGGATGCCATATTAGTACCTGCCACCAAAATCCACAACAGCACCTTCCCCTCAGAGTAAGGGAGGGGGAAGAAGGCAAAGATGCAGAAATTTCTTGAAGCTTAGAGAAATATTTATTCTACTTCACCAGCAGACAGAAAACACCCAAAGGATCCATGCAATATTTTTTCCATATATGACAGTTACCTAGATACAGCATTTGTTTTATGGTAAGAATGCACAATTTATGCATATGGGTAGTATCACATTTGATATCATCAGTAGACTCCATCTCCCTGATTTTGTATTTAAGAACAGTCTGGACCTCCTTTTTTTTTTTTCTTCACAGAGAGGGCAACACAACCACACACCCAGTTATTTAAAAAAAAACAATAGCAGCCAAGGTCCAGACTCAATTTCTATCCTCACCATCACAACCTAATCTCCTGGCAAGTTAATGCAAATCAAAGTGAACACTTCTCTGACACTGGTAGCAAAGCGTGTTCCTCTCCCAAGAGAGACCTGTAAAACAGGACAGTCACTGACAGCAGTACAATTACTGACACAGATACAGACTTTATGGACATGTTTATCTCTGCTGTAAATCCACACTCTCTCTCCACTCCGATTCATGAGTCATAAAGAAATTGCAGATAATGAAAAAGTTGGAGAAATTTACAGCGTGTCGGAAACCTCAGACAGCCAGAAGAAATTAAAGAGCTGACTGAGGATAAATCACACAGGTACAATTAAAACTTCCTATACCTTCTTCACTTCCAAACCAGGGCACAAGCCAATGGAGATGATGAAAAGTTGAGGTCATGACTCCTCTGACTATAATCATTTCTTAACTACCTACATGTCAAAATTAGCTAATTCACAGATCACATATGAATGGCAATTTCAAGCCGGCATTCTGATGTCTCGCTCTTCCAAAGGGAGCTGCCCCAGAAGAATCCTGCCTGTAAATAAGCCACCCAGTGAGCAGTATAAGGAAAGGTGATTTCATCGTCCTCTGCAGATGCAGAGTATCTCTTACCATAGCGCTGTGCATTAAAATGAAGAAGCAGATGTACAGTGTGGGAGGAGGGTATAAAGAGAATCAGGAGAAAGGCCAAGGTTTCACCTAGGAATCATGGCAGCTTGGACATCACAGTGACAGGGCCATATAACCACCTTAATGGACAATGTAAGCATTCTTTTCACCTCTCTGAAGCAATCAAATAGGGACCAAGAATTACTATGAATGTAAGCTGAAAAGAGACTCCATATTTTTTCCTACTAAGGAAACAAACCCAACCATTTCAACTGATTGTGTCGTTCCTGAAAAACTCCGTGATAATCTCCTAATCCACAAATGAACAAACCAAACTGTGACACATTTTCTTGGAGAAGTCTACTAACTCTGCTAAGTAACTCCTTAAGCTAACTTCATATTACAGAAATCCATTGTCCAAAGAGCATAATTTTGTTGTCCAGCTATAAAACTCTGCCTTCAAGCTTTGAAGCACATGAAGTATACTGTTGCGCATAAAGTCCTTGCCAAACACAGTACTAAATAACAAAATAAGGGAGAAATATGCTTTCAGGCAAAACTGAAGCACGATGAAGATTCATTCAGCAAGGCAGGGAATGTAGAAACGAACCAAGAAAAAAAAACAGTTGCAGCAAAGAAAATTCTAAGCAGAGCAAAAATAACTGAAGTACATGCACCTCAGTCTGCTTCCGCCTATGCAGGACAGCTCACGCTGCAAGAGTAAATAAAGCGTGTATTTTAAGTTTAAGGACATAATGAGCACAAGACTCAGCATACAATGTTCTCCTCCAAGCCAAGCATATTTAGAACTATGTAGGTGATTCCAAAATGTATTTTCTTCCTTCTTGCTTCTAAGTAATACAGACATACTAGTGCTAGAAGCACTATAATTCTGAAGGTGCCGGCTTTTAGAAAAGGCAAAGTGAGCATCCTCCTTACTCTTTTGTCAGCAGTCAAGATGTTAAGAACACTGCTACATCCTTCTAATAACTGGCACTGAGATCCTACTGCTGTGGGATCTAGGTCTGGATCCGTATCACACAATCCTCTTTCACTTTATTTCCTTCTTCCTTCTCTAAAAGTCAGTTCTCTTCTCCAGCTCCACCACAACACTACCTAAAGTCTATTTCACCAAGGAAATAAGGAAAGAGTTAATGTTCAGGAAAGAATCTGCTCTTCTACATAGATTCTAAAACCTCATTTTGGCTAATAAGAAGCCACAAAACAAAACAATCCAGTTCACTTTTTCAAGCAGCTTCCCAGGCTGTGGGGTGGACATACAGCTTTTACTAAAATGGACTAAGAGACTTCAGAAGATACCATGAGACAGACACTCCACTGACACCCTGAATATTAAACAACTCTTTACTTACACACACCTGTTGATATGTTGATTTCCTACAAATACAAGAATCTGAAACATTTGGTTACAAACAAGTGTATATACAGACCAGAAAAGGCACTAAGCAACTGCACTGCAGGAGGGGGGGCGGCACGTTCACAAACGTAAAGTAAAGCTTCTAACCTTAACAAGCATTTGCTGATTGACTCAGGACTAAAGAAAAAGTAGTTACAGTCAGGAAATATTTTAATCTGATCAATTACCTCTCTGATGCAAGCCTACTTGGGTATGAAGTCCAGGTGCTTTGCATGGAGCCTAAAAGGCTGCCTGTCAGTACTACCTGTAGACACTCCCTAGAAAAGACAATCCGCTACAGAAAAGAGACACTTCTGTGAGAGGACAGATACATTGTCCTTCCTCCTTTACTTACTTTGATTCCAATTCAACAACTTACACAAAGTACAGATTTAGTAACTTTCAGGCCCTGTTTTGCAGTTTAATAGGCAATACAAGTTCAGTCCACCAATGACAGAGCCCCTGATTCAAACATAACCCACCTACAATCAGCATCAAAAAAGAAAGACAAAAAATTTACAAAAAAACAACCCCAAAAAAACCAACAACCCAATGAGTGAGTTCACATTCTACCATGTAGGGAAGAAATATCCTAGCTTTGAAATTACCCACATCAAGGGCAGCCTGCAAGGATCATAGGCAGAACTAGTATGTACATGTTTTTCAAAATATACTACAGTTAAATCCTGCTGAAGGAAAAAGATGAACTGTTCTGCCCCTCCGAACCTACAAAAAGCTGAACTTGCAGGCAAGAGATCACAATAGACAGCATGGAGAGAAATGAAAAACCAAAGACTACCAATCTGAGAAAGAATGGCCATCTGTAAATAGGTTGGAGTTCAGAAGGACTCCTTTATGGTTTTCCAGAAAATTCAGGGGCTGCTGAGGCTGCAGAGGACTACAATTCACAGCCAGGGACAGCTTAACTTGGGAGCAAGGTAGCTGTTCCTCATTCATGCACCTATCTGTCTCCTGCTGTCTCTGGAAGGGTCTCTGCATTACAGTGACAGTGATTTCTGGGAGCAGTTTGCTTACCTACCACACAGTATAGCCTATTACTAAAAAAAATAAACAAACAAAAAAAAGCCACTGTCAAACAAAAGGTCCACCACCTTGACTCTGACATGCCAATGGCAAACGCATATAGGAAAGCACAAGAGCAGGGAAGCACATAGCTGTACCCGCCTCATAATCTTTCCCAGTTTTCTGCATCTCCAAGATTTCCAAACCACTGGTGACATTTCTGTAGTTGGACACTCTTGATGGATTTATCTTCCAATAATTTATCTCATTTATTGAGCAAGATAAACTCTATGCCCACAACCTCCAGTGGCAATGAGTTCTGACTTTAATGCACAGTGCAAGTATCTCCCCATGTTTGTCCTGACTCCCGTAGTATGAGAAACAGTGAAGAGCCATTCCCTATCCATACTTTCTCTGCATTAATATTTTACAGATCTTTTTCACGTACTGCACCAGTTGTCTCTCTCCAAGCAAAAAACTCCTAGTCATTTACTCATTCTTCCTATTAACAAAAATTATCACTGATTGACTAAACCCTGACTGACTTTTCCTTTATCAGTCTGTGGTGCTAAAAGATGGCCAACTTTTTGCTGCTCACCTGACACACACCTCCCAGATCATCCAGATCTAATTCTTGGGATGATAGCTAGCATCAAATAGCTCTTCCACTGTACCCTTAGTATTTAATTTGCTCGAAAATATAAGGAAAACAAATCAGCATTACAAAGAAAACAGAAGCAAAGGCTAGAGTCCAGTGAAAGCCAGGGCACACAAAACCACGGCGGGCTATAAATAGGGAGACTTGGTTGAGCATGTTCAGTAACTGTTGCATTGCTCTTGTGCGTGAGGATTTGACGCTGGGTAATAGTAATTCTTACGATCCTAATTTTACAGGAGGAAAAGCACAAAACAGCTTCAGCTCCAAATAAACATTCAATTTAACATAAGAGAGCAGACTAGCAAAAGTCACTGACAGGGAAATTACAAATGGTATTCACATATGTGGGGTCAGTTATCCCAAATTTTCTAACATTTAAGGCAGACACTGTACAAAAGTCCCATTACCTCTACAAACATATGGGCTTAAAAAGACCAGGCATTTCAGGAGGTCTTGCACTAGTGATATCATCAAAGCTATGTGATAGCTTAGCAGCCAGACAAAATCTCACTGATGCCAGAGGGATTGTAAGTATGGTTGTGATACCAGGTATAAACACACACACACACACTTTAGGATTTCTGAACCAGTATAGCAGGTGTTATCTGAATAATAACAGAGATTCACAGGGAGGCGACCGCAAGGCCTTTAGAAAGTCCCTGGACAACCATATTCCTTCAGTAACATGGTGTTTTACCTGCTTCCCCATCCTACCCATCTGTTACTTTTACACATAGGTTTGTTCCAAAGTTTAGGAAAAAAACAATTTATTTTTTTTTTAAGAAAATGTATTTTTCTCTGTAGTTCAGATACACCTCTCTGTATATGTATACTCAAAGGGATGACACAGCAGATCTTTAAAAGTAACTGCAGTCAAGGATAATTAAAATCTCTTAACACCAAGTTCAGTCTACTTACTAGCAATGTATGCACTTCCCAGAGCTGTTAGCTCATGAAACCAAGAGTTTAACAATCTCCTAAAGTCAGCTTTGACTCAGTGGCTGTGAATGGGTCATAGAAGTGGAAAAAACTGAACTGGGTATCTAAATTTGCAGTTATTTACACAAACTGTTTTGAAACTTGCTGCTTTGTGGGCCACAAACGTTGAGTCAGGATCTGTGACTGGGTTCCCAGATAACAACTACCTCCCACCTGCTTGCCACATCAGCTGGGGTCTTCTCATTCTGCAGTGCTTACTACCCTGCTCCAGGCAAAGCTGGAGGGACACGGGGAGTGAAAGAGCCCATAACAAGGCAATATGCCTACACCTTTTCTTTTTCTAGACTTCTGCCAACAGCAGAGATGAGACTCACTGGCTGTAGCTCACATTCAGCAGTGATACTATACCTCCCAAAGTCACCCTAACTACATGAACCAAAAGTAGGGGTGTTCATTGAGCCCTGTCTCTACTCCCACCCTTACTATACCTACATTAACAGGGACAAAAAAGTCCACACAAAGAAGGATTTTTAATACATGGTTTTGATGTATTTTAACCAATAAAATAACTCTTTAACAGAAGGAAAATAGAAGCTCTACCAAGAGAACTGAAGCAAAAAGAGAAAAGCAGTAACAAGCAAGAGGGTAAGGTAGAATATTACATAGCTTAAAAAGGAGGCAAGGAAACAAGCTGAGACCTCAGAAGAGATGTTGAAAACCGATTTATTTTAAAAAGATTTTACTATCATTATTATTATTGATACAAGGTCCTGAGCCTGGAAGCTGCTGGAGAACTCCAGAATCACCCTGTAGCAAAGAATAAATACACAAACCCGAGACCTAAGGATAGCCTATCCTTTAAAGGGAGAGTAAAAATAAAAAAATAAATCATTGGCTCATGCTACAAAAATCCTGCTTCATTCAGGGAAGGCTATCCTTGAGATGAATTCTGTGCTAAGGAAGGGATGAATATTCTGCAAGGAACAGACGTGAGTGAGCAAGAACCCACCCACTAGCATCCTAGGATGACAGCTGAAGAGATTCCCCATGATCACCTTGGAGATGCTTTCTGATCCACAAGAAAGGTGTTCAAAGTCATCAGCAAATTAAAAGGTGCAAATAAGAAATGCTGATTTATATGATCTAACCCTTTTTTTTACTGGCAGTTCAATGGCCTGCACCTTAGTAAAAGGGAAGTGGAAGTACAGGAGACCATGCAGCCACCAGTCAGAAATATATTTTCTAAAAAGCATTATCCATTTGGTTAAAAAAAATAGAAATAACAAAGTTGCAAAATATCCACTGAACAGAAGTCTTCTTAAACCGCAACGGTAAAACAACACCGAAAATAAGCAATTCATCTTGTCTGAATAGACACTAAATGTATTGGGTACTACTGAAGCTAGAAGAATTGGACACATGCCTGGACAGTTCAACAGTTACTTTATTCAGAAATTTACTGAACCCTCAGGCAGGGAACTGGCATTATCAAAAATTGCATTAACCACTTCAGTTGTCAAAGGTCTCCTTTGATATTATCATCCCACATTCTCAGGCTGATGTGTTATCAGATAATGCTACTGCAGTCTAAACAGGTTTGTGCTATACTGCACAGAAATCGTAACAGAGGGTAAGAAAGCCCGACTCCTCAGATGCCCATATAAAATACCGGAGGAAGCTCTGTTAGCACTATACAGTGAATGTCATTCAGGCTGGAATCTCAGACTTTTAGCAGTTAAAGTCACGTCCAAAGTTTCTAGTTCACTGTTTCTTGAACTTACTGTTACAATCCAAGCAGTGCAAGTCTATCCAGTTTCACCTGATAAAGAAACACTTTCACAGAACTCTGCACTAATTAAGATACAATTATTTAAATCGCACAGGAATATGATGCTCAAAAGTGCAGACCAGTAAAATAGCAGCGACTCTAAAACTGGCTACTTTTAAAAGTGGAGGACAACTGTAAATCAAACCAGGTGTCAAACAAGCTGGAAGGAAAAACTAAGTTATATGTTAACAATTTAATTTGATTCACAGAAGCCATAGGATGTTCAACAAAATAGTCAGGGTTATAGAAAGTAAAAATAACCCTATGGGGAAAAGAGAAAGTCAGTTGTAAAGAACATAAATCTGTGAGAAGAAGCAACTAGAAGAGGAACTGAGAAATCCATGGCCAAAAAGTTTGGGACTTCAGGAATTATATACAATAAGAATGTGGAATCCAGATAACAGTATTCAATCATTCCTAGATGAAAGCAGCAAAGATGGACAGAGCATTCAACACATTTGTTCCAAATTTGTCAAGAGCCTGCTTATACAGAGAAAATAGTAAGACAGTTCACATAAATTTAAGGAACAGGGCCTGCAATTCAGTAAATTATTAATTTATCAAACTACATCATGTCAGATCAATTGCTTAGATTTCAGCTGCAGTGTTGAAATAGTACTTTGATGAAAAAACTTTTAAAAAGGTACCCAGTCCCACATGTCACTTTGCCTAATGAATTCTAATACAAAATTAACATGAAGTGTGCTGTGAAGTTGTTCAGTAACAGACTCGCAACATAATTAGAAAGTCACTAGATAGATACATTTTGTCATGGAGCGCCACAGGAATCACTCTGGTCCTGCACAGCTTTTCATCAGTAACCTGGATGAAAACAGAAGTCTTTGAAAATATAAAGGATTTGAGACAGGATGTAGAAGAGGAGCTGGAAAGAAAAGTTGCTAACACAATGAGGCAGAATTGTTTCTCACACTCAGTACAGTTTGAAACGTACTGAAACGTTTGGAAATACTGTTAAAAAAGACAGTGCACGTTCAAAAACAATCTCAGGAAGAACTTCAAACCGTGACTGAACCGCTACGGTTTCATCACGAAGCAGCAAGGCTGCTGCGGGAAGCCTCATGCTGCCACCTAAAGGGGACGGGCAGCAGCGCTGTAATCATGACTTCAATTAACAAGTCAAAAGGGGACAATTAAATTTCCATACACAAAGACATAATCAAATCCAATACCTCTGGACTAAAATCACAGGTCCCTTAACTTTAATGAACAGATCTTTTGGATTTTTCTTCTTGTTCTCTCACTTAACCTAAGCCTGCAAGAGAAAAGAACTTAAAGACTGTATTAGGAAAAACAGTCCTCAGAAGCTCTGTTCAAACTCTGCTTCTAATTTTCTGTGAAAATTTTCCGAAGATAAATTTATATTATGACAGACAAAGCAGTCAATGTATTGTTGCTTAAAAGGAAAACGCACTGAAGCAACAAGAAGTTACAAACATGGAGAGCTTTCATAAAGCTTGAAAACTCAAGGTTTCTGTTACTATAGACTAAAGGTTGTAACTGCTGGACCTCAGATATTTCATTGTTCACTCACTTTGTGTTCTTTCCATATTTATTTGTTCTCAGTAAAAATAAACAGAAATGCAGGCAACAAATATTACTAAGCAAACGACCATCTTGTTAGCTTTAAGGTAACTTGGGCTCTGCTCAAAATTCCACTTAGCAGGACAAAGCTGTCTGGCATTTAAGCCTACAGCTTAACTGACAAAGCCAGTCATCAGCCAATCTTTGTATTTGACACAGTTTCACACTGTTATATTTTTAACTTCTACCCTACTAAATGCAGGAAAATAAAATAGTCTTAACAATCTGTTAACAAAGAAAGCATTAAGGATATCCTATGTTTACAGTCAGGAAGATTCTAAAGGTCTATTACTGCTTTTCCTTATCCACCGAAAAGAAGGTGGAAGACCTGTAAGTTTTAAAACTTCTGGTGCTTTGTGCAGTCCAAGAGCAACTGCAACTAAGGTCTATGCTAGAGTAAAATTAAGCAGGAAAAGTTACACATCAGTATGTACAGGTAGCATTTAAAAGAAACACAATACTCCTGAAATCCTCAAAGCTGGATCAACCTGTTAACATCAGAGTCCTAAATACCATGATTAAAGCAGCTCCTTCTTCAAAGAAAACTGACAAAAATTGGCTGTTTCTATGTGGCATGAAGGTCAAGTTTAGTACTCACCTTCTGCCACAACTGAATATAGAAAAAATAACATCTACAGAAGCAGAAAACAGTATGAACACTAAGTGACAGGACAATCCTATATACAAGAGAGTTTCACTGCAGGGGCATGAAGTTCAGCTGAAGTACTGCCACAAGTATTCCGAGAAATAGATTCAGTATCTGAGTGGGAAATTAAGCAAAGTGACCTGATTTATCCAAGGCAATGTTAAGCCAGGAACGGAAGTCTGTGTGCCATTAGGCAACACCAGACTGATGTATGACCACTCATTATTTCTCCTAAGATGCTTCCCCCACGCAGGTAAGCTGTAAATTGGAGATGTAAGCTTGCTCTCTCATCAGGTTTTGGAAGGTCACTAACTGTGACTGTCAGACACTTGCCAAATCTACCAACACACTTTTCCAGCTACAAATGTACCATGATCGCACGCTTTAGTGTGAAGATTTACAATGCAATCAGTTACATCTGTGTACAGCACTCACATTCATCCAATCCCAGCTGATAAGCCAGATTCTGCAGACCACGAACTTTTTCCATCAGATTAGCTGTAGTGAGGCTCCCCAACTCTAAGAAGAAAGAGAAAGTGTCAATTTTAACACTGTCTACAGCCCTCTAGTGACTGCTTACCTGTTTACTACTTCACAGAGCACTTTCAAGTCATACTTCTGACAAGATCTATTTTGATGTTTGAAATTCAAGCTGATGCTACCCCCAATTTTAACATACTGAGAGAAGACCAGTGTTCTCTAATGAAACAGACAGCCACAGACCTGGTTCATACTGTCATCCGCCGCCACTGCAATGAGCAACTTGCCCCATATTTTGTAACCTCTTGTAAGTTCACATTGCTACGTGAACAAAAGAGTATGCAAAGGAATGGACTTGCTATACATCAATAATGCGAGTTTAAGCACATTTCTTGTAGCAAGTCAATTTGTCTCACTTTCATTTTGTAACAATGTATCTGGAATTCACATGAGAGGCAGAGCATGCTCAAGGAAGTTTACTGCAAACTAATAGTTGTAACATGCAGCAATTCTACATGCTAGCTAGCCCTCCTGTAACCTGATCATACAGCCTTAACATTTGAACAGGCATGCATAGAGAGTCTCTGAACAAGTCAATCGATATGTCTAGCTGCTCACCAAGTCTGAGCAGCTGAGGGCCACCAAAAAATTGATGCCACTTCTCAAAATACAGGAGACACCTACTGCACTTACACTCAAAATGAGTACTTGTATTGTGCATCACTTGTTATCCTTTCCCCCCACCCTTTCATTATAACCGTTATTTCGTTACTGTTATTATTGTTCTTTCATTTTTATTCTGTTTGAATTATTAAATTGTTCTTATCTCAACCCCCAAGTTTTATATTCCTTTTCGATTCTCCTCCCCACCCCTCTGGGTGGTGGGGACCAAGCAAGCGGCTGCGTGGTGCTTGGTTGCCAGCCAGGGTTAAACCACGACAGTCAAGAGACAGGTAAGCGAGGCAATTTGAATTTTATATTTAAATATTGTCTTGGAGATAACTGGATTAATGAAAAATGTATAATATTAGCAAGATAAAGAGACTCCTGAGCTGGAGATTCTGCAAATGTGAGGGCTAAAGATCTGAGGCCACATGGCCACCTTCAAGACGTTTAAAGAGGAAGTGTTTTAAACCTCTTAAGTGAGTATTAAATTCCCATTTGCACTGGCAACTAAACTTCCCACCCACAACATCCATACTCACCTTTTAACATATCAATATCATCATTTTCTAATTCAGCCATCCACTTGGGAGGAGAACTTGTAATAGGCTGTTTTGAAAAAAATAAATGTTCATACAGAAGCAAGTGTATTTTTAGAATTAGACAAAGAAGT
Organism: Microhierax caerulescens; assembly: GCA_035590215.1. Taxonomy (NCBI): domain Eukaryota; kingdom Metazoa; phylum Chordata; class Aves; order Falconiformes; family Falconidae; genus Microhierax; species Microhierax caerulescens. The sequence continues at coordinate 63,798,429 of JAVJGJ010000060.1, read as the reverse complement.
GTGATCTCATATTGAAAACTACAAATGGCATTACACTGACAGCAAAAATATGAGAGTTACAGGTGCTCTGTAGAGGTATTTTTATGTTTAGATTTGTTTTCTAACTTTCCCTGGACTTTTTCAGTTAAAAACAACGTGCTCCCACCCACAAGCCAAAATCAGGATGAAAAGCGGGATTTCCTACAGATTAAAACTTATTTCTTCCAAGCTGTAATTCCCACAATCAGTTGCACCAGGTATGAGATACACATATATGTAAGAGACACGCTAAACCCGAAAGGATCATGCTCACATGATATATACTAGCATGATATATATATAGTGACGTTATAACAGAGACAGGTTTTACAGAGCAAAGACGTCAAGCCCACAAGAGGCGAGGGCAGCCCTGCCACCCGGGGCAGGGGGAGGCGGGGGCCCAGGGCGCTCACTCACGCTTTTGAAGGAGGCAGCGAACTCGGCGACACCGGGCACTGAGGAGAGAAAACGAACGGCGGGGGGGGGGTGAGGGCACCGGGCGGCAGCACCCGGTGTCCCGTCCCCCCCCGCGGCCTGGCCCGGCCCCTGCGGGCCCGGCCTGCGCAGCTGCACCCCCCACCCCACCCCCTGACAGAGCGGCCGCGGCCCCGTCGCGCTTACGCTGCTCAGGCCACAGGTCCGGCGAGGCGCGGTCCAGCTTCTCGAAGCTCAGCAACGAGGCCTCCAGGTCGGCGCCTGCAACAGAGACGGGGTGTGAGGCCCTGCCCAGGCCCCGCCGGCGGCAGCGGGACCGGCAGCGGGAGCGGCGCGGCCTACCGGCGCCTTACCGTCCGCAGGAGCCGCCATCGCACCCGCCTCACGTGACACGCCGCCGCCGCTCGCGGGACACGCGCCCCCCCCCCAGCACGTGACCCCACCCTCGCGGCCGCACCCACGCGGCAAAGGAGGGACAAATCCCCCGCCCGCCCACGACCCCCACGAGTCTCTCTCGCCGCCACTGCCAGGAGGCTTCGCCGCCGGGCGGCGCTCGGCCAATCCGGGCTCTGATGCTCGGTGGGCGGCTGAGCTCTGGCGGCCAATCCACGGCCCGGTTCGGGAGGGGGCGGGGCAGGGTTTTGCTGACGGCGATTGGTTGCGGGCCGCGAGGCCCCCGCCGGAGGGGGGAGCGGAGCCGCGGGGCCGGCGAGCGGGAGGCCAATGAGCGCGCCGGGGCGGGGCCCCGGGCGGGCGGGGGGGTGGCGGGCAACGGGGGTTGGGGGAAGCAACGACAGCCACGTGTTCGGGCCCCCCCAATCTGACACCCCCCGGGATGCGGGGCGGGGATGGGGGGGTCCGGGCCCCCCTGCTGGGACCCCTACACCCCCCTGCCCGCTCAGGGACCCTGGTGTTGGGGCCCCCGGTGTCGGGGCCCCCTTGCTCTGACCCCTACGCCACCCTGCCGGCCCGGGGTGTGGGGAAGGGTCCCAGGGGTGAGGGGCGTGGAGGGACCCAGGGGTTTGGGGGTGCCCCCCCGCCACGTCTCAGGGCCCCGGGGGGGGGTGAGCAGTGCCCGGGCCCGAGTCCATGGGGGGGGGACGTGGCCGTGGCCTCGCACGCTGGCGGCGGCTCCTCCGTGACGGCCAGCAAGCTGCGGAGACACAGGGGGGGAGCCTCGCACGAGGGCCTCGCACAGAGGTGCCTCGTGCATCAAGGTGTGTCCCCCTCCCTCCCTCCCTGGCTGGGCGGGAGGGGCTGTACAAACCCTTGTGCCTGGCGCCCGCTCACCAGGCGTGCGCTCTCGCACACGCGTGTGCCCTGCACCTTGTCACGCATGCTGACTCACGCCCGCGCGTCACACGCAGGGATGCGCGCACCCACCGGTGGGTGACTCACCGGAACGGCTACACCCACCCCGGCAAGATGGGCACCCCCGAGCCCTGGCGGTACACATGTGTGTGCAAGGCGAGCGGGGCCGCAGGCAGGCAAAGCCTGACACGCTCACACGAGGGAGATGGAGCCGCCACGCGTGAGCATGGCCCCGCTCAAGTGTGTGCAAGTGGGCCTGTGTGTGTGCAGAGCACTCACACACGTGTGGGAGCACGCACATGAGTGTAGGAGCATGCACATGGCTGTGGGAGCACACACACGCATGTGGGAGCGTGCACACGCGTGTGCACAGCACCATGCACATGGCTGTGGGAGCACACACATGCGTGGGGGTGTTCGGCACGGTGCACATGCGTGTGCACATGGTCCACCCACGCGCCTGGGCCCACCTCCCAGCCCCCTCTCCATGTTGAGGAGGGGGTTACCCTGCCCATCCCCCAGACCACGACA
>JAVJGJ010000060.1:63759061-63777664 GCA_035590215.1 Microhierax caerulescens | reverse complement strand
GGGGGGGGGGGGGGGCCGCGCCGCCGCCCAGCCCCGCCTCGGGCGGAGGGTCGCGCTGGGGGGGCGAGGGGGGGGGCGTCCGCCCCACAGCCCCGGCCGGGACCTGGGCGCCCTGCGCCGCCTGGCGGCCACCAGGTGGGTGACACCCCCGGCCCCCGGTCGGGGCCTGTCCCCGGTGCCCCGGTAGGGCGCGGCGTGGCGCCGGCGGGGCGTCTGGAGGCCCTCGGCAGCCGAGAGTCGTCGGCGTTTCCGTTACCCCGCTGGGGCGGCGGGGGAACGCCCTGCCTGGGGCGGGTGGCGGCTGCGGGTGGCCAGGGAGGGAGAAATGCGCGTTCTTGCCGGGGTTCCTGCCTCGCGTTACCGGTGCCGGCGGCGGGAGGAGGGCTGCAGGGACCCCCGGGCCGCGCTCGCCACCGGCGGGGCGCAGGGGGCAGCCGCGGGGACGTTTCCGTGAGGAGAGAACGTGAAGGTGGGGACGTGGCTGGGGCGGGCTCGGTGCGAGGGGTTCGGCGGCAGCAGGGGAGAGCGCTGAGGGGGCCGGCAGGGAAATCACCTCAGCCCTGGCGGCACTGCCTCCCCCCCAGCAATCACCTCAGCCCTGGCGGCACTGCCTCCCCCCCAACAGCACCAGTTACTCCAGTAAAAGCTCCTGCGGGGCCATTGGCGAACGGGAGGGCACAGCGCGCTCTGGGAAAGCGGCCTTGGGCTAATTAAATAGGAAAAGATTAAAACCCCAGTTGGCCAGGCATGAGGATAAATAAGTAATGTTTATGTGGAGCCGCAGTGTGAGGAAAAAGATTAAAGCTGCTGATAATGTGTGCTTGTGGGTTGGTTCTGCGGGTTTTCTTCTAGAGATTAAAGTTTTAGATCCAGAATTTTTTCCTAAAATATGTGTGCAAAGAATATCCTCCCATTATCTTTATGGAAATGCTGGGAAATTCTACCAATTAATTCAGTTATCTGTATTGTGACTTTTAAGCTGTGTGCTTTTAAGAAGCTTAATTTTTGTCAAAACAATCCAAGAAACCTTTTTTTTTTTTTTTTTTTTTTTTTTTTAGCTAGATAAAAATAACTCCAGAAAAAATGTAATGACTTTTTGTTTCAGGGGGGAAGGTAAAAATGTATTGTGTAGTCATGAGTGTTAAGTAAAAGCTGCTCATCTGGGAAATAGATCTTGTTACCATAAGAGCAGCTCATCTGGAAAATAGATTTTGTTACTGGTTTAGTGCAGAAGATAGATTTTCTGTTCTGGATGATTTCTGGTGTGCTGGAGCAATAAATAACAATATGAATTTAATTACATAAATTGTCTATTTTGTTTCCTAAACGCTTATATATTGTAAATGTTTCTAATTATTTTCTAATCTTTTTCTTTATAGCCAAATATTTCCCAGTAATATTTTAGGAAACAGAAGGGAAATTCTTGTGTATCTCGGGTTCGCTGTTTTTCCATCCTCTCAGAACAGACAGGTTGCTTTTTACAGGTAGATGCTCCTGTTGCTGTGGTTTGGGTTTTGCACGTTCTTTTGTCAGAAATATTCAATAATGTGAGTGAGACTTTCTGGTCTTGAAAACTATCGGTGTTTCTGTGTATGGTGAACTCTAATTAAGGTTGTGTTTTGCTGTCTTAAGGTTTATTATTATTATGGCAATGGTTTTAATTTTGTTGTTTAAGGAGAGTTTGGTTGGGTTTTAGATGGGTTTGGTTTTTGTGGTTTTTTCTTTCTTCCCTTTCCTATTTATGCTGCTGGTTTCGGCAGTCTCTATGCAGCATCCCAGAATTTCTGGATCATACAGTCTGGTAGCTACCAAGTCTTTATATTGGATGTGCTTCAACTTTTTGGTTTAGTATCTAAAATAGTCTTGCATGTGTTTCTCTGTATTGGGAAATTAGTGTTCTACCTTCTGTCACTGGACTCCGGCCAGCGCTGTAGAGGTCAACTGTTATGTCTGTGTAAATGTTTTACTAACTTGTTGAACTCAGTTAACTTACAACATGTTGAAATTCATCCTGTGTAATTATCTGAGCATGTTTCACTGCTTGTATTGAGGTATGATAAACTCAAATTTGAATAAAGCAACGTGACTGATAATTTCTGTGCCTCCGTGATACTACAATTTGCCTGATACATAGTCCACTCCTACTGGCTGAAAGTGAAGGTGAAGAAAAGAAGTGCAGGCACAGTGTCTCTTGTGGCAGTGCTCCGAAGTGGTTTTCGTTAGGAATCTCTGAAGTGGAATAGCTGTTGCTTGCATCCTGCTTCAGGTGTGTGCCTAATGTATTCACGATTCATGTTGGTTGTTGCTGATCATTTATAAAGGTAGTAACTAAAGCCTGATGATGATGGTGTTCTACCTGCTGAACTGTTTGCTTATATTAACTCGTGCTCATATTACTGTTACCCTGTTTTCTCCTTTCTGTTTGTTGTTCATTTTATCTATCCTGTTTTGTTCTGATAGAAGCTAGGATTTTAAGTGGTCTGAGAGGAACTCTTTTGGAAACATTTTTCCTTCTCAATAACTCATCTTTTGTCTATCTCTACCTTAAATTTTTTCTTCCGAAATTCTTTCTTCTGATCCTCTCTTTCTGAATTCCTTTTCTGTTGTCATTTCTCTTATGCTCTGCCAATTTTCTTGTCCCATCTCTGACTTCTTAGTTTCCTCATCTATTTTTATGCTTCTTGTGAATGCTGTTTTGCTGGTGTGCTTGGGCAAATGACCTTCACACCTCACTGAAAAGGCTCAGCGTGCTTGTTTCTTAATGACTGTAGAACTAAAGTAAAATTCAAAGGTGGTTGTTTTGGGGGTTTCTTGTCCTTACAAGTGTAAAGGTGGAATGGGAAAAAGTCAGGGGAGAAGTAGAAAATGGTGGTGGATGTTTAAGAAGGGATAGCAATGTGAAGTTTAGTGAGGGAATGTTTCATGGGCTAAGACTCATCCACTGGTCAATCTGGCGAGAAAAGTCTGTGTTGTTGATGGCAGTTGCTCAGATATTTTCAGATCATCAGAGATTCAGAGGCTTGCATAAGGGTCACGTGCTGTTTGTAATAGGACTCTGGAGTTTGTTCTTAAGGCAGGTGCTTGGGATGTATTTGTGATGGTTCAGTAAGCAAAATCCTTGCATGAGAATGACAACATCTCTTCTGACCAGCTGGAAGGTAGTACTCATTAATGCAGCTTATGTTCTGTTAAAACAGTACAGCTTCTTGGATTTTCAGTAAACCTCCTTGTTGTGGTGAAGCAAATGTGGGTAATGCCAGCTGCATCTTAGTACAAATCCATACCTATGAAGCTGCCAAATAGCTTGGCACTTTTAATAAGCTCTGTTCAGGACAGGACTTTTAAGTTTTGACAGGTTAGAATTAAGTTTTTACTCATTTCCACATAAAATGTGAATGTTTTAGAAACTACTACAGTTGGGAGTCGATCTGTCACAGAGGGTGGCCAGGGCTACTGCCTGTTTGTGGAATTGTAAAGTCACTTCTTCCTTTTCTCAGAGTGTGCTTCTAGGGCAGAGTGGATCAAGAGTTTGTGCGTCTGCCTGCAGCTCTCTGCATTTACTAGGAGCAGGAGGATACAAATGAAGGTCACAGAAGTCAGGCAAGGTTACCCTTCTGCAGTGGGCTGTGCATTTTGTTTGTGCCAGAGATAGCTGAAAGCTTAAGTGAGTTAGAGACACACTCAAGGAATGACCCAGTGTGACGTTATTTACTGAGAATGGGTAAAAGGTAATCTCACTTTGCTGTAACTGGGGACAAAGGTGAAGGATGGAAATAATAAAAGTAGTACAAGGGCTAAATCTGGGATAAAAGGTAGTGGAGGATAAGTGAGTTTTTTGGGCATGTGAGAAAGGTGGGTGGAAATAGAGGCTATGTCAGGTTCACATAGAAAGGAAAGGAGAGAGGTTATGATTAGGAATTAATAAATGTAGCATAGAGATCACAAAGATTTTGAGAAAATAAACACAGGGAGGGTGAGCAGTTTGCTAAAAGACAAGTGTAAGGGCTAGAGGTGGGTGAGAGTCTCAGGCAGAGCAGGTGAAAAGGCATACAGGTAGAATATTAAGTGCTGCAGGTAGATGGATGTATTACTAAATGTTTGGAGAATGATAAGGAGTTGCTTGCAACTTCCGTATGCCGAGTGCTCCATGTGTATGTCAGTGCAGTCAATACTGCATTTGGTGAGGCATCTGGCCACACGGTCTTTTCTGCTGTTAAAATGCAAATAACAAAGATAGCTATGTATTCTTTTTTTCCTGGGCACTTAATGAACCCTATCATTTCTGTACCCATATCTTTCCTTTATTAGCATTTCTTAGGGAAAATATACATGCAAAGAAGTATGTGTTAACAGTGAGGAGGTATAATTGTACCTTGATATCCAATACTGCGTCACACAACTTTGGGGCTTTGGCTTTATTGAAGCTGTTGTTAGAAGCTGTGTAAGCAACCTGAGTGTTAAGGGCAACTGTGAGAAGGGTGGTGGGGTTTTGCTGGTGTGGGGTTTTTTTTTGTAATTCTGAAAATTAAAACTATGTCAGGAGAAAATGGTGAAAGAAACAAAATGAAGACAAAAAAAAAAAAGATATGAAAAATACTGAGAAGCAGAGCCTACAGAGAGAACAGAGCTTACAGTTCAGTCCCTGTTGTGCAGCACAGGCTTTTTCCTGGGGATGCTGCTGGAAGGATATGGCTTCGCTCTCTCTCTGTGCTAATCTCTCCCAGCAGCTGTTCATAGCCCGAGATGAAATTCTCTTTGTTTGTGACTCTGAATAACACTTGTGTTCTGCCACAGCATCTCAAGTGTGTAAATGTTAAAGTGGTTCAGCCCTGAGCTTCCCTTCGGTGATGCTTCTTTTCAGATAATATTTGGGCTTTTTGAAGGTTTGGGGAACTCCAAATGTTGAGAACCTGCAAGCCAAATCAGAGAAAAGAATTGTCTAAATAAAGTCAAAACTAGAAATACTGGGAAGCAAACTAACGCTTCTGCATTGGGGAAATAGAGAAACTTTTAACAGATTGTAATTGTAGCACTAAATGCAGTAAATCACATCTTTTGGATGAGGTGTTGAAAAGCATCTAAAGGGCAGAGTATATGTGTATAGGCTATGATTTTTTGTTTTGTGTTTTTTTCCTACAGACTTTTAAAGGAGAGGGCTCTTGGTAATTTTCATTCCTGTTATTTTTTTTCTCTACAGAACCAACTGCAGCTCTGTGATTGCTGATCCATGCTTGACTGCCTCAAGGGGTCCTGGCAAGATGGCATCTTCCAGACTTCCCATCCTTCTATCATTGGCATTTTCTTCTTTGTCCTTTGTTCTTTCCCATTCAAACAGGGAGATGTGGTTTCAGGATTTCTTTCCGCCTAACATGTGCCCTATATACGCCAAAGCCAACACTTTTTATGGCATAATGTTTGATGCAGGAAGCACTGGAACTCGGATTCACATTTACACCTTTGTACAGAAGAGCCCAGGTAAGTCATGACCCCATGTCAGTCTGTGCACTTGGAGTATGTTAGGCTGCAACTTCCCAAAAGAGGATGGATTTTTTTTTTCCAACACAGCATTTGGGAACAACTGAATATTTCTACAGTTTGTCCTTCAAATGGTCCTCTGGCAGATGATTATTGTCTGTTTCTGGGGGTGTTTTGCTGTGGAAATACCTTTCTCGTAGATCTTTCGAAACTCAGAGGTTTAATTCTGGATATACTGGAGAGTTCTGAATTTCCAAAGATTTTCATCTGTGCGGCTGTTTAAAGGAATGTCTTGTTGAATTGGAAAGACACTTAACATTGTTCTTGTCAAGTTGCATGTTACCTTGAATTCTATCAAGAGATATTTAAATTCTGCATATGCTTATATGTCACATTTTGTAACAAATTTAAATTGGTAAATTAAAGAGTTATAAGCACCAAAGGTCTGAGCCATTTCCATGAGACCTCCTGTGCACAGATGCACCACCCTCCAGTATATCTGCCTCTGACGTGGTGCCCAGGTACCCAAGTTGGCTGCACTCGCAACAGGATTCAAGAGGGTGAATTAGCTTGGGTACAGTGGGCCAGCAAATCTGCAGACGTTGCAGGCTGGTTGATGGGATTCAGCTAATAAGCCCTTCAGGGACATGCATAGTACCTATGAATTAGTATTTCACAACTAGCTTGGGGACAGAAAGGGAAAGAAATTTTATTAAGATTAGGCAACAGTCATACTATATTGCTATAACTCATTGTAGTTCTCAAATGCAAAGTTAACATACTTCTAATTATAACAGCCTAATAAATTGTTTCTGAACTTGGAGGTTGCAAGGGCAACATTATATTAAATATGTTCCTGAAGTCAAGGAACAGTGCTTGTTTTAGGAGAGCAGCAGTACTGTTTGCAAGCAGAAATTAAGGATAGTCACCTTACAGGGGTTGCAGGCAACCTTTATGAAAGTAAAAAAAAAAAAGAGATTGGAGTTGTTGACTGTTTAATGTAATGTTTTGTTTGTGCAGAAAATCTTCCTGAGTTGGAAGGGGAAATCTTTGAGTCTGTGAAGCCAGGTCTTTCTGCATATGCTGATCAGCCTGAAAAGGTAAGGTGCCCTCCTTCATCCCCTGTGAGTTGGCCTTGCTTCTGGCAAAATGAGTTGGACTCAAATAAGCAGTTCAAGTATTATTAATTGTAATTATGGAGAGTCAAGAAAAAGTGTAAAGATTCTGCTGCTGGCTCTTTAAACCTGTTGCTCTACTTTTGTGAATTAGTCTCTACATAGTGAAATGGGAGCTGTTGTTTTACATATTTCATCAATGGAACAATGGCTTAATTGCTTAACTGCCATATATAACTAGACTATATGCCTTTGAGAATTTCAAAGAAAAAGTGATTTTTGGCTCTAACAGCATCCATATTCAATCTTTATTTCCCCTATAGCTACCCCAAATATGAGTAAATATATACTCCTGTCTCATTTACTAATTATTTTCTCAGTTCTTCATTCTGGTTGAAATTTTCAGTGCTGGTCACAGTTGAAATAAGCATATTTTGTTTTGATTTGCTTAGTTTAGAAGTATCGGGTTAAGACCGTGGGGGTTTTCCTTTTTTAGTCATGTTACACTGACAAGCAAAGAGAGTTCATTTTTCTGACTCCTAGAAGTGATTAATTTTTGTGTGTGTGTGTGTAGTTGGATATACAAGTTAATTTTTTTTAATAAGTTACGGAGAAGGGGAAGGAGAAAGATGCACTTAGCAGGTTAAGCCAGGCCTTAATATTTCTCTAAGTGTATTCTCTGCTTCTGTCATCAGACTTCCAGTAATTTGTTTTGATTCTTTGCTGTTATCTTTGGAACCATGGCTTGGAAGCCAGTGATAGTAGGGCTCATTTCAGTCAGGCTCAGTTAAATGTTTGAGTACAGTTTTAGCTGAAAAATTATTTAGATATAGGCAGTTACTCTTCTACTGCATCTGGACTTTTGTTGTTTTGTTTCTATGTGGAGTTTTTCAAAACACAGTTGGACAGTTCCATCTTCCACAATCAGATTTATTAATTAACATACATACACATTTATAATTTTAATAAATTAGAGTTAGGTGTCATCCTCTTTATTTTCAAATGAGGGGTAGTTTTGAATTCATGCTCAGTATACTCATTCCCTGCCACTGTTGGATCAGGAGTCAGAAATGAGCACACAGCAGAAAGCACTAAAATAGTCCTGTTGTTGTGATACCCAGGGCCAGTCCTGAAGCAAACTGCTATTTTCCAGATCCCCTGCACTGACAGTAAGCTCTTTCACAAGCTAAAGGAGGCGCCAGAGAAATGATAGATTAGATACTCTACCTTGTGTGCTTTGAGTTGGGGACTAGCATAGGGGGAGTTTCAAGTTTCTCATTTTGCTCAGTTGCATTCAGTGCTACAGGAATTTTGGTGTGAAACTTTATGGAAGAGAGAATGGCTTTTGGATTTTTTTAAACTTTGATGAGATGTCCCACAGTTTCACTAAATTGTCTTGTTTGTTGGGTAGGAGAGGAGAAGAATTCACTCCAAAAGGAATTTCTAGACTTTTTGCAGGAGAATGTTTATTGCTAAAGCAAAACTGTATTTATTAGAGTGTTGTAAATAATTGAGAGCCCAGCAGCAATGCCTGTACCTCATGTGGTAAGCATTCTACAGCTGGCATTTTAATTACACTACTTGCTATGGACGCACTTGGAATTATATTGCGTTTAGTGAAATCTGCAGACATCCCCCTTGACCTTGATAGTTTCAGTCAGTAATTGCACCATCTAGTTTCATCCTACTGCAAGATGTTTAGGTTTGTCAAGTAATCAGTTCCCTTACCTGCCTTCATCCTTTCCAAAAAATATCTTCCACAAACAATGAGATTTCTCTCATGTAAGATATATCTCTGAATACACCCTCCTTTCCAATGCAGACATTCTCTTCAAGGTTCTAATGAGTTGTCTAGCGCAGCTTTTATACTTATCTTGGGTGTGAGTGAGGTGTCTTCTGCTATTGAATACTGGTTTCACTAGTGTTGAGGGGGAACTGGGAGGCCTGTTTTCTGATGACCTGTAGGAGGAAGCCAAAAGAAAAACATCCTTTTCCTTTTAGGGTGCTGAAACTGTCAAAAGGTTGCTGGACATGGCCATAGATGCTGTGCCACCTCATCTCTGGAAGAAGACCCCAGTGGTGTTAAAAGCCACAGCTGGACTGCGCTTGCTCTCAGAGGAGAAAGCTCAGGCTCTGCTTTTAGAGGTAATACTAAGATCTTTTGGATACGCTAGTATTGCTCCCCCTGTTTCATCATTCATGGCTCAGTTCTCCATTCTGTCTAGCATGAGAGAATTTCAGCTGTCAAAAATGACTGTAATCTCACGACAGCATGAAACTCACAGACTTTCTTGTATGGTCCTGAAATCCTCTGTGTTGATGCAGATAGAAGGCATGGGGAAAGAGACCTATGATACTTGTTTCTTCCTTTCCTAGCCCTTTAAAGAGGAAGAATATTGTCTACTCCACACACTTGTCTCATTTTCTACTACTGTGAAAAAGAAAACTTCCTCTGTCACCCTCAGAGCAGAACAAGACTCCTAAGACCAAGGAATATAATCATAATTTCTTTCTTCAGGTGAGAGAAGTCTTTGAGGAATCACCATTTCTTGTTCCAGAGGACAGTGTTAGCATCATGGATGGGTCTTATGAAGGTATGTTTTTAGAAGGAAGAAAAAGTGAAAGCAAAGAGAAATAGGGCGGGAGAGAAAGATAGAGATCTTATGAGCATGAGAGGGAAAGATTAATGGTCACTAAACTGAGTGAAAAAATAAAAGCTTTCTAGCCCTGTTTGAAACAATGCAATCCTGCTTTTTGTAGGTGGTGTTGATGACTTGGTCATCTGTTAGGCTACACGTGCAGATGCACAGAGATGTATGGCTTAGCTAGATGAAGGTTCCTCTGAAACCTTCTGAGGTTCTAGACCAGAACCTCTTCACAGAAATAAGTATGCAGGCTAATGCAGGCTAACCCGCTGAAGCCTGCTCTTGGGAACCAGTGGAAAAAAGATAGTGTCCACCTCTGAAAGGCAACATGACAATACAGAGCAAGCTAGGAAGCTTATGGAAAGTGCCTTGTAAATTCTGCAATATCAGCATTAAAAATGACCTATTCTGATTAGCTCATCAGATTTTGGGTGAAAATTGAAAGCGTTATGAATATTAGAGGAGGACGAAGCATAATTGGCAAGTATTAAAAAAATAGATAACAAAACAAATAATAAAATAATACATTCAAAAATATTCTGATGGGGAAAAATGCAGCTAGTAAAGTAGCAAAGGAAGTAACGTAAAATAAAAGAAAAGGTGAAATATGTTGTGGGTTTGGAGTGAGTGATGATTTTGCAGCGCAGAACAGAGCGCTGTAACATTTTGGCTACATATGCAGACATACTACTTTGGAGAATAGGCAGGTAATAATCGTTCTGTACAGATGCCTGAAAAGAGCCATCTGTGATGTTACATTCAGTTCTGAACATTGCATTATGGCAGATGTATTGCCAATTCAGAAGGTGTTCAAGGAAATCAAGAAGAAACATCAGGATGCTTAAACTACCAATAAATGGAGGAAGATTAAAGAGCAAAATCTGTCCGCATGGGCCAGGAGAAAAGGACAAGTACCATAAAGTCTGCAAGCATTCAGTGAAGTATGGTGCCAGGCATAGTTTGTCACCAGGATTAACGGGTGAATGTATAGTAGGGAAAAGTGTTGTATTGACAGGGAGCAGGATCAGAGGCATAATAGAGCACAGCGTAGCCTGCCAAGGTTTATTTTAAAATCCCACTTCATTTACTGTCACATGTTTGCCTGTGTTTGGGTGAGATTCATGCTGGTGTCAAGCTGCTGGGAGTCAGAGGAGTTGTTTGTGTTTTACTTGTTGCCACTATATCTGTAGTGTAATTACAGAAACCACGAGATTAAAACGCAGTGGTATGTATGCGCTTTTCAGATTAGGAATTGAAATGCCTGGGGTGGGGGGCCTGTGGAATTGCCCAAGGAAACTTGTGCATTGTGTCAGCTTGTTACTATTTCATATATTGTTTGGATAATAGACATGATTTGTGCATGCTGCAATTGCATGGACGTTACAAACGTTCTGCCTATCCCAGTTTATGAGATTTTAATGAATCGATAATGCATCATATCACTTAATTATAAGTTTGAATTAATCTACGAAGGATGGGGCAGATGGATGTAGTTAGTAATGATTTCTAGGTAAATATATAACATGTGAAGGAGTGCTAACAGCAGGCAGGAGGTTGTGGTAGTATTCAGTTGTGACTTTTTTCTTTTTTTCACTCTTTGCAGGAATTTTAGCCTGGATCACTGTGAACTTTTTGACAGGTAGTTAATTCTTTATAACTTTTTTCTCAATATGAACTTGAGTCTCTCCTGTGGAGGTGATCACCCCAAGTTCCTCTGCCTTGGTTGCTGTGTCTTGCTTTTTTCCCTACTGCGGCATCAGTGCTAAAGCAGTGGATTGTTTTGGGCAGACTGTGTTCCAGAGGGTGAGCTACACCTGTAGTAAAAAGGAGGCATCTTAATTCAGAAGGTGCCAGGATTTACTCAGGACTGTAAGGCACTAGCAAGCTGTTTTTTCTAACACAGGTAGGGGAGCAGCACTGCTGATCTGTTAGAAGGTGGGAAACAAGGTTTTACAATGTTCATCATCCCAGCCTGAACCATGCAACTAAAATGATGTAACAGGGGATGCATTGGAGCTGGAGCCCTACTGGCTTTAAAAAGTTCTGGGAATGCAATCTAGTGAAAAGAAAATCAGTACTCTAGTATATACATGAGCAAGCAAAAAAGCTGCTGTGGGTGAAAGAAATGGTAATAGCTGATTCTGCTCTTATTATCCCTCCTCTCCTACTGCTCTTGACCAGTTACAGAATTTATGTACTCTCCCTCACAGTCTTCTTTCTGCAGGGGATACTTTGTCTTTTTGTGCTTCTGCTGGATACCTAGAGATTTATCTGCTTTTGTCTCTTGGGAGGGAAAGGTTGGAATCAAGGAAGAAAGTCTTATGAATCTTTTTGTGATACCTTCTGTTTGCCAACCTTTTCGCTGTGATCGGTTTTTGTCTTTGAAGGCCAGTTCAGCCATCCTGTATTACTGTGATAACTTTGGTGGCTGACTGAGCATACACACAGTATCCACATTTTAGCATTTGTGCGCTTGGGCTTCTGAGCATGGTGTTGTTTGCAGGACAGCTGTCTGGCCAGAACCAGCATACTGTTGGGACTCTGGATTTGGGAGGAGCCTCCACCCAGATCACGTTCCTGCCACAGTTTGAGGTGAGGAGTGGTTAAAAGTGCGTGGGTTGGGACTGCAAGGCCAGTGGAGAGCCCTGAGCACTGCTGTGCTCTCTGATAACACTTTGTTAGCAGTGGCACAAGCAGAACATCTGTGGTGTGCAGAACGTCTGTGTTGTACAGAACATCTGTATTTCTGTTCCCTTTGACATCAGCAGTTGGCTGATAGGCGCCTGCAAACAAAGGAGCCTGGATAACAAGAAAGAAAAGAAAGCAAGCAAATGGGTAAACCCAAAGAGGAACAGCTTTTGTTTTCTAGACCCAGGCTGGGAAAGCCCCATTAATCCTGATATTACTTTGTATTCAATAAATATAGAACAAACATTTCCAAGGAGTATTCTTGCATATTACAAGAAAATTAGGGTCTGCTCTGATGCTCTGAGATACGTTTGGGGGTGGGTTTTTTTTCCAGTCAGGTAACAGATCCTCACTAAATTTTGGAGGGGGCAAGTAGTGGGGTGGAGCAGGGAGTGTCTTACAGGACAAACATCTTTTATAATAGCACAGTCAATCTCAATCCTGTCTTCTTATTGATTTCTTCTCATTTCCTTTGAGAATTCCCTTCTCTGTTCCAAAGTCCATCTCTGTCCTATTTGTCAGAAATTCTGTAGCTCTTTAGTAACAGTTTAAACTGGAATCCAAGTCTGAGGTTTGCAAGGGAAAATTATGTGGGTATTGAAGGACACTATAGCATTCTGTGCCGTGATATTGTGAAGTTGGTTTTGTCACTCCTTCTGAGGGAGTCCTTTGTTTAACATTTTTTGTTTACAGAAATTGAGATTCTTTAAGGGTGTTTGGTGACCATAAAACCCATGGTTTTCATATCAGGATATTATAATTCTGCAGTGGTGGGTCATGTTGAAACATGGCATGCAACCTTATCTTGTTCAGCAAAGCCTCAAGTACTCCGGACTTGCCCTCTGTTTTGTGTTGATAACACCTGCTGAAATGGGCACTGGACCAACAGGAAGAAGTGTTCCATGTCAGGGTTTTGGAGAATAAAAATAGAGCTGTGAAGCAGGCTGAACTGCAGCTCAGGATTCAAATGTCTCCTTAGAGCAGGAAAAGGCCTCGAGAGTTTGCTACTGACCGGGACCAATGGTGTGAATTCATAGGGCAATGTGAAGTTAAGGCTCATGTTGCCTTGCTTGTACGATGTCTGCTTCTCACCTGTATTGTCACGTTCACACAGAAAAGCACATGCATAGCTCTGTATGTTTCTGAAGACTTTTTCCCATGTGACGGAATTAGCAGGGATTCCCCGCTTTGCTTTGCAGAGGGTTTTCTTCCCTTCCTGCAGTCTGAGGCAGTCACATGTTGGCTGTCTTATTCATTTTGAACAAAATACTGTAATAGTAAGAGATTAATGAAATACAGATTACAAGTAAATAGAAGACATACAATGATAACTGCATGGAGCTGTTTTTAAGCTACTGTTACGCTTTTCACGGTATTATTGCCAAAGTTATAAGCAACTGAAAACCAAACATAATCATTATGAAATTGTCTGTCTGATACCTGCCTCATTGCGGAGGGGTGTGAGGATTTCTACTTTTTTGTGAAAGCCAGGCATGAAAAAAGCTGGTGGTTTTCTCCAAACCATTTTTTTCTGGATCTCTCCTTCTAGTTTTTGTGATGTACAGTTTAGGAACAGAACTCAAAATATGGCAGAATCTGGGTGTATTGGATCAGGGATGTGAGTGCCATTCCACCTAACGCCCAAAATCAATTTCTATTTGTTCAGGGGACACTCAAACTGAACACTGCCAAATCTCTTTCAGTTTTGAGCAGGCTTTTGTCTAGAAGTCTACATTTATAGAAATAACCCAGATCAGGCTCTGCATACTTGAACAGTAACTACAGGAACTGTGCAGCTTCAGTCCTTTTTGAGATTCTGCTCCTTGGCCCAAAGCGACTGTCAGATAGGAATGCACAAGGCCAAAAAGGGATGGGAGAATGAGGTCACTAGCAGAGGGAACATAGAAACTGGGATTGGGATCTCGGAGACTGGAAACAAGGGAGCAGTAGATAAGCCCTAGACTGGTTCAGATTTACAAGAATGAGAGTTAGTCTGGTAAGAAGGTAGGGACTGAGGACCAGTGGGGCGGAGATGCGCACGGAGGGAAGACTGTGAAAGGAGGAAAACCGGAGGTAGTGAGACGAGGTTAATTTAGAGGAAGGCTCTTAAACCAGGAGGTAGAGCAGCCCTAAGACTGAGAGTGAGTGGTCACAGTGTTTCCTTGAGTATCAGTGAGTTTAACGTGGTCAAAATGTGGCCTGTACTTTACTTTATATCTTTAATTCTTCCGAGTTCTTGAATTGAGGTGTCTAGTCTGATTTGCAAAAGTCCATAATGTTTCTAGCGCAGCTGATTTTGGTGGGGACTCTGTGTATGTAGACTAGCATGTAAGTACTCTGAAAAGTTCAGCTATCCTGAATTAGAAAGTATTTTCATCCTGATCTGTTGCTCTTCCCTACTATACATTGAAGTAACACCGAGATGCATATAAATAAACTCAGTGTTAAAAAGCTGTAGATGTTACAGCAGTGCACGCTGTTGGAAAACCGTTCTTCATGTTCAAAGCAGATCACATGAGTGTGCAGTAAACCCTATGGGTGTATCTGTGATATTGCATCAAAGCTGGTTATTCTTTATTGCATAATAGAAACTAAAAGATTTCTTCTTTTACTTAACTTTTAGGAAACTTTGAAGGAAACCCCTGGGGATTTTCTTACCTCATTTGAAATGTTTAATAGCACCTACAAGCTCTATACCCACAGGTGAGGAGCAAAAAGGCTGCTGTCTCCGCCGGGGAAATCAGTCTTTCTGCAGCCCCTGAGCTAACCGCAAATGGCCATGTCATCCTGTTACCAGCTGTTGGGAGCATGACTTTTTTTACTAGTTTTATCTGCTTGAAACATTAATTGAAGTGGAACATGACATTAGTTGACTGGAAACATTCCAGGATCATACTTAATATCACTGCAAGGGAATATTAGTCAGTCTGTTAAATGAAGAAGAAGTATTATGAGTCATTGTATTGTAAGAAGAATTCTTACTACTGCACTCAAGCCAAATACTCTGGAGCAAGCAGAAAGGTAGATAGTGTGCCAGAAGTCAGAACTAAACCTGGTCAGAGGTTTGGAAAGAGGACCTTCCTGAGACTCTTTACTTCTTAGTTTGAAATGGCATGTCTCATCAGCAATGGGGCAAAAGGTAATACCTAGACTGATGTAAACCAGAGACAGCCATAGGCAGCTGATACAGACCCTGGACCACAACAGATTCTTGAACCAATTAGAGGGGGTACTTGACCTCGAATAATACAGTTGTGCTTACTGCGTTAAGCTGACACATTTCTGAGATGTCTACAGTGAAATCCAGAGAGTTTACCTGCATGACTTAGAGTTGGTCTCAGCCAGTAACAAGCGGGGTGAAGATTATCATCTCAAGTCAATTGCAGCATATGCTTACTTGACAGCAGAGCTGGTTTAGTAGTCTTCCTCTCCACCTGCTTATATTTACTGATGTAACCTATCACTGTATTCACCAGTACAGTCCATTAGTCCATTAAAATAATTGTGGTTGAAAATCTTCTCCTAAAAAATGAGTGAGCTGGAGGTTAGTTTAACTGATATATTCTGTAAACGTTTGTGTTGACATTACTAAAGGGATAAGCAGCCAAACAGAGATGGGAATGAAAGGCCAACAGGCTTTTAATCTGGTTGTGTTGCTGAAGCCAGCAACATGTAATGTCATTTTCGTAAATGTCTACATCCTAGCTTGTAATGAGTATAGCGGTAATCTGTGGAATCAAACAGGTGAATTTTACACAAAGGCACAGCTCCCATTTAGTGGGAGGTTTAGCAGTTGTCTTGTTAGTTCTGCACTAAGAGCACATAGTCTTACGTGTGTGACAAGATGGCCATCATATTCCCCATGGACTCCTCACGATACCCTTCTTTTTCCTTAATTTTTAAGATTGTGTGGTTTTGCTTTTCATGAATGTCTTGCAGAAATGTCATCAGCTCTAACTGCTTTCTGCAATTTTAGATTTACCCATTTTACTGCTCCTTGTAATTCTTGGATTTGTGTCGCTCTTTTTGTACTTGGAATTGTTCTGGCAAAGGGAACTCTTGTTTTAGAGAGGGGAGACTTGTGGGAAGCAGAGGAAGGCAATCTGGTTTGGGTGTTCCAAGATTTAGGAGGACACTATGGGTGAAGCGTACCAGATGTGTGAGAATTAAAACTGTGATGTCTGTCTTTGTTGTTTGCAGCTATTTGGGGTTTGGACTAAAAGCTGCCAGACTAGCAACACTTGGAGCTTTGAATATGGAAGGTATGTTAACATGATAAAATATCCAATATTTTTGAAGAGACGGTCAGGTGTGGCCTTGTATCAGCATCAGCAGCGCATTTCCCCTGTCTTCACTTCTGTATCTTCTGGGGTTTTATGTTTTCACTGGTATAAATCTGTCTGCAAACGGGCTACTGCTTGTTAAGTAGCTGTCTTGTGAGACAGCTGCTTTTCCCTATTTCCAGGTTCAGCCAGCAGTGAGACTGAGTGAAAATTCCAGAACTGCACACATGGGAACATACAAACACCATACAGACATGGCCTGCCACAAACACACAGCTTTACAACCATCCACCGAAACACAGACAGCATGGATAATTCCTTTTCCTAAGGATTGCTGCTTAGGCCAAACCCACTTTGTAGACTGCCTGGTATCTGCCTGGCCTCCCGTGTTCCTTGTGTTGTATTCACTGATTAGTGAAGTCCCTGAGCACTCTCACTCACTAACCTGGATGCATAGTCGCATTCCTGAGCCTTTCCAGTCTCGAACCCAGACCTTAAGTCCTTCCAGTCTTCATGCCCAGAGCTTGGGACTTTTGCCCAGTCTCTGTCCAGGACCCTGGATGTCTTTCCACCTTCTGGATTCTTACTTGCTAGCTAGATGGACTTGTGTTAATTACTGGAATGTACTCAAATAAAAAAAGTTGGGAAAAAGATTTAAGAAAAGGATAGGACAGACTGCACTTGACTGGTCACAAAGCTCAGACAGAAAAGCATACTGAACAGCTGCCTTCTGACTTGCGATTGCCTTCTTTTGTCGTCCCCTTCATTTTCCCACACTTGTGCTTCCCTGATCCCATGATTCCCCCTTTCTCTGCCTTAGTGCCTTCCCCTAAATATCCCATAGTAATTTTTGCAGTCCCACAATCCCCCTCAACCAGTTTGTAGGTAGTTTGCTTTTTCTGTGAGACCTGTGGTGGCCACAATAATCATGGTTTTTTTCTTAATAGTTACTGTATTTCTGGCTGAACCCTTCAAATGTACATTCAGTGGATCCTGGAGCAGCCATTGATCAGTGTCTTAGGAGGTTTTGTCTTCATTGCTAGTTGTTTAGTTTGTTTCTGTTACCTACTCCTTGTTAGGGTTTGTGTGTCTGTGTGTTTAATTTATTACCTCTCTTGTTTCTTCCCTTCTGTGTTAAGCAGCCATTACCCAGATATCCTTGTGCCATTTATCTGTCATTAACAAATGACAAGCCCAGCTGCTTTGCAGCTTGTAGGACAAAATGGACACAACTTTTCCAGACTGAGACTGGTCCTTAATTCATAATTGGTTTGTGCAGCATCTGTCAATTCAGATTTCCATACTTTTGCTTAAAGACCTTAATTAAGATCTTTCAGCCTTTTCTTTTCTGATTCTGCATATTGATCAATAACTCTGTTAAATTTTATCCTTTCTGACTCTCCCCTCTGGTTGCATTTCAGCTGTG
The DNA here is from genome assembly GCA_035590215.1 of Microhierax caerulescens. Classification (NCBI taxonomy): domain Eukaryota; kingdom Metazoa; phylum Chordata; class Aves; order Falconiformes; family Falconidae; genus Microhierax; species Microhierax caerulescens. The sequence goes on along the minus strand of JAVJGJ010000060.1, from coordinate 63,760,032 downwards.
GATGGACAAATGTTCCGCAGTTCTTGTTTGCCAAAGCAGCTGGAGGCAGAGTGGCACTTCGGGGGAGTGAAATACCAGTATGGTGGCAACAAAGAAGGTAAACTAAGGGGACTTGTTGCTTCTTGTCAGATAAGTCTTTGTCTACAGAATCTGAGTTTTTCCTTGGCAAATATTCCATCAGTTATCTCAGGTTATGAAGGACACCTGTCCAGTCATAGATGTGGACTTTTGACAGAGCCAAAGGAAAATCTGAAGCTGTGAGAATAGCTGGCCTGTACTCTCTGTGCTCTGACTGTGATCTCTTACTACAAATCCTACTTTATAGGAAATGTTAAAGAGTTACATGTGCGAATGGGAGAGTTTTTTCTGAGGCTTTGAGCTAAGTAAAAAAGGTCTGGCTGTGTTAGGATACACTTTGACCTACCATTTATTGTATCTCACTTGTGGAACTGTTTCTTAAGATACTGTCCCTAATGCTGCATACAGAGGGTGACGCTGCACTATCAGTGATTAGAACAGATACCAGTGGTGACTGGTGCTGCTTTGCTTTACAGTGAGGAACAGAAGAGCAGAGTTGCAGATTTGGGGTGTGTGCATTGATAAAATTACAGTGTGATGGGAAGGGAAAGTAAGGTTTTATCTAGTAGGTGGTATCAAACGTAAATGAGATTCTGCAGACCACAGAACACAGCAATGGGAGTTTTGCCTGATGTGGAGCACCTGTACTATTTGTACAGCGCACCTTTCAGATACTGCTATGACTGGGTCTAACCAGTTCCGTTTGATGATGGCGATTTAGAGTCCTTGTGTGCAGATGCCATGCTGGCTTACAGAAAGGATACCTAAGCTCTTCTCACCCCATCCGATGCTTTAATCCAGGGGTCCTCAAACTATGGCCTGCAGGCCGGATACAGCCCCCCAGGGTCCTCAATCCGGCCCCCCGGGATTTACAGACCCCCCCGCCCCCCCAC
>JAVJGJ010000060.1:63726180-63758961 GCA_035590215.1 Microhierax caerulescens | reverse complement strand
GCAAGCAGCCGCAGATGACTGCCTGCCACTTAATTCGCACGCCGGCCGCCTGTTTAAAAAGTTTGAGGACCTCTGCTTTAATCTTTTGCTTCTTCCCTTTTTCATCCTATCACCACTGATTCTTCCATCTCCTGGTTATGCCTCTTTGGCTCACCCCATCTGTGTTTTGCCTACAGGAGAAACAGGATTCAAGCCTTGCTACTTGGAAGTACTCAAGGTTGTCAAAGGGAAACTGCACCAACCAGATGAGATTCGTCAACGTTCCTTCTATGCTTTCTCCTATTACTATGATCGAGCAGTTGACACCGACCTAATTGGTAAATTGGTTTGGGATAATCAGCTATGTGTGAGCATGTCTTCAAGAATGTTAGAGGGACCCTGGAGGCTGGGGAACAGGGGAGCAGGGAAAAGGAATTGTGTTGAGAAAGAGGAAATACACAAAATGCCTTCAGGGAATGAACATATATCCATCAGTGCAGTCTGACGTTCAGAGCTCAACAGGTGAGACTTGTGTTTTTAGCTCTATAGTTGCATTTGCAGCTCTCTCTTCTGATACTAACAGATCTCACTCCTAAGCCAGCATCACAGTTACACTCTAGGGTCAACTTAGATATAGAACTCAAATACTTTCAGGTCTGTGATGATGTTTTCTCACCTCTTCCTTTTCAGATTATGAAGAGGGAGGTGTTTTGGAAGTGAGAGATTTTGAAAGAAAAGCCAAAGAAGGTAATTGTCATGAGACTTGAGGAACTGGTGTGTACAAGAAACAATAAAAATATGTATGTATTGGCAGTACATAATGTGAGTTTGACATAAAAGAAAAAAAAACCAAACCCAAAACAGTTTGTTTAACCTTTATTCCACATGCACCTTCTGTGTCATGTTACTTGCCTTTTATTAGCCAACACCTGTAACTGTTGCAGACAACAGTACTGATAGAGCAGTGAGGGGAAACAAAGTGTTATTAGTGGCTTCACAGTTCTGTTCAGGTGAGGAGGGATAGAGATCATACATGTCAGTACAAAAGAAAGTGCATTTGCCACCTCAAGAGCTCTTTCTGTCAAACTGCAACTCTCTGAGTTTAGGAGAGCACTGACTTCTCTGTCACCTTAAAACCTTTTTAATCTCTTAACAAAATGGAGGGGGAGAGTAGATGTTGTTTAAGTCTGACAGCCTCTTCTGCATTCCTTTCCCTCCCCTGACTTTTTTCCTGAATGCTTGTTCTGGTTTTGTGCCTCCTCCTGTAAAAAAAGAGCAAGGCATTACCTCTGCAATTCAGAGGTATCTACCTCATGATAGACTATTTTTTCACCAGAAGATGCTTATGTAGTTGAAGACTGACTTTTTTCTAAAATAGAACTTGAATTCTAATGATTCTTTAGTTAAACTTAATCTGTCTAGAAACTCTGATGGTTTTGAACAGGGGGATTAGTCTGTAGAGTTTGAGTGTGCATTGGTTGGGGGTTTTTTATCCCTGGATACTGAGAGTGCTAATTTCCAAAGATGTGGCTAGGATGCTATCTAACACCATCAAACCATTTATTTAGCTTTAAGAGCATAGGGATATCAGTTCTGTGACCCTAAAGTAATGCTTCTCTTTCTCATTCAATAGTAGGAAGAAGCTGCTTATCAGTTTCTAAAAAGAAGTGAACTCTGCTCTTGGTGCTTGTAGAACAGGTAGCAGTAGGTCTAGATGATGATGCTTAGTGTAAATCCATTTCCCAGTCACTGTCACCCTTATTGTGGAACCTTGACTTAGCTGCAGCAAGGGGGTGGTTGGTTGGGCAAAAGCTTTTTCTGTGTCCTTGGACGTGTGTGGTTGGAAAAAAATAAAAGCAGCTGCCATCTCAGAAGGCGGAGTCCGTTACTGGAGCCGTCCTTGGTGACTAGACAAGGAAAACAAATGACATGTGCTTGAAAGAATAAGTTATCTACCAACTCCCTGCCAGTTGTCAACCGAGCAGAGATTCAGACTTCAAAAGAGATATGTGGATTATGTTGCTGTAATAAAAGATGCATTTGCAGTGGAGTTAAGAGAAAGTGGAACTACTATGTGGGTATTTCTCCAACATTGTAGAGCAGCTGTGTAGCATGTACTGTCTGTCATATGTACCCGTTAATAGAAGTGGGTGGCTTGTTTTAGTAGGCTTTGGCTTGAGGTCAGTTCAGATGTACAATGTGGATGAAACCTCGGATTTTGCTGAGATCTGGTGGTTTTTTTTTCTCTCTAGTCTGTGATAACATGGAGAGGTACAACTCAGCCAGTCCTTTCCTCTGCATGGATCTCACTTACATCACTGCTTTACTAAAGGAAGGTTTTGGATTTAGGGACAATACCCTCTTACAGGTAAGAAAAAGGTTAAATCCCAAAGCCAGCTTTCCAATCTCTGTATCAATCAACACGCAGTAGTTCATTTTTCTGGTTAATTATCTACTGAGTTTTTCCAGGGTTGTTCCATGTAGTTGCTGTCATTTGTGCAACATACAAATCTAGGGAACTGTCAGGAACAACAACTCTTTCTTCCTTTATAGTTAACAAAGAAAGTGAACAACATTGAGACAAGCTGGACTTTGGGTGCTACCTTTCACCTGCTGCAGTCTCTGGGGATAACCTATTGAGCTGTGACATTCCTGCGGACTTCAGCATTTCTGAAAGGCTGAGAAAGCAAATGGAAATCTCCAGGTACGTTGTTCAGCTGGAGTTGGTCACAGCAGAACACAGACCAAAGCTATAGAACAGATCTTCACCCCAGATTGGCATTGTGCATCATGAGAGTTGCTACAGTGTGATTTATAATTGTGATTGTCATAAATGATCCAGAAGCTGCCTTCTGAAAGTCAAAAGACCTTAACTCCAGCGGAGTATCCACAAGGCGCTCAAAGCCAGCTTTCACCAGCACATTCGTATAGCGTCCCATTGCTAGAAGCACAGAGTAAGTACCTGGCATATGGTGGCAGGCTACAGACATGTGATTTCCCCTCCCTATTTTATTTTAAACACACTTAAGTTTGCTTGTGAGATGTTAAATACAGACATCAAAGAGGCCACCAGCAGTCATTCAGAGGAAAGTGAACAACTCTAGGTGCTGCCAGCCTCAGCGTTTCAAGAACCTGGCTGTTAGCTTGGCTAATACATTGCAGGAAGACTCCAGTCTTTCAAGAAGGGGTCTGCTATAAGCATGCTTTGGGCATGGTTTTGGGAAAGGTGTTGGCTAAAAGAGAGGTTGTAACTTACCAAGTATTTCTTTAGGCAGCAGTCATTTCCTAAGCAGAATATGTGCCCACTGTGTTCCTTTTAGCTGCCCTTTATAAGTCTCTGCAGCTATACCATACATCTGGGTACAAGACCTGATGACTCAATTCATTTAGCATGTAGTCATAATACATAGTTGTGCTGGCACAACTAGGCAGCAGTGCTAGCTATTTGAACTCCACTGCCAAAAAAAATGCTTGTCACATTACACCCACAGGAAAATTAAGGGTGCAGTCAGATGAAATGGCTGATCTGATAGCTCACTTTGCCATGAGAGGCAGTTCTGTTTCTCTACTCTCTGCAAGGTACTCACACAGCTGCCTTTCCCCCAATGCTGGTGCTCCTTGGGTTCTTTGGTGAACCAGTTCATGACACCAAACTTGATTTAAATCAGCTCACCAAAGAGTCAAGCCTAGTGCTAGCATGAGGGAAAAGAGCACTGCACAGCCTGGAGAGACCTGCTGGGCCACAGCCCATTTTGTCCAAGTGAGCTCTAAGCTGTGGATCCCCATCGGAAAGTTTGGGTTTACCACTTCCTGCACTTTCCTTAGGAACCTCCTCTGCCTGCAGAGTTAGTTTTTGCAGTTGTTTAATAAGACAAAAATGGGGAGAGAGTGGAATTAGCATCAGAAACAGAGGGAGAACAAGAAAGGAAGTAGCTCTGCTTGCTCATCTCTTGTCCATTTTAAATTGTTTTAACCTAATTTCTCTTTAATATAGTGGAGTTGGACCCATGAAATGTTGTTGCAGGCCTGCATTGCTCTGGCATGATTTTTAATATGTACATTAGAACTTAAGGAACAGTGCGCCTGGTGAAGGGGTTGCAGCTGTTTGGGAGGGCCAAGACTTCTGTCAGGATAGTGTGAAGCTATTTGAGTAACAATTTAAAGTCACACCAAACACAGAAGCAATGAAAGATCAGTATTTTAAATACAGCGTCTCATCAGATGGGTTAGAAAGCTGGGCTGTAGAATCCTGGTTTTCTTGTTTAATTGGCTGTAGAGAAGATCAAGGTTGTTTGAATACCTTGAGGCTCCAGGTGCAAACCTCGCATTGCCCTAAGTAGAAACAGCAGTAGAGACAACTTTTTCCAGCCCATGAACTTGCTGGCAGGTAGCTCATCAAAAATTAGTACCTTCTACTCACTATGGAATGTACAAATAAAAGATAAATCTACCCCAATTGTGAGAACAGAGAGGTATTACGTGACAAAGGGAAGCTTTTGTCCACCAATTTCTTGTGATGAATACTTTCCTGTCAGGCATTTATAGTTACCTATTTGCTCTAACACACCTTTCCCAATTCTGTAAAACCAAAGACTGCCCTGATACTACCTTCCCTGCAACTTGGATTTGAAAAAAATAATTGGCAATTCCCAGCAAGGGGAGGAAGGAGCTCACTTGTGCTCTCACCAATCTTGCCAGGCAGTTTGGAGGCACCTGCCTTACTGTGAATATCAGTCCACTTCCAGTTAGCAGCATGAGTTTGACTGGCTGATCAAGCTAACCCCTTCTGTCTCAGGTTTTATGGCGCTAGGGTGTGAGGTACGCTTTCGATTGAACAAGTTCAGTCAGCAACAGGAGAGGGCTGGGCACGGAGCTATACCCCTACCTGTCCACCCACTGACACCCTGCTGTCAATTCAGGCTATGTCCATCCTACCTGTACTCCTCCTTATCAGAATCCATTTTGAGATTCATGTTGAGAAATACTTCAGCGTCACACCAGACTTCTGTTCTTTCCTCACTAGGAGCTTCTGTTTGAACATGAAGAAAGTAGTTGTGCCCTCCTCAACCGCAAACATTTCTTATTCCCCTTCCTAGTACCTTGTAAAGCTTAGCACATGGTCTGGTCTGCACAAGGTGACCGCAAACACATTCACTTTGTCTTCAGTGAAGAATTAATATTCACTTCTGTATTCTCAGAGAACATGAAGTAGGTGCAGTGGTTACTAGCCAGGCTGTGTTACTCCTGAGAACGAGCTTATTTAATAATCCCAAAGTTTTTCTGTCTGAGCCAGTGCTATGAGAAACTCTTAGTAGACCTTGGGGCTGAGCCGTAAGCAGGGAGGCTGCCTTTGAAACAAGAAGGGAAGGTGGGATGTTGTACAAAAGGAACCAGCAGCAGCAGATCTGCCAACTGAATAGACACTTGCCCTGTGGAGTGCATAAAGGTTTGGTTTTATCTGAAGGGAAGATGGTCTAGAACGAGACAGGTGCCACACAGAGGAAGCTTCTTTTCTGTGTTCTTTGCCTCTGACTCCAGTATTACAAGTGCTAGGTGGGAGCATCTGCTTCCCAGTACCAAAGCTGTGGTAAATCTGAATGCTCACGGCCTGCCTTTGTCAGTGGCACAACTCATTTACTGAAGCATAACTGCTGCTCTCTAGCAGGGGCCTGATCCTGCAGTCATGAGAGAAACAAAAACTATGCCCAAAGGTTTCTTTTGCAAGAAATTGCAGAACTGAGCCCCTGCTGTTTACATCTGAACTACTCAAGGTGGGTGGGGGATCTAGAGAAGCCAGTCAAGTCCTCACACCTACCCTAGTGCAATGAGATTATTTATTATCTTAACTAAAAACTAAGCAGCCTTTTAAGAGTCCAGTTCTACTTGCAGCCCTGATTTGTCTCCTCCTTCGTAATGTCTTTTAGCCAGTCACTAACAGGAACTGTCTCATAGGATTTACTGAAGAAGCACAAATAATGGGTTTCAGTTCAAAGCTTATGTTTCATTCTTTTTGATGCTAACTCCTGATACTGGTAAACCACACCTGTAAATCTTGCCCATGGGCAGTGCTTACTTAATTTTGTGAATGTCAAATGTCTAATGCAGGAGGCTGGTGTTTGGAACCTAAGACAGAATATCTTGAATGTCTATTTTAGTAATTAAAGCATTTTTAACAATATTCAAGACAGTGTGGTACAGTTTTCTTTCCTAGATGTTATTGTTGTCTTGCATCTTTTTCATGGAGCCCTCAAGACTGGCCAATTTGACAAGAACCACCATTAGTACATAAAGCACCAAGAGAAGGGCAGTGAAAAGGGTGAAAGCTGTAATCTTGTCTAAAACATACCTGCCACCGTGAGCACCATGTCTCTCTGCTAAAATCTCTCCCTCCTCTCTGAGTCCAGGAAGTGCTAAGAATTCAGGAGTGACATTACAGCTCTAGAAATATGTCAGAAAAAGCTGAAAGTAATTAAGCAGCCCAAGTTGCAGTTAGCAAAATTCAGCACCATGTTTGCCAAAAGCCAGACAGTGGTTTTCACCTCAAGCTGCAGTTCAAGAGCCCCAAATTAAAAGCACATCGTACAGAGAGTTCAGTGGCTGAAGACACCATCATACTACAGGTAGAGACTGTAAATCCTCTTGAGGAGAGCCGATGAGACAGAACTTTGTGTGAATGATGTAATACACAGCTCCATCCCTGTTTTTATTGTTAAATTAAAATAACACAACTCCAAGATCCAAGTCAGTCACCATCCTTATAAGGGCAATACATTCACTGGCACACTGCTGCTCCAAACTGACAACAAATCACTTGCTGGCAAAAGCCATGATTTGCTCCTAAAAGAGAAGAAAAAGAAAAGTAATTCATAAACTGGTAATAAGCACATATTCTAGAAAGCAGCTGTAGACTCCTTCCCTTTTATATATATCGACAACAGGTGTTTGTCAGCCTTCCTAGCCAAGTGCAGAGCACCTATCCCTGTATGCCAGAAAACTGAAGAAGTTGCAGCATCCCATTGTAGCATGAAACAGAGGTGTTACCAACAAGTTCTGTGCTCAGAAAAGAGGTCTTCGTTTGGTTTTCTGCTTTAAACAGAGAAACAGAAAAAAAATGGAGCAGTGAAGCAGTGGCAGCATAGTCCTCTTTTTAAGGAAACTAATGCAGACACCTTGCCAGTGGCAGTACTGTGCCTTCAGAACTTACTGCTCTTCAACTCGGATAGTGTCTTCACTGTGAGCGTAACGCAAAGGAAACAGGCCACCTCTGTTTAACAGGAAGAAGGTGACTTGATTTGTGGAATAAAACATTCAAATCCAGAAAACGAGGAATCTGATTTGAGGGTCCTCAGGAGCTTTGAGAGCAGCCGTGGCTTAAGGAAAATCATGAAAATCCAGCCACTAGGTCAAGATGGTGCAACAGACACCATCAGATCGGATGGGAAGACAGGCTGCAAATAGAGGGTCTTTTAAGACTGAACCTCCTCAGAACTGTCTGCCTCAGGTAATGCCATTATAGAGACTTGCACTGCTGCTATGAGGGAACAGTTTCACAAGGCAGAACAGCACACAAACAGTTACCACTTGAGCTGCACACTACATCTGCCAAATCACCTGATGTCACCTTACTCTCAGTGGAGATGTGTCTACATAGGGCTGGTTTTTCACAGTGTGTTTTTGGAATGCAGTTCAAGGTTCCACATTTTAATTGCATAGCACAATAAAGCCAAAGACTTCTAATGACTTCTAACCCCTGACTACTGAAACACTTGGATCCATTATCCTCCCTGGTGCAGTGCAAGAGAAGTTGCTACCGAGCCATCAGTTATTTAGGAACTCCTCAGGCTCATTCAGGACACAAAACCTTGGTGTGAACAAGCAGCATTTTCCAAGCAAAAATTTTTCATTTAAAAGAAAAAATAATTCACAACTTGCATATATTTCATAAATAGTTTTGGACTCTTCCTACAGCCCTCACTGAAGTGAGTCTTACTTTGACAGGAGGCAGGGCATTTGTTGCTTGCAATCCCCATGTCCTCAGCAACACCAAGGGAGTCAGTCTGGTGGAGTAAAGCCTCTTTAGCACGTCAATAGCAGCTATCAAGGAGACATTGTGCCTCTGACGTTCTGTCTCAAACTTTAAGAGATGTCTTAAGGAGCCTGGAAGAGATAACAGAATGCTCCTATTAAAGCTGATGTGCCACAATTGTGCTTCTTGTTTATATAGCAGCCTTCACTGTCAACTGAAAACAGAGAAAGAGAACAGAGCAATGGTCTATCTTAATTAATAAAGGCTTCCATCCATCAGCTAGTGCTCTTCATCTCACCACCTCTAACTGCCATCCTGCAGAACTTTTTGGTTTTTTAAAGCAGCTTTTTGATTTGTGGGGTGGAAACTGCATCCAAGAATCTTTCACTGCTCCACAGCCAATCAGAGATGCTTATTTCAAACACAAGACAGCAGCAACTTAACCTGCGACAGAAGTAATGCATGTCCTGATAGCAGCGAGGGCCTGTAAGACTCATCTTACTGCCACTTCATCGTCTTGGATCCTTACCCAGGTCACTCCCATTGAAGGCTGCTGCACTGAGGTGACGCGCTAAACATTCAATATCGCCAAAGCCCAGGTTTACACCTTGTCCTGCAAGTGGGTGGACTCTGTGTGCTGCATCCCTGGAGCAAGAGAAGACAGAAATTTATATCTCTTCTTGAAGAAAGTCATAATGGGTGACAAACCCTGGTATGGCACTCCTCACTTCCTTGCAATGAACACCACCTTACAGCAGCATATACGTTTTATCCAGTACCTCCCTGTATGCTATGCTGAACGACCTAACTGCCTCTGCAGTTGTAGGAAGCAAGGTAAAGGGGAGGCAACAAAAAGCAGTTCTGAAAAGAAAAATTATAAAGAGGTGACTAACCAAAGAACCAAAGTCCTCTCTCAGCTCACTTAATGATTTTTGTAAGTGACCTCAGCACAACGAGAAGTCTGTCATCAGCACGTTTCACAAACACAAAGGAGACAGGCATCACAAATACAATGGAGAAGAGGGATATTATTGAAAAGAAACAAAATCAGGTTCTTCTATGAGCAGACTTTATCTATAAAAGACAAAGCTAGAGAAAAGGAATGAAGTTTGGGTATGAAATGTAAGATCATGCACTTCAACAAGCTATCAAGCACAGAGTGTTCCTGAGCACGGAGTGGCTCACAGGTTGAAAAGATGAGTATCTGAAGTGTAATACAGCATCCAAGAATTGCTATAAGCTGCCAGTGTATTGCAGCTGTGGTAGAGAAAAAAAGTATGTGCAACTTTAGAATATAAAAGATATTTTCCTCCTTCTATAGGCCACCATACAAAAGCCTATGACATCCCATCCGGAATAATTTGTAAGTTTTGTCATTTGCATTCAAGAAAAGTGAGTTTAAAATTCAAACTGGTACACAGAATGGCTGCTGCAGTGTTTCGGGAAGAACAGGTCCGGCATGAGATAATACTGGTTTGTTTCACTGAACTACACAAACCAGAAAAGGGAAATAATTATCTCACAGTTTATGTAGAAAGCACACACAATGGACAGGGCGCTACTCACAGAAAACAACTGTTGGCATAAGAGCACACGGTAAAAACTGGGCCTGGATAAAGTCACACTAAAACTATAAATTATTTCTAACCATCCAGTTTGTTTACTGGGAATCACTATACTCACATCACTTCTAACCACACGCCACCCATGGGCTGGGTGGCTACTATTAGGGACCTTACCCGATAAGAGCCACGCGGTGCTGGACATACTCTGTCGCATGCCCCATTCCAAGAGGGAACATAGCTCGGCTCTCTGGATCTGCTTTAGCAACACTTGGGGGCAGCTGACGGACTGCAGTCCCTGAGGGTGTCAGGAATAAAATAGCAGATCGAAACATGGCCCCAGCAGTGTCGATGAAGTCAGAGTGGTTTACGTTGCTCCACTGAAAAAACAAACAAAGCTTTAGGATGTTAACCCAAACTAGACATATAAAAGAATCCAGTTGAAAAGAAATCTGAAAGAGCTCCAGATACTTAACTTCTTGGACAACATTTTACAGTAGAAGAAACTATCTTCATTGTTTTAAGACATACAAGTTTCCAACTAGGGCGAGGCTACCCTTCCCACTTTTTGGAAATTTAGTTCAACTTCTGTGACTTTCAGAACTAACCTAATTCAGTCCCAAAGGGTCAGCCTTTCTTTGCGAAGTGCCTTTTTAGTATCATCCTCACCAGAGAAAGGAACTTGAGAATCCACCTCTCCCATTGCTACCCTTTAAGCTCTAGGATTCCATTATATTTCTCGTGATTACAACAAAGCCTCATACCTGCCACGAGGCTGATACTCACAAAGGCAGAGTTGATGCTATCCACAAAACTTTCCTCGTCCATAGCAAGAAGTTCAGATGCATGTTCGTGAGATGTAGACCAGACCAGAGAGCTGGCAGTGTCGGACAGCTAGTTTAAGAGAACATCAAGGGTAAGTATCAAGAGAAAAAGAAGCAAAAATAAACAATAAATGCAGATTTCCCTGCTGCCCTGCCCCACGCTAGTGCCTCTGCACATCACTCCTCCAGCCCAACTTGCTACAAGTGCAAAATACCAAAGATAAAGTGAGAGAGCAGGAGGGGGGAAAAAATACAGTAACCGAAGAGTAAAGTGCAGCTGGACAAATTCTGAAAGAGACAGAACCAACAAAGAAAGGCACAGACAAAAATACAATTCCTAGAAAAGAACAGACTAAAAAAAGTGAAGAAACCCAAACAAACAAAGCAAACCTTAAAAAAATACGGAGACCACAAGTCATCTTACCGGAAGAAGTGCTATTGGCCCTGTGGGAAGGAACCTCTGCCATGCTACATTATTGTCTGTGGCCTACAGTGGAAAGAACCAAGCAGACAATTAAAAACTAGCAACCCGAATCACTCGCTGAAGCTGTTCTGCTGCTTATGGAAGAGTCAATTAGCAGCATTTCACCTCAGACAAATGAAGAGTTGCCACCACAGCTGACTGGTCATACTGATGCTCAATGTTCTTAATTTCAGCTTTCTGCCGGACTACAGAGTTATGTCCATCCGCACCAATCTGCAAAACAAAAGAGATACAAAGCAACCTCTTCAGCAACTCCTAAGAAAGCCAATACGCCAGCCTACAAACCTCAGCCTGCACATACACATTTTGTGTTTATTCAGAATTAAAAAAAGAAAAATAAAGATTCCCCAAAACCCAGAAGTGGCCCGTTCTGCTCTCGTCCACTTCATCTCGTACCAGGTTCAGAACAGGCTATGCACCGTGTCCCACAGCATCTGTCAGAGTTAGCCACTCACCTCACTCAAGCCCTCCACGTGGGTGGAGCGGCACACACGGAATCAGAACCAAATCCAGTGGAAAGGACTTGGGTGAGAGATGATGCCTGATCAACAGAAATAAAAAGTTTAGTTACCAGTAGTTTGGTCTGAAGTCTGCGTCCATCAGCTAACTCAATTTGGACCCAAGGGCTTGTGTCACATCTGTGAGAGGAAAGGGGCCAGGTATACCCGACTGCTCTGCTCCCGTAGAAAACCTCCACCCGGTCTGATGGGAACACAAAGTACCATGGTCACAGCATGATACAGACATGAAAAGAGGAAACATTGCTACAACAGAAAGGCCACACGTGTCTTAATGGCACCTTAAGAGCTGACTCTACAGTTCTCAAGGCACTCTGAAATAACAGATCTGGCCAACCCTTTGTCACTGCAAGGCCTGCTCTGGATAGAGAGCTACAGATCTTTTCATTAAGTCTATTTTTGGAGAGACTTATGTTCTGGAGAACTACAGATGCGACTGCTTTCTTGCTGTGTAGCCTTTGGAAAACAGATTCCTCCCTCCCCTCCCAATTCAAGAAGCTGCCTATGTCTCAGAGTTACTTGCTAGATTAATTTCTCCCTCTTGTAACGTGGTGCTTAAAACAGAAGGCAAGTAACTGAAAGCTCTCTGCAGGAAATAAAATATTAAAGAAGTTGTCCACTACCTGCTACTGCATCTAACTGTTTTGTGAGAGCAGACATAATGACATCATTCTCCACTATGTAACCCATGTCATCTAAGTCATCTTTCTCAAAAACGATCATGGCTTCTGAACAAGCATCCCACACCTACAAAGAAAAAATACATTACATGAAGCTACACGATAAAGAAGTGCTGTTCCTTTTAGGGACTATGAATGTATCCGTCCTAACAGGAAAAGGACACGGCAATCTAGAAATGCAGAACTAGAGGAAATGTCCTGGATTACTGTCTACTCCCAGCTACTACAGTAAGTCATGTAATTCCTTTCATACAGTTAATTATCTAGCTTCATCTCAAAACCTAATTGCAAAGTTTTTTATCCCTACTTTGCCGTTACAGAGTTAACATATAAAGCTGCCCCACCAGCCTGTGGGTTAACCCCAGCAGGCAGCTCAGCCCCACACAGCCGCTTGCACACTCCCCTGCAGTGGGATGGGGGAGAGAATTGGAAGGGTAAAAGCATGAAAACTTGTGGGCTGAGATACAGTTAATAGGTAAAGCAAAAGCTGCATGTGCAAGCAGAGCAAACCAAGGAATTCATTCAATACTTCCTGTCAGCAGGCAGGTGTTCAGCCATCTGCAGGACAGCAGGGCTCCAGCACGTGTAACAGTTACTTGGGAAGTCAAACACTCCAAATGTCCTCCCCTTCCTCCTTCTCTCCCTCAGCTTTTATTGCTGAGCATGATGTCGTATGGTGTGGGAAATCCCTGAGGTCAGTTGAGGTCAGTTAAGGTCAGCTGTCCTGGCCAAGTCCCTTCCCAGCTTCTTGTGCATGTCCTGGCAGGGCAGTGTGAGAAACAGAGCCAGCCTGGCGCTGCGTAAGCACTGCTCAGCCATAGCTAAAACATGCCTGTGTTATCAACAGTTTTAACTACAGATCCAAAACGCAGCACCGTACAAGCTACTATGAAGAAAATCAACTCTATTCCAGCCAAAACCTAAACACACCTTTACCTTTATTTCCTGACTAGCACACCTGCCTCAATATCTACAGCTTCCATTAGGCATCAACCTTTCATTCCTGTAACGTCAAGACGCTGAGGACAGGTATTTCCGAGTAGATTGCTACCCCAAAGAAATTAACAGAAATCATCATAAGCAGGACCTGCCCTTTGCCAAAGAAAAACCCTTTGGATCACTACTGTAAGTACTTCTGAGAATGCAAAGTAGACAGACACAGTATATTTGCAGCTGTAAGTAAGGCACCTGCATTCGCCGGAATGGTTTGAGTCTCAGGCTGCAGACATGATCCCAGGCACCAAAACCTGAAAGACAAAAAAGGACACAAACGCCTGGAGATGCAGGTTCACACGTGACATTGGGACCTAGACAAACAGAAGCTTGCTCCACACTCTCCTCCTCCCTCCCTGCCCATCAGTGCCCAGACTCTGGGCCAGGTCTGCCTCGATATTCTCACAACTCCAGCATCGCATCACTGTACTGTTAACACAAGCCAGCAGGAAAGAAACAAGAGCTTTCCCTGGACGCTGTGATATAACAGTCAACTTGCACTGTCCTACCACTGAGGAATAAAACAGACACAGAAACACATGGCCATCGTTGTTTAGAACATTTCTTTCTCCATAAGGAATCAAGGATCAAATCTGTCTTTAAAATGAAAATCAATTGGAAGTGAGTTACCAGAGTACAAAGCACCAAGTACATGCTTCTTTTGTGAACAGAATATTCCAGACAGTTTAGAGAGCACCTTACACTCTTTCACTAGCCTAATTTCACAAATATTTATCTATAACAAATCAGACCAAGATACCACAACATGGATCCCTGTTACTAAGACAAGATTTTATCACAACTCAGCACACAGAACACTAAGAGACAACTGCAAATAATTCTGTTGAATTTAGGACGAAGGCAGCCCATGCTCAAAGGGGTTTTGTTTAAATAAAATAAAACCAGTTCAAATACACTGTTAAAAATGCAAACAACAGAAATCATACTTACTGCTTAGCAGGGTTGCTGATCCTGGGGAGATGGAGCTGACCCTGTTGCTGTAACTGTCTGGCATGTGATCGTAATCTTTCCTAGGACCAGCCTCCAGCAGAGCAATCTTCTTATCACGGAAGTGGATATCATGCCCTAAAAGAAGCAAATACACACTTTGTTACAATGCTCCTTCCTGCCAAAAAATCTCATTTATTTCTGTATCAGTAATGGCTCTGCATTTCTGCAATACAATAGAGTAGGTGCAAAACTTAATAAGCAACACATTTACAATACAGGTTTTGACCAGGCAGGTAAACTTTTGTTTTACAAAGCTTTATGACCACAATGCTGTTACTGAGATGACAACCCTTTTGCAGTTAAGGCAAGGATTAGATGTTTTCTTTTTGTACAAAATTCACATTTTTGTACAAATTTGTGCCTATCTTGTTATGGAAGTTCATTATTGAAGTATTAAGGAGTAAAATCTGCAATGTTTAGTCCAAACACAGAACAAATTTTGCAGAGTTTAAACATAAATTCACCTATTAGAGCAAAAGATCAAAATAAAACTTCTATGTTGCTTAGCAACTACAATAATGTTTTCTTTATCCTTATATTCCGGCAGTGGAATAGAACAGTTAGTTCAGACTTTTAACTATCACTTAAACTGAACTGGAAAGAAAAAAAAAAAAAGAATGAAGAGAGGACTCAAGAGTAAATCACACTACAGCTGAATTAGGCAGGCCTGTTGCATCTGACTACTATGGTTGCAGAAGGCATGGAGAGCAGAAACGGTGTCGTTATAACATCTAGAGTTTACTAGTACAGCACCCTAGTAGCAGCAGTATCGTGAATGTATTTTCCAGATTATGCATAACACAACCTTTTCTCTTGAAAGGTCCCAGACTGCACGTTGGCCTCAGATATCACTGCTGGAGGGGATCGATCCTTAGGCTGTCTCAGTTCCGCTGTGGTTTTGTTTTACAATACAAGCGGAACAACAACAAGTTTGCAAGGTAAACCTTATACTTGCAAACTTACTGTTTAGGACCTCTGGTCTTCTTCACACTCTTTTCTTATCAATTCTGTCACTACTACACCCTTCTGAGTCAACACTGCAAATAAGGCAGCAGCCACTACTCTCAGGATTTCTAGTGATACAAACCAAGCACAAACCCATTTTAATTTAGTATTCCCACATCTAAAACACAGGGTCAGAGAATGAACTTAGGATCAGAAAAGCATTTTCAGCTATGGCTGAAATTACACATCAGTAAGTTAAGGGTGACTATGTTTGACAGAAACACTATAAGCAGTCCACAGAATTCAGAGTCTACACTACACTAACGTCTGTCTGTCTATAAATACAAGGCTCATCATAGCAATCAGCAAACCCAACAGCTTTAAGTCAACTTTAGAGTGCTGTCATAAGGGGATGCAGGAACAAGGCGATTCCACAACAGGATCTTGAACATTAAGATCCTAAATGATAACTACAGACTTATCTCACGCTGTTACCAAGACGTACTAGTAATTACGGTCGACTTATAGAACTACCCGATACTCTACACGCTGAACAGTTTTGGGGAAGCTCACGAAGTTTTTCGTGAAACTGGGTGAGGCAGCAGGGCACAAAACCCGCGACCCGCTGAGCTCACAGAACGAGGCCTCTGGAGGCCCGAGGACCGCCGAGATGTCGCACCACCGCGGCGGGGGCAGGAGGGGCCGCGGGGACGGCAGCGGGCCGGGCCGGGGGCACCCGCGACACCGGCTGGAGCGGGCAAGAAGGTCACAGCCTTACCCAGCACGGCGGCCATGGCGCTCCCCACCATACCCCCGCCCGACACCACCACATCGTAGAGCGGCGCGGCGGCGGCGACAGACCGGAGCGGAACCCGCGGCCCAGCCCACAACCGCCCACCCAGCGGAGCCAACAATCCCCGTCCGCACACCGCCGCCATGACAGCGGAAATGGCGACACCCCCCCCGCCTCCGGACGGAAGTCGCGCCGGGAAGCCATAGCAACGCAGCCAGCCTGAGGGCGCGCTACGCCAAACAGCTCTTCCCGAGCGCCAATCAGCGAGCGGCAGGTGCGGACCTCCTTGGAGTCTGATTGGCTATTTGAGACCAAGAAGGCGGGACTAGAGTGAGGCGGGCTTCGCTGATTGGCGGGGGTCGGGAGCTTTGCCGTTAGAGGGGCTGAGGTGGCGGCCTGCAGGTGAGGGGAACGGCCCGGCCTCGGCGAGGCTGAGGTAAAACCGCGATCGCCGAGGCGGGCGCAGAATTTGAGGTCTTACCTCCGAAACTAGCGCTTTTCATATTATGTTTTATTTCCCTCCAGGTGACACGGCATCTCCTCAGACTGTAGCGGCCCCAACTCCTGTATCCCCTGCCTGGGAGCATGGGAGGTCGCCAGTCTCCGTTAGAACCGGGCTTACCGTGCCAGGGAAAATTCTGGGATGCCCTCGGGGTATCGGAAGAGGATGAGGAGCTGGAGGGTTTCAGGCGGGAGGTGGCAGTCCTGCGTGATAAGCTGTGGGAGGCTCTCAGGTAGGATGGTGCCTGGTAAGCATAGGGGATTCCTGCTGCTGCTGTGCACGAAGTCCCGAGATGCATGTATATAGTACCAAAAATATGGCCTCAAATGTTACTCACGAAGGGGAGATGGGGCCAACAGGTGCCTGCCTGAACAGCATTCACAGAAACTACACAATCCTATTTCTGCTCTTCAGCTAATCTGTTTAGTTTGCTAGCAGACCACACATATTTCTATTCAGCATCCAGTCTTCAGAGCTGTGGTCTCTCCAACATCTAGCTCTCAGATGTCTTACGGTTAGTCCAGCTTGAAGTTCACTAGCAGATCACATACACATTACATGTGTACATATATATACACACACATACGTTACAAAGCAAATAGTTTATGAAGAAAAACAGTCTGTGGCAATCCCCTGGCAAGTGCATTGACCAGGAGCCTGTTTATGCATGACTGGCACCTTCTGTTTGCCCCCTTTTCCCATTTTCCTGTTCTCAGTCCGTCCTGATCCTTCCTTTTTACCTGCATTTACTCCTACCCCAAATATCTAGTCAGTTTTACTCAGTGTCATGATCACCCACAAACATCCTATGAGAAGTTTGCTATTTCAATAAGACCCATGTCTTGGGTTTTTTTTCTTATTAATTATACGGTCTTGTTATCAGCTACAAAGTTTCCAGCTGAATCTCTTTAAGAGTTGCACTAAAGCAGTTCCTTGCAATGGGCCTTCCATCAGCATCTTAGGAATGCTGGTGTTTGGTACTGTTAGGATTTCTGCATCTGCATACCTCATTTATTGCCTCTCCTGAGCAGCTATCAGCCATATATCCTTAAAGTTGGAACCTTCTTGTTTACTTGGCCTTTCTGGGAATAGAGTGCTAGCAGCATAACAAATCGCATTACAAAGCTAAGTAGGCGTAACCGCCATTTTATGCATGAAAAATGGAAAACAAGCAAAGCTCTGCTCATGAACTTTGATAGCAAAGCAACATAAAGAGCATGAGGCCTGTCTTTTACTGACCAGCTCAGCATGTGGTATCTTTCTCTTAATCAACAGCGTGTCCCTTCTTTTAACTCTGTTTTTTAATCATTTCACTTAATTCCTCTTCATAATGTCTTTGTCTTAGTTGTACATCTGGAAACAAAAGGCAGTCCAGTTCTTTGACTGACCTCACCTCAGACAGTACCTGGGATCAGCAAAAGCCTCACTTGTTTCCTAAATCCCGCTTGAGGCCGAAAAGTGCTTCATCTCCCTGGATTCCTTCCATCACCATCCCTCAGCCTTTCAAAATGACTCTGCGGGAAGCTCGCAAAAAGTCCCAGCTGATGAAGTCATACATGTTTCTTGAACTAGACAAACACAGAGACAAAATGCAAAGCCAGGATGAAGCTGAATGTCAGAAACAATTCCGGGCACAGCCTGTACCTGCCCATGTGTTTCTACCCCTTTATCAGGAAATAATGGAGCAGAATGAGATTCGCAGGCAAATGGCAACACAGAAAAGAAAGGAGCTGCTACTTTCTACCCAGAGGCCCTTCAGTTTCCTGGAGAAGGAGGAGAAAAAGAAAGAAGCTATCAGACAAAAGTTCTTGGCGGCAGCAACCTCAAGTGAGAGTTCCAAACAGAAGCAAGCCAGTAAAAAAGTTCCTAAATCTACCTATGGCTCACTTCTTGGAGATAAACTCGAAGGTAAATGCCAGGTTTTTCCTGTAAAAACAACTCTCTGTCTGTCCCTCGCTGTCTCCATGCTGGGAGGTAGGCTCGTGGCATTACTTGGAGCATGAAGCCAATATCACTATGTGCCCTGGTGGTATCTAGTCTCCTGTATATCACTGCTCATTGCATCTCACCTAGATACCTTACAGTAAAGTGGCCTAAACTTAGCGGTCTTGTACCAGTGTCAGCAGCAGCAGTTCTGTACCACTCCCCAGCACACATGGGTACATTGAGCTCCTCAGACAGATTTCCATACCCCTTTTGCTGCAAGTCATGACAGTTTGGGAATCCTTCCCTGCACTGGATTCCATACATTTGGTTACACTAAAGGGACTCGGATGATTTGTGGCACAAACGTGAAGACAGACATAGTGTCAAAAGCATCCGAGGTCGGTGCAATATCTTGGAACTGACAATTTTACTCCCACCCAAGTAATCTGTGCTGCACAGAACCCCTAGGAGAAAAATATTTCCTGAGCCCAAATCAGGCAATTGATTCAGTTCTAAGTGACAGTGCAGTCGTCCAGTCTCTCCTGCCATTTTCTGATGTTTTCAGTTATTTTCCCACTGACTCTCAGGGGAGGTAGGTGCTAGGACCGTTCTAGCCAGAGGGACAGCCAAGGAAATTTTCCTGATGCTCCATTTCTTTCAGATGGCTTGAATATGGAACTAAACCAGTCTTTGATAATTCTCATTGCTTTTCTTACCCTTTTCTTTTTTTTACTGTTTCCTACTAATTTCTTCCTGAATATACACCAGTTCAGTTTTCATCAGAGAACGTTGTTGTGTGTGCTAAACTAAATAGATTAGAAAGGCAAAAGAGAGCAAAGGACAAGCCGGTGTTCTATCTGGTGTATGAGAAGGGAGGAGGAATGAACATTTCATACCTCAGTCAATGCAAACTTATAAATAGACTCAGAAAAAGTCTTATTTTGCAAACAGCAGTATTGATTTTTTTTTTCTGAAAGCAAAAAGCCAGCCCACAGCCAACCATTCATCTGCATTTTCACAAATATTTAGTGCTGCACAGGAAAGGACTCAGTTTGACACTGTACCCTGATGCACGCTCTTTTTATGGAAAGTTTGTCACAGAAGTCACAAGACATGATCCATCCACCAAGTTCTCCTTACTTAAAATCTTTTCCAAGACAGACAAACACTGCTGGATATTGCATGTCACCCGTTACAGGTATATGTGAACAGCCCATTTGGATCACACAGTCAGCATAATGGCTTATGCACCCATATGTCCCTTGACTAACACACTTCTGCCAGACAAAGGCCACAGGTTATCTGGTACCCTTAAGAACAGGAATAGGAGGAGAAGGCTTGTTCAGTAACTCACTCTGGTAAGCGAAAGAGATAGTTGGAGATTAATACCTAAGAAAAAGGCTACCTGTTTTTTTCCGGTATCCTTGAATATTTTTTTCCTGGCAGGCAGAGGACAGAGAGGCTGGTAAGTGGGGAAAAAGAACACAGGATGTCTGGTCTCTCATACATGTGTAGCTCCCATCATAAAAAAAAGTTTAGAGTTGTGCAGTGGCAATTTCAAATTCTTTTATGTCACTCATATTCTTCTCATTGCTTTGCTTTTGATTCATTAGAAGCTGAACTCTACAGAGAAATCCGCATTCAAATGAGAGCGAAGGATTTGCTTGAGAGCTCCATAGCTCCTATAGATACTAGCACCTCTCAGAGGGAGCCTCAGTCCCGAACTGCCACTAAAACTAAGCAGGAAAGGCTTGGCTTCTTGCAGGACAAAAGTTTCAGCTTCAAGCCAAGGATTAATCCAACAATACCGGATTTTGAAGGACTTTACTGGGCATTTCAGAGGGAAGCAGTAAGGAGACAAGAAATCAAAGAGGCAACTCGTAATAAGCCATTCAAGCTAAGAACCTCCAATCTCCGTGGCAGGCAGAGGCAGGCTAATGAAAAACTAAAGGTGAGATGACCGGATATTTCTGTGGTACTGCTTTCTCCGATCAAGATAGCAACTTCTTAAATTTCTAGCATTTATTTATGGATGGTTAATGTCCTGTGACCTCTGCCCTTGTCTTGGGAATACTGCAGAATTCCAGGACAAAACAGAGAACAAATTTCTACGCAAAGAGATGAGCTGTGACAGCTAAGGCTCAGCCACTCTCCCATACTCTCAGTCACGCCTCCTTCCCCTCATCCCTCAGCTCCTCCCCATGTAAATCCCTATTGATGGAAGAGAGAAGAACGAGTGCAGTGCCCTCATACCCCAGCTGTGGTCTTGGGTAAACAGAGATTCTGTACTGTGAACAAATACACTGAATGAAGTTCCATTTTTTTCAGGATTCTCAGCAACTTTCCAAGGTTTCAGTGCAAAAAATTCATTCTCTTTCTGGACTTTCCTCTCTGTCTTCCAACACCCTTCCAGTGCATATCACAGATGCAACTAGAAAAAGGGAATCTGCTATTAGGTAAGTAGAAATATTTATCTAAAAGACCATACACAAACTAATGACCAAAATGGAGGAAAAAAGTCAGTGTTTTCCCTCCTCACATTAACTACACCAGCAGTACTTTTCTTAAATGTTTCTCTGTCTTCTTTCTTTGCTAATTCTTGCCCTGACTCTCACTTGATTTGGGAGCTGCACAGTCATATGTCTGAAATTTTGATTTTCTCCTTAAAGGACTACAAAAGTAAAATTCCCTGCTAGCATGTAGCCTGGCAGTCTTAAGTGAGCTCATTAGTAACTTTTTTCCTAAATAGATACTCCCAAGATAACAAAAAGGAAGGGGACAAGGAAGGAATTTATTGGCTGGAGAAACAGAAAAATAAATGTCAAGCTATCCGAAAGTCAGTGAACAGCCGAGCAAAAGCCCTAGATCCACATAAAAGTCTGGAGGAAACACACAAGGAGAAGTTGAAACAGAACCGGTCAGTATCCTATTCTGCAAAGAAACAATCTGTTTGCTCTACTATTTGGGAATCATCAGATAATCATTTAGGAGGAATTTGGTCTAAGAACATTCCTAGCCTCACTTTTTTGTCTGTCATACCCATTCCACATTCATTTGGATTTCTTGACAGTTCCACACTACTCCTTCCATACAGAAGTTTCCTTTAGATTAACATTTGTAGAAACTAATTTGTACAAACAAGCCAACTGAAATGTTAATTTGGCAAGGCACACATAAAAGTACATTTTCTGAAAATTGTGAACACTGGTTCTCTGCTTACAGTCCAGTAGTAAAGCTTTGCTAATGGGTCCATAACTGTCCAGCGTAGGAATTTTTTTTCCCAGTATTTGGAATCAAAGAGAATTACCAGAGCTATTTAAAGGGCGAAGCAGTTACTGAGCATTCCTCATTCCTGATCAGCTACAGTCAGAGGGAACCTGTATTAGGCAACTTTTCCATTTCAGGCAAACTATGAGAGAGAGAACAAAGGAATACAGAAAGGAGCTGGAAGAAATGCAACTGCGAGTCAAGAACAGACCATACCTCTTTGAACAGGTCACCAAGGTAACTGTTCAAGTTCCAGGTTGTTTCCGGGTGACTCCATACATTGTCTTTCATGTAAGGCAGGCATTAAGAAATGTAGTCTCAAGTTAATTCACGGATAAGAAGGTGCAAATGGTTGCACAGTGTCTTGACTACACTCAAAATAACACATGGAAGGGCCACCCAAGTAAAATTTGAATTCCTTCCCACCACTTGAAAAAACACTCAGGACTTTTTTTCTTGGCTGTAGAGCTTTCCAGTCCCCAGTATATATTGCAACCAAAATATATGGTCTGATCAAACTCAAGGCCTTGTCACACCAGAAATTACATGGATACCTATTCTGCACCTAAATACCATAGCCTACAGTCTAGAAATTTTAAAACTTTTTTTTCTTAAAGCCCTCTCCAGTTGAGCACTTATTCTTTGTACCTCTGGTGTTACTAGAAAAACATTCATGACACCTGTGTCACTTATATTGCCTGCAAGTTCTGCTCTCTGGGGTTGTGTTCAGCACATCTCATCCATCACGCAGCACCAGCTGGAAATCTGCATTGCACTGGAGGTGTAGGTACAATCTTCACTCTCTATAAAGCATCTTTTCCCCAGGGTTTTCTCTTCCAGTTCTGTCTCCTTCAGGGGTGATAATCTGGTTAGAGACAGAGTGACGATACACAGACAACATGCTGATTTCAGGTTTCTCAATAGAACGTACCCTCCTAGGTCAGACTTTCTCTTCAGGTGAGTATTAATGGAGGCACATTTGGATGATAAATGTTGGTAACGTTTGTTTGCCAGGTTGGTAAAAATTCACTAGTATCGATAGCATTCACTTGTATTGAGACAAGATTTCTATCCTTCCATAGAGAGCACCTTAATCTTTAGGAACTGGCCAGTCTCCCTGGAAAACTGTCATCTCAGACTCCATTAATTGGCAAGGTTTATTTGGAGGCAGTGAGGATATAGGATCCAGGATGCTTGGGTTTCAGTTTCATGAAGGTGAACTGACAGGAAGATTTCACAGGTGTTTTCCATTTATTGAACTCCACTGTCATTAGTGCTTACAAGTTATAAGCAAACATGCTTCCAGAATTTCTCACAACCCTTTGGTGCACGTATTCTCAATTTGAGTGTCCAAATCAGGGCTCACAGACACAAGTATGCTAGTCTGGTAAGACTGGAATGCTGTAGAAGCAGGAGGAACAGAAGAAGGAAGAATAAAAAAGAACAAGCAGAAAAAGGTGAGCTCTGGCTTTGAGAGATGTGAGACATTATCCTAGTATTCAGCTGGGGTACTGTACTGTATTGATGAGAGAAATTTTGGATAGGGGCTTTACTCCTGTTCTCTTTAGGAGTGTCACCTGTGAACTTTAAAACAACTTACAGGGAACTGTATGTATGCTTACTACATGCTTACTGTTTAAGTTTCACTTTCACAGCGTGATGCTCGTCAAGGAGCAGAGCGTTGCTACAGACACACCCTCCAGCAGGTTGGGCTAAGTGAAGAATTTGTGACGAAGAAAGGGAAAGATGCCACTGACTTGCTGGAAGAAGAATCTGGTGTTCTCAGGTAATAAAAACAATGCAACACAACTCGTGTTCCTTTGACTAAAAATATTTCCCTTGTTCATGAATACTTTCCAGTTTGTATCATTTACTGTAGGCAACATTAAAGCTTCACTCCTCTTACTAAGCATCATGGCTTCTCTATCTTAACCCCTGTCACTGCACTCTATTTCTTATGCATGGAGCAAAGCTGCAAGCAAGCACTGCAAAACATTTCCAGTATTAGACAACCCCTTTTTCTGCAGAGCGCCCAAGCCTCGGGATGGAAAGGACAACTGTACTGTACAGGAAGGAGAACCTCAAGAGGAACACAGCAGAAAGGAAATGGCAACATAAGATCTAGCAGAAGAATCCATCGATTGTCTCTTGATTTTTTTTAATTCAAGATTCTCCAGGTTAAGCCTCAGGAACTTTATGGTTTAGGCTGACACCTAAGATTTGCTGTGGGGTAAGTGAGATGTGAGAACTTAGTGAAGGAAAAAAAAAAGAACCAACACATTTAAAGCATGTCTTGTGCAACACAGCAAACCCTGCAGCCTCCCTTAGCCTTCACAAGTGTTCCTCGTGTGAGCCATTTCCCTTCCTTTCACGGGCAACAAAACAAGTTAAAAAGGTTGAAGCACTATCTTTGGATAAAAGCAGGTATGAAAGATGGCAGAGGTGCATCCTCTAGTGTCAGCTCCTTGTGCTCACGCCACAGAAGTGCACAGAAAGGGGAGAATGCCTCCGGGTGTGCTGAATCTTGGTGTACACATATATGTGGTAGAATGCTTTTAAACATGGTATTTCTAAAAAAAAGCCCAAATAGACGAATTTGACCTACCTTGGGAGAAGACTCAGAGGGAAGTCCTTCCCTGGTGTTAACTCTCCATTCATTCACTACCAGCTCTGCGCCTTCTTCCCATTAGGAAGAAGCAATAAACTTTCTATATTAAAAAACAAAACAAAACCCATAGGCCATTAATTTGTTCTGGAAAACAACCAAAATTATGAAGAAAGTTTTAATTAAATAATACATCACTTTGGATTGCTGTTGTCCTCATTCTGCTGTTACTGTAACATCAAAGATGGACTTTGGTGGAAGAAAGATTACCTATTATTTATTAGCTGTCAGCGTGTTGCACTCAAATGCCTGGTGCATCTTGAATGGTGCAGTTCACACCTTAGTGGTCCTCCTTTGCCTGACAGTAATAATGACCTCAGAAATACAAACCCTTACCACCTGGGAAAAAACTTACCACTGAGAATTACGGTATCAAAGCACTTTGAGATTAAAAGATTTTTAAATGGCTATCATGTTTCTGCATTGTCCAATTTCTTTATCAATCATCTTTTCCTCACTTTAACAGAAGCTGTGTCTCTCCATCCGAGTCACCTCAATCCGTTTCTCCTGACAGTGTAATAGCAAAACCTCATCATCAAATCAGAAATGCAGCACCTGCATTAGATAGAGAGATAAAACGGAGATATCTCATTTTTAATCATAACCAAGTACTAGACACAAAAAATGATGGCGCTGGGTTGCAGGCTGCGCAGTTACGCTCCCGCAGAGACCAATACCCAGCTGAGTGCGCTGGGCTGGAGCCGCTCTCCCCTCCGCACTGCCAAGAACCCTGGGAGCGTTCGAGGAAGGCTGGTGTCAGCGTACCAGCTTCTACACAGGTTTAATTGCAGGGCACACAAAGGCTGTTCCTTCTCCTGTATCCCCTGCAAAAGCAGTGATGTAATCATATTGTCACCATGCCTTGTCACATCGAAAGGGGAAGGAAAGATTTCTTCCGTGCTCCGAGTCTGTGGTCTAAAGCCGGTTGAGCCTGAATGGCTGTATCTGAAGGAAGCGGTGGGAGTGAAGTTTTAACACATACATTTTAAGGGGTATTCACTAAAACTGGTTGCTAATTTCCATAATAATACTTGATGATGCTTGAAAAAGAAATTTCCAATGTGTTAAAGTGCAAAGGAAAACCTTAAGAAAGGAGGAACAGAGGCTTGACTTTACATTAACATACACCATTATGCCATATCCCTTTAACAAATACTGAGGTGGCAGCATGCACGGGCACTGTGTAAATCCAAGTCTAATAATGGTCCCTAAACAGAAATTGCTGAAATGGTGATAAAAGTAGAAGCACTGAACTAAGTAACTGAAACTCACTAGCACTTTTCTCGCTAAACAAAATGTTGTTCTGAAAGTAGGATTACGTTTCCATCATGATAAAAGAGATTCGTAATCTCTTAATACATATCAAATAGGGTACGGAAATAAATCATTTCAAGTTTTGCTTTGGATTTTTGCATTTTATAAAAATACTTCGATATTTTTAGTTAAAAGAATTGCAGGCTGTTCAGCTAACCTATACCACACTGTGGCAAAGAAGACCTCTCAGTGGAGCACACTGATGAGAGGGCAGCCAAACCACATCAGACCCTGACGCGCAGGTACCTGGTGTAGCTTCTGCAAGAACCTCCAAGATTACAATAGCTTTACCGACAGCAGCGCTACCTTTACGTTCAGCTAGGGAGCAACATAAACTCAAAGCATTCTCTGCATAGCAGCTCTTAGAGACACAGAGTATCTTGGCAAAACTGCATTCCTAATAATACCGATTCTGAAGTCTTTTAACAAAAATTCACATCATCTACGTGGTAGACTCATTTTAAAGAGTTTGATATGCCAAACAAATTTTGGAGGCAAAAGTGACTGGGGAAAGCAGGAAAAGAACACAGTAAATGTAATTAAATGATATCAAGTAGTACATTTATTTCAGATAGTAAGTCAGCTTCTGACAGTGAGATGTATTAGAATATAGTCTCTGAAGGTAAAGGATGGGAGGAAGGCCTGTTGCTCAAGATACTGGATGTTGGTGCCTAGCACAATGAGGTCCTGGTCCGTAACTGGGGCTCCCAGTGCTCCAGCAAAACAAACACTTTAGGCTTTAGGAGAATGGACTGCATAAACAGTTTTAAAATGGCGTTCCACGACATGGGCTAAATGACACCTAAGCAGCAGACTTCACCTTTTAAGCGCTGCGAGAGAGAAACTTGGTCCGGTAGGTCTTCTCCAGCTCCAGTTTTAGGATACATTCTCCACCTACCCACCTGCTCTGTGCACCCTTAAAGCAGTGTTCCCTCATCCCACTGCAACATGGTGAGCCTCTGGGAGGAGCGAGCGATCCCGCTTCAGTCACCGCATATAAGAGGGCGGAAAAAAGAGCAGCTGGTCTCGCCCTCCTCTACTCCAATGATAGACTCGGTGTCCGGCAGGTGCAGAGACTCAACACCAAGGCTGGGCTGAGAGTTCATGGAGATGAGGTTCTTACTATGCACTGTAGATTCTTCCAGCAAACTGCTGCCCATCAATGACTCTAATGCAAAAAGAAAAGGTAAAACAAAATTCTCATGATGTCATGATCCTGCAATAGAAGATACAATCCCTACCCCCTTCAAGTCGCACAGCCTTCTTCCCTACACAACGACTTTATCCGTTCCTACTCTTTAGGTGTCTAGATCTCCAGGGGATGGTAACTCCTGTGTTTATTGTTTTGAGCCTTAATATGGCAGGATCTCACGCAGGCTTGGCTTTCTCTTTAAATAATTCACATTGCATAAAAAACCAGGCTGCTTACAACAAAAATACATAAAGGGCACAAACGCCATGTAAAAAAAAGACACCAGATTCATGTTAATTTTAAAAACAATAAACCTATCTACCCCTTGAGCACAATACAGAATTACACCTTTGTCTTCTATCCTAGAAAAGGGGAGGGTGAGCAATCCATCCTCATCTCCAAGAGGAACAGTCTTTCATTCCTTACTAGCTTGTGGTCTCATATTTTTAGGACAAACATCTTCCCTTCTCTTTGACCATCCACCAATTATTTGCCCCACAGAGAGTGCCCTCCCCTCCCTCCCTTACCTGGCTGCTCTCGCTCTCTGCTGCCAGCTGTTCCAATTCGGGAGTGGTGTTTCCTCATATGCACATTTCTGCTACCACTCTGGGAAAAGGTCTTCCCACAAATTTGGCACTGATGGGGCTTCACTCCTTGGAGTAAAAGGGGGGAAAAGTATCCCAAGAATTACCAAATCGGGAATAAACATCTCATCAACCAAGCAGCCAACAATACTCTTTTGAAATGGCTGTTGACACCACTGGGGCTAATTAATTTTCTGTGAAAAAACAAATGTGAAATATTCCTGTTTCCTGGAGAGCAATAAGCTTCTAGAAGAGAAGAGTTTTAGGTATCAGTATTGCCAGCTGTTGGAAAACAGTTTGAAGAGCAACATGAAGTCTTCAAGTCTGATTTATGAGAGGGAACAAGTCATTTGAAATCTCTTACTCAGTGACATGGAAACATTTGATGTCCCATACCTAAAATAAAACAGCCAAAAGCAAGGAAGCAGAGGCACAGAAGCTATCTCCCGCCATCACACATTGCAGCATCTGGTTTACACTACTGAGCACAGACCAGATGATGACTTGTCACAGTCAAAGGCTTTCCACCTTACAGAACAGTCTATCATTTTCACAATACAACAAATATGTCCATACGTGTGAGCTCAACAGCATGGAAGCCAAGGAGACAGGAAAGAAAAAGCACGGAGAACTCGGGTAGTCCCAGAAGTTACCACCCCAGTAAAATCCGCCCCCTTCCCCAAAACGACATATTCATCATGTGCTGATGATATTTAAGACAGATCAATCAAACCAGAAGGCAGAAGTTTTGAAACACTTGTGATATACATTTCCATCTAGTGCTTTGTCCAATTACAAGTATGTAGCATTAAAAAATAAAGGAAAATCCTACCTGTAGCAAAAATCCACTCATGAGAGATTTCAGGTTTGACTAGCTTTGATTAATATATAGAGGTGCTAGAGTCTCTCTTTCAAATAAGAAAATGGCAGCTATGAAAACTTCATGACATTTTAGAAACAATTTAAAAAATAACTTTTAAAAATTTATTTTAACTTAGAAACAGAAACAACAGAAAAGATTAAAGTGTACAGGCCACAGGCACCACAAAGGAAGTCATGAAACACTATGACCCGAAGTCTTCTAGAAACCTGGGGGTGTTTCTTAAAGAAATCAAATCAAAGTTCTACAATAAAGATCTTTTCTCAGACAGGTCACAGAATGTCAGATGAAGACTCTTACCCGAGTGGACAACCAAATGTTTCCGAAGGCTGGAGTATTCGGCAAAGGAGCGACCACATCCCTGTGCCTCACACAGAAAGGGTTTTTCCCCTACAAGGGAAAAGTAAGTTCTTAGATTCTGGGATCACAACTTGATCTGACTGTCCCAGTCCCTGACAACAGCCTGGAGATCTCTACCCCATTCTCCCTTTTGGCCTTAGGTGCAACAGAGTTCAACAGACATTACGTGTACGCTTCCGAAGGCTTGTAAAGCACTCTCTTCATCAGCTTTCAAGAGGAAACACTGGCTTGCTTTCTGGAATATTCTTAGATCATCATTCGCTGAAAGGGAAGCAGGGGTCCACTTTCTAACCGACCTTCAAAGTACATAAATACCAGAAGAGTAATATAAAAAAAAAAGTACCTAGACTACGATATATCTTCTATATGCAGTTCTTAACAACTTGCTCTCTGCTTCACGTACTCCCAGGATCCTGTTCCCCTTCTGCCCGTCTGCCAAAAATCCCATTAACTGTATTTCCCTTTATATCAGATTCTATACTTTATTTCAGATCAAGCTGAACTTGCCAAAATCCTGTGAGAGATGTGTCATTTGTATTTATATGTGGAGGAACAGGGCTTCAAGGCACAATTTGTTCTCATAGGCTGAAATTTGTTATTTTTATATATCTCCACAGCTATTTTTGTATTTATCTAAATGATAATAAATCTGGAGGTGACTATTGCAATGCAATATAATTAATGTGTTCTAAACATGCTCTTACAAAGCCTTAAATAAAACTTGAGGTAATTTTGTGGGCAGCATCCCACTAAAGAGCTCAATATACCATGTTTAACACTAGGGTTTCAAGTCTTTAACTAGACTACTGACTGTACCAGAGTAACAGCATGTCCACAGGAAATTAAGCAAACTCTTTTGCTACTTTATTGCCTAACATATACATAGTTATTTCAGAGTAAACTTGTTCTTAAAGTTGTTTCTACTGTGATTTTGCCTTTAGAAGTCCTCTCCCTACAGTGAATTTCTCAGTTTCTTACCTACTATAGCGTTCAACAGCACTGAGCAAAAAGGATCAACACAGCGTGTTGACTGGTGTTACAAAGCTGAAATATGCAGCATATTCTCAAACACTGACTGTACTTTCGGGCTTGTTATAAATATTTAAAACTTGAAAAAAGGGAAGGAAAAGCTACCATTGACAAAAATAATAGCACATAGTTCCACCTGTAAGAAACCCTAGAACTATTTACACCTGCAGTCTTATAATAGCTTTGGTCTGATCAAACCCTTAATTGCACATTATCAATTTGCAGTTAAGAAAGTTATTTACTCCTCCAGAAGCTACTGCTCTCTCGGTTGCAGAACACTCACTCTGTCATGGAGGACTGTGCTGTGTCAGCTGGCCCACTAACTTTATTTGCACCTTGGCTGGGAGCTTTAAGTGCAAAAGTAAATTGCAAAAACTATGGCTGCTGTTACTACACATTCAACATTTTATTATTGGTATATATAACACTTAACTACATCCCAACATCTGCCCCCAAACCATGTGTTCTAGCTAGACTGGAAATTCTTTAAAATAGCAACCTTTTTCCATGTGTGTCTACAAACTACATACCATACGGTAGTGTTTAAGTAAGGCAGAAGGCATAAACAGCTGCTGGCGGCCCACATAATCTGCTTTTTCATGTTACTAGAGAGGCCTCCTGCTCTCACAGTTGTCAAGGTTATTTTGAAATGTTAACCAACTGTAATGCGATGCTACCTGCCGAGGCCATCAGGGAATCTCTAACAATATTCTGAGAGGCTTGAACTAGGCCATTTGTTTAATAACCCTGAGGCTTAAAAAACCAACCAAACACAACCATCAGAATATTCACCATGAACTTCGCTAGCTATTAAATTGCTGATCATTTCAGCAGTAATTTTTGTGCCTCTCAAACAACTTTCTAGGACAAGAACACCTAAAGCACTTTATTGCAGTTCCCAAGACTTTGGCTGGTACACAAACTTCTAAAAATATTAACAAGGGAGCATCACATTCTCCAGAGGAGACTGCATAAACAAACCATGTATAAAATACAGCACTATGAAATAAAGATTCTTGTTTTATTTAATATAAAAAGCTGAGCATGAGTTAAGAGTACATAGGCTCCAGCATATGGTAACATCCCGAATTAGCATTAGCACAAACGGAGCAGTTTGCATGCCAGAATGCTGTCTTCTAATTATTGCCTTTTTCTACTAGGCTTCACTACTACATTATTGCTACTCACGCCGCTGTATTCCTCATTTCCCTAAATTTCCCAAATGTAGTCATTCTACAAGCAGCATAGGTAACATAAGCCAGTCAGATTCTGCCAGATGTCAGTACAGCTACAACTGTGTCCACCAGGACTCTTACGCTGGAGAAATATCTAAGCTGTTGCGCCTTTCAGGAATTTAAAATAGCTTCGTTATGAAAAACAATTACAGCAGTCATGTTCACTAACTGTTCCCTTGGGAACAGTCTAGTTTCTCCCAAAAACAACACACACACCTCCCTCCAGCAAACAACCTGAGGGGGGAAGGGAATCTTCAGAGCACATACTGAGTAGAGTACAGCATCATC
Organism: Microhierax caerulescens; assembly: GCA_035590215.1. Classification (NCBI taxonomy): domain Eukaryota; kingdom Metazoa; phylum Chordata; class Aves; order Falconiformes; family Falconidae; genus Microhierax; species Microhierax caerulescens. Next base: position 63,727,904 of record JAVJGJ010000060.1, on the reverse strand, counting down.
ATCTAGCATTTGCAGGGTAAACCTGTGTGAAACTGTACAGGATAGTAAAGGGAGTAAGCAGTTGCTTACTTAATTTGACCTAAAGATTGATGTGAATCAACAGATAAGGGACATTAATGAAGGGCAGAGATAAACAACATAATCTCAAAAGTTTGAGGGCGGAGGAGGAAATGGTTTATTCCTCAGTAAAGACCCCACCTCTGCAGACCACAAAAAGGTGAGGTCTAAAACACACCGGTGTGAATTCGTAGGTGGTTCTTCAGATTTCCAGCTGTTGTGAACTGTTTCCCGCAGCCCAGCTCCGTGCACACAAAGGGTTTTTCACCATTGTGAGTTCTCATGTGCACCTTCAGCCTCTGCAAGACGTAGAAACTTTTTCCACAACCTTCTGCTGGGCAGGTGAAGGAGCGGTCATTCCTGGAAAGCAACAAAATAGCTGTTTCATTACCAGCTACTGCAATGTATTCTTCAGGAACACTTGATTTTTATTTTTTTTTTTTATTACATAAAACGTGGAAACACTTAAATCTAAATTAATGATACCAGAAAACAGAGGGACTCAACCAAATTGAGTGACCTGAATTTGACCTAAGGAACTAGGGTCTGGGTGGTCCACAGGAAGAATCTGTTCAGGTAACATTATATTACCTTGCTATTCCCTACCCAGAACGATTTACTAAAGTGGTGCAACAGATCATATAGGAACATTGTGGTATTTCAGTCACTGTAGGATCAAAAATGACTGTACCGTACACATAACATATGCAATTACTGCTGGCCCTGCCTCAGGGCATGGTGATGGGCTTGCTTTTGGAGTCCTTCCCAGTTTTTAAGCTTCTTGTCTACAATTTACCTTAGAGACTGCCAATTTCTTAGCTAAAAAAGATTAGGGTCATTTGTTAGAGCAAGTTACTTTGTTTAAGGGTATATAAAAATATGACAGCATCCTACAAGTTCTAATGTTCATATGCCGAAGAAGGGATCGTGACGCTCTTTATTGAGCACCTGTTTACATACAAATATTCTAAATTGAACACCGACAAGGACCTGCAAACATAACCTAAGTCTGGTCAAAGTGATTCAACATAAAGCAAGCAACAGGCCTAGCATTTCTAAGAGTAATACCAGGTTTTCACAACTGGTTGATGTCAAAAACTAACACTATCCCAAATACAGAGCACAGTTTTTCAAAGTCATGACAATATATAGCTTTATTCTGCTCACCGGTGTGTTTTCAGATGATACTTGAAGTGAGCTGGCCACACAAATGTCCGATCGCAGCCCTCAACTGTGCACTTCAGCTTCCTTTCCACACGAGATAAATGAGGAATGGGGCTAGAGTCTTTCGGCTGCCCATCTCCTGAGCAAAGATGAACATTTTCACCTGGAAGAAAAAGCCCACCAAAATCTAAAAAAAGATACAGATTACTATAATATGTCAAATTTAATAGACAAAACCAGCATCATATACAATACAGGACTGTAAAGCAAGTATGTGCCTGGCTACTATTTGTTTACAACGTCCTACATGCTGCCGCCTAGCCCACAACAGGGATCAGACAGAGATCTGCAAACCTGACCAGGCACATAAACTTCCCAACAAGCTATCTGCATCAGATCAGCTGCTACCAGATGAGGTTTATCACAAGTAGAACAGAAAGCAAACGCATCAAAACTGGTAAAATGGTCTCTATATCAATATCAACCAACCAATTTTAAGTATC
>JAVJGJ010000060.1:63689421-63709987 GCA_035590215.1 Microhierax caerulescens | reverse complement strand
GGGCTGGCTGCGGGGGCAGGGGGCAGCTGGAGCTGGCGGGGGGGGGTAGCTGCGGGGGCAGCAGGAGCTGGCTGCGGGGGCAGGGGCAGGGGGGGCAGCAGGAGCTGTCTGAGGGGGCAAAGGGGGCTGCGGGGGCAGGGGGGGCTGCCGCCGGGTGCCCAACGAGGCACCTTCGCTTTGCTATGCCAGCCTCGCCGCGGACGGGCTTCACATCTCTTATGACTGCTGGAAAAATAATGGATGTCATGAGACATTAGTAGCGGGGGGTGTGTGTATGTTCAAATGACAGCCCCGGTGTCTTCTGGAGGTGTTCTGTATCGGGGTGCTGCCCCCATAAAACCCTCCCCCCCCCCCCCCAGCGAGGGCACTGCCGCTGCCCCGCCGAGCCCCGGCCGCTCTGCTTTCACCGGCCGCACCGGAGGGCGGGCTCGGGGCTCGCTGGGAGGGTCTTATGTTTGTTTATTGGAAAAGTACTTCAGCCGTAGGACTTGCTTGGCCAAAATAAAGCGTAGAAATATTTTCCTGTGGTTTGGACTTAAGTAGCGTTTCGATCTTGCTGCTAACTTGGGCAGGTGAGATGATTTCCTCGCGTTGAAAGTTCCTTAAAACGTAAACGCTTACAGTGTCTGTACCGTGTGTGGGTGTGATGCAGATAAATATCTTTCTAAAAAGATAATAATCAGATAGCCTAATATATGGCCTGTAGTCAGCACCTAGGACAGGAAGGCAGGGACGTTACAGTTTGGTTGTGATGTGTTTGGAAAGCCGTGCAGATATTTGGGTAGGAGGTGGTTAATATTATTTCCCCTCTGTGTGCATATAGCTTCACCTATCAAGAAAAAAAAAAAAAAAAAAAAAAGGAAAAGCTGCAAGTACCTTTAGGATTTCAAGGTACCTTTAGGATGAATTAAACCTCGTGGAGGGCCTTTGGAAAACTGGGACTGAATCGTGGTCTGGTCACTGCCCCTTTCTGATTCCAGAGGGATTAGAGAGCAGTCTGAGGCCTTCTGGCTTCCGTATTTTGAATTATATCGAGGGAACTTCACATGTAATTCCTCGTTGCTTTGTGACGGATGCAGATGTGGTGTGTGAGGTCTCACTTTCGGTTCATCTGCTCTGTTGTGCCCAGCAGGTACCTCCTGTGGTGCAGCAGCCTTGGTTGGGAGATACAAACCCTGCTCTTGGAAATAGCTCCTTGGCCCCAGCTCACCTTGATCTTCATTTATTTCTTGCCCTGTGAATCGTGATCATCTGTCTTGATTATTCTTCTCTTGCCTCTGAGTAGCTTTTACTTAACTGTTGAATCTTTGGGGAATCTAGTTAATGTCATAAGTGGAAAACATGTCGGTGATTATCTGATCTGAGACAAGTATCGCTACACGGACTTGGAATTTTAAAATAAATAGTATCTGCAGGAGATGTTGCCTGAGGGTTTCGCTGGAAAAACTAGAGTGCTTGCTTTTTTTTTTTTTTTCTTTCCCTCTGTCTCACTAAAATATGAGGCTGTCAAAATTAAATGTGTTGTGAGAAGGCCTTTGGTACGCTTTTTCTTTTGAAAAAGATTTATTCTCCATGGTCTTAACTGAAACTCGGACAAGTGCACTTGCTTTCTAAAGGTCTTTTTGCAGATTCGCCATGTACAGTGTGGCTTAGGACTGCAGAAAAATATTATGTGGATGGTGGTTGTTTCTCCAGTACCTGTTCTCTGGTAGATTTGTATGATTTTGGTGCTAAGTCAGAGGTGAAAAAATTCAATAGGATTTTGCATTATTGTACTTTCTTGCTGTCATCAAATCATTTGCGTGCTGCTCTTGTGTTTTGAAATTAAGTAATGTGTGACTGGCGAACACAGGGCACCTGGTTATTACAGCAGGCTTTTTTTTAATGAGCATTTAAAAAACAAGGGGGAGGGGGGAATTTACATTAAACATGACCTTTTATGCAGATTTACTTTCTGAATAAATTCCTCTTATCCCCTTGAACAGACAAGGTTTTTAGTTTATTTTGATGGTTTGGGTTTGGTGGGTTTTTTTCTTGCAAGGTTTGGCTACCAACAATTGATTAGTTTGCATGTAGAACATGGGATTTTAGCTCTTTTAAGTAGAGTTTTGAAATTGAAACAGAGTGGGAAGGAGCTTTAACATATACTAATTGCTGCTTAGTTTCTCACAGTGACCACATGTCCAAACTGGAGGAATTGTCACCTTCCTGATGCTTAGTTTTGTCTAAGGAATGACCACAGTCCAGTCACTTTATTTCTCTGCTTCTGTTTATTCATCCGTAACTCAAGCATAATTGATAATTCCTTTTTGTGTTTGCTATATGTCATTGTACATGGGATAGCTACAGTAATTTCCAAAATAATGGAAACAGCAGCGTTTTTGACTTCTCCAGTGGCTGAATCACTTTAAATGCGTTCCTTTTGGAATTAAGTTTGAAACAGGATAGTTCTTTCATAACTTCTGTCAGCCCTTATGATAGCTTTCTGGCAGAGAAGTTCAAAGAACTTCCATCTTGTACTTCGGAACTGGGGAGGAAGAAACTTACTTTTGTGAAATGGTATGCTGTTTCTTAACTGTAATCTTCTTGTAGTCTTTTATTAGACTTTTTATCTTAAGCTTCCCTGGACCCAGAATGATGTTTTGTGCTTTGAGTGCTCCTAGGCTACCTTTTCACAAATAAAAACTTTTTTTTTGGGGGGGGGGGCGGGGAGCACTTCAGATGGGTCTAGAAAATTCCTTGAGGATTTACAATACTGCAGGACCTAAGAAAAGTAGTGACTAAAAATAATGCAATTTCTAAATGCTGTCTTGGGTAGAGGAGAATGATGTGTATTTTTGCTAATAAAAGCATTTTCTGTACAACATAAAATTGCCGATTCCTAAGCAGATCTGCATGTTAAGTCTCTAGAAAAATATTTCCAAGTGACCTTTGCTAACTCTGGTAGACTTAAGGAAGTAACTATTTGTCTACAACTTGATTTAAAACCAGCTGATGATATTCTGACAAGTACTGCTGCTGGCAGCCAGTTGTCATCCAAAAAGGTATATTCTAGATCTGCCTCATATTTGAGGTAGAGCTGAAGCTGCCGTAAACTTTATTTTGTGGGTGGCAGCTTATTACTCCCAAAATACTGCCTAATAGTGCTGGGACCATGGTGAGCTCTAAAAATCTGTAATTTAATTAAATAAAAGGTACTAAAGTAGTGTTTATAGTGATCTGTAACAATTCCATGAGTTGTTACGTTTATGGCAGTAAACGAAGCAAAATAACTGTATATTACTGTTTAAACAGTTGATGTTCCACTTCCTATTAAAAAAAAAAATATGCAGGTGGGCGTAATGTTCTGTAGCAGTATCAGAAGGGACAAGTTGTTTCTTAGCGGCTCTTGAGAAATCCTAATAATCTGCACCTTCTCAAACTGATCTCTCAAAACTAAGTTCTGGAAGGCAGGTGGGAGGGTGACAAACTTTCTGTGTCTTATTTCGGTGCATACAGCAGCTAATAAGCAATTGCTGATCATTCAGTAGGAAAAAATCTGTGTTCTTTTTTGCAACTGAAATCCCAAAGTACAGTCTCTCCCTAGCCGATTGCAAAGGAAAATAGGAAGGTAGTGATACATTTCCCCACCCCCCCTGCTTTTCCTCTGCAGTACATTAATTTGTGTGACTTGTTTGTTCTTTGCTGTGGAAACAAAAATGAAAGTTACAGTCAAACTGTGGTGTCTCAGTGAAGTATGGTATCTATCTTGGAGTTGCCAAAAATTGGTGAATCGCGTCTGTATTTGAGTTTTTTTTTATGGTGCTCTTCTATAGGTCTGAGCAGGCAGCTGCAACTGGCAAAAACTAGTATAGTAATACAATATGTGCCTTACCACTTTGTTCATGTTGAATGTAAGCCAGGCCATTTTGTTCTTTTTTTCATTGGGTGTCCAAAAAAAAAAGCCCTAACCAAAACTGAAGATGGAGCCTAGAAAGAAGCTTATTACGTTTCATATGCTTTTTGAGCTAATGGAAAATAAACGGTTCAGAAATTCCCCCCAGACACGTTCTTCCTCAGCTGTGTCTGCGTAGTGCATAGGATTGAGATGCCATTATGACTTCTAGCAAAAGATGACAATTAACTTCTAAATAATTTTATTTAAATAGCAATCACTTTACTCTCTGCAATAAAGATGAGTTGTGAGCTGAATGCCATAGAGATTATATGACACTGCAGATAGTAGCAAAAATCTAATACTGTGTTGAACTGTGATCAGATTTGTTGATGTCATCTGTGCTGTGAATGGAAAAATAATTGGATGTTTTCATTACTTAAGTTTTGAGGTGGAGAACTTTTCCATATTTCTCTGTAGTGCGTGAAATGGCAGTCAAATAGATGTAGCAAAAATGTGTGGGATACTAGGAAATAGTGTTTCATGTGTCCTGTAGTTTGGTGGCTCTAAAATTAATACCTATCTACAGTAGCATTTGCTGGGGGTACCAGTAGCACAAAAGAAAAGACCTTCATCACCTGTGTGATGTGACTATGCAGGTGATTCAGAATTGTTCTGAAGATTGCATTTTGTCTCTTCGCTCTCAGAGTTAAGTCACCGAGATCAGAAGATAAAAGCTTAATTATAGCATTGGCTGTGCACACTGCCTTTCACACCGGGTGGAGGTTTCTGCTGCTTTCCCTGTCACACCAGACTATCTTACAGCTTTTGAGGAAAGGAGAGCCCAAAATACTCTTGGTGGTGGTGCCAGCATCTTCAGATTTCCCTGCCAAGCTTATCCGTCTGTATGATCTGGCATCGTCTTAGTCAGGTTTACAGAACACTGAGCATGTGGTCAGGGCTCAATTTATATTAACATATCATCACTACAGTAGTCCTGTATTTAAAAGAATATCAAATTGTTAGAATTTCTGGAACAGTTATAAGATTTTTCTAGGAATTTAGCTCCAGTATTTGTCGTGACTTGATACAAAGCTTGCGGATCTTGCTACTAGGTGGTAGTTTACCTATAGAAAAAAAGTAGCGGGTGCAACAGTGGGTAGATTTCAGGAAACTAAGCTATGATTATTGAACACAGGAACTCCAAAACGAGTAAATAATGATTTTTGATAGATACCAATCATAGGCTGCAATTCATACTTCTAAAATACAAAACTTGGCCAATTGATACTTTTTTTTCCTCCCCCTCATCCGCTTGTACTGCGGAGGTAGTGAGTGACCTGTTGCTGTAGCTTCCCTGAGCTGAGAGCTTTGTAATGGTATTGCATTTCCCTCAAAGCTGATCTGAAATATTGGCATATGATTTGTAAGCCAGAAGAAATAAGAATTTATGTAACTCGGTTGTCAGCTACAGGTTAATTGGCATCTGCTGTTTAAGATTAATTAAACTTGTGTAGCCATTTATGATGAAACTGGAGTTTCTGCCCTGTTAACTATCAATTGCAGACTAGTCCTTGCGTGTTAGGAGTAAATCTAATTTACAGCATGTAAAAATAAAAAAAACGTTGGCCCAAAACTTGGTCAGTTAAAAAGAAATCTAAAGTAGATGCCACACAGCTACTCTAAAACTACAGCCATTTTCATATCTCTTGCTTGATCTTTTTCGGGAATAGAAAAGATGCAAGTCAGGGAATTAAACAGGGAAAGGAAAACTGACTGGCTAGCACACCAAGTCATGTCCAACGTAAACTTAGAGGTTTTCTTTCACTTCTTTTTAGGTATCCCTTCCAAGAATTAAAATTGTATGTCATGGTGGACCACTGATCCTTTTCAGGTCACTGATGGGAAAGATTAGAACAGCTTCCCTTACTTTGGTATAACAGAAATCAAACACTGATTAGAGTGTGGGGAGCTTTCGATTTTCCTGTCTGAGGTTTGTGTTGCCTCGATTGAGGCGGGTTTGGGCTCTGGTTTGTAACCCAGGGTTGTATGTGGTTGTGTTCTACTTGAGCATTAAATGCAGCTGTTAAATGTTAAAAGGAATAGGTATTCGATGTTTTCATCAGTGGCACTTACCACATATGTTCCAAGGATTAAAAAGTGCATGAAAGCACTGCTATAAGTCTTCTTCATGGTGCTGGCCTGCTGAAAATACTCCTGTGGTGACTGAAAACTGGCACTTGCTTTTACAGCTGGATTCAGCAGCTTGCAGTCCTCTTCCCCTTTTTACTTCAGTCTCCTTTTCTGTAGTTCCGTATGTGCCTGCCTGTATTCCAGGACAACAGGACGTTTCTGAAAGCAAACTACGTGTTCCATGTAATAATGTGTTTGTTTGACTTAGCTAGAATGATTCCTGACAGTGTTTTGATTTTGTGTACAGATTTCTTTTTATTTCGTCATTTCATAGGAACCTCCAGAAGTTAAGTCTCTTTGGGGATATAAGCATTCTGCAGCAACATGGAAGTATATCAAATACATACCTCGGCAAGGTTGACCCTGATGGCAAGAAGATTAAGCAGTAAGTTTTGTTTGTAACTTATCAAATACGTTAAAATAATAAAATCAGATAACACAGATTTTCATGCCTGAAATACATGACTGAGAAAATTTTAAGTTTTTTAATAGGATGAGAATCTAAATTATTAAGTTGAGTTGATTTCTGTTCCTGCTATTTACATGAAGTAGTCTGGTTTTGCGGCTTTTTTTTTTTTCTCTTAGCAGAGTGAGAATCACTTCTTTCCTCTTTTCACGTGTTCTAGAAACCATGTCATGTTAACGGCACAAAAGAGGAGCAGGGATGGGGGGTTGTTACCACCACCTCCACTATTGCTGTACATGAAAGAATTAGAAAAGTAATCTGTTGTATTTCAAAAGAATTGAGAGCACATAGCGAGCAAACTTGAAAGAGAGTGTAAACACAAACAACTTATTTCAAGTTGCATCTCAAAACTAGGTTATACATTTGCAGAATTCCTGGAAGATACAGCTTGCAATGTGCTTGTTAGTTCAGAGGTGTATTTTAGCTTGCCACAATTACATTATGGTACAGTCCTTGAGTGCTTATATTCAGAATAGCTAGTTCTTTTTCTTTGGAAAAAATTAAATACAGTGTAAAAAGCTACTGACTTCTGGAAAAAATTACCACAGAGGGACAGATGCTAAGTTAACCATTTCAGTAGTTCTGCTAAACTTTCCATATAGATAAAACCTGAGCATCATAATTTTAATTTGTGTCGGTTTAAACATCTATATCCCATAGCTTGGGAGTGGAATGACTAGAGCCACTCCAGATATTTACTATTATTTTTTGGCGTGTTTTCAGAAGTAGTATAGGTATATTATCAGTTCAGCATATGTATGTGAACACAACCTCTGAACTAAATGTTTGGTCATGACTTAAATTTGCAAACAGTGCAAATACAGATGTGTGTCACATACTGTGTCTTTGTCATCCGTTATGCTTAGAATGCAGGACTTGGAGCAATTTGGAATTCTGTTTAACATGTGTACTGTAGTGCTGTGTGCAGGTAAAAGGCTGATTCAGTAAAAGCTCCTATTTTTTCATATCCTTTGTTGTGAAAGTATAAATATATAATAACATCTTTGCCAAGGGGCTTGAAAAAAGCAATCTAAGCAGATGTTTACTCAGCTGAGTGCATGGTTAAATGTTTCTTCAAACAAATAACAAAACCAAGAATGCCCGTTTCAGAGTCATAAACCATTCAAAACTCATTATCTAATTTGAAGTTAGTCTTTTAAGGTGAATATTGACCTTTGCACATTTTGGAATGAGCAAATAAATGTGGGGGTTTTTTTGTTTTGGTTTTTTTTTTTTGTTGGTGGTGGTTTTGGTAGGGTTTTTTTGCTAGAATAAAACAATGTGTTTGGGACCTGCTAGTCCTTTTCTAAATTAAAGAAGAGCCAGCGGTGTTTTTCCAGTGTTCTCAAGTTCGTCAGCACTAGCAGCAGGCTTACTTGAGGAAGTAAATCATGATGGCTCCTTAGTCTTGTCTTTTGCACTTGGGTTTTGCATCAGTTAGGCTGCGAAACATGGATACTGATAACTAACATTGAAAGGTTTTCAGCAGCTTTTGGAGACAGTGTGATTGACAGTTGAGGATTTTTGGAATCCATTTGGTGATAAACCTTACTAGCAGTTTCAGGAACTTTCTGCAATTAAAGCAGTTGGGGCAGAAAACATTTTCTTGATTCCGTAGCATTGAGCCGGATGTGATGGACCGTGGGTGAAATCCCAGCTAGCACGGAACCATTAGGATGCTCCCCCAGGTTAAAACTAAGGGTTCCTCTGAGGGAGAGGAGACATCAGATTCTGTTTTCAAAAGTACCCTTTTAGCATGGTTTGTAAGGCTTGTTCTTTTCCTGTATAGTATGTGTCCCTGGTTACTTCCCAAAATATTCTCTGCAACTCTGTTCCTTAGTGTTGGGAAGCTCAGCGTAAGCGATGCATTTGTCTTGTGTTGAACAAAGGGTAGTTCTTTAAAATTTTGTCTTTCTGAAATCTGCTTCCCATGACTGATCCATGTGGTTCAGATAGTTTGGTTTCCAAAAGAACCAGTTTAGCCTCTCTTACTAAACAAAACGTTTTGATTGATAGTCTTTAATTAAACAAATAGGCTCCATATGGACCTTAGTAATATCTTGGCTTCCTGTCCAGGGCCATCGATGTGCTTGACTACTGTCAGGACTTTTTTTTTTTTTTTTTTTTTTTGAGGGGGGGGCGGGGCCGGGCTTAAACAGTAACTTAGCCGGTCTAGTCAGGTTTTGATCTGTCCTTTGTCTGAAAGTGCCATTTGGGCCATTAATTGTGAAAGTTAATTTATTCTGAGGTTTTTATTTTTTAAATAGTTTGCTTCAGTACAATCCCAGTAGGTTTCAGGATGTTCACCAGCAACCTGTAATTGCTGCTTACAGGGAACAAAGGGGGCTGATTAAGTACACTTGCTGAGGCATCACTAGGTTATGTTGCTTTCTTGCACATGCTGAGCTCTGCTGATTATGTTTTATGTTATACTTGCTAAACCATGCTTAAACTTTAGTTTTAAAAGTGAGTTTTAAGATAAAATGTTGTACTACATGCTAAGCAGTTGAAGTAAAAGTTGCTATGATAATAAAGTGTTAATTCCCATGAATTCACTTAATTTGTCTAAATTTGTAGAACACATTTCAAACTATTTTTGCAAACTCCAGTTAGATTCAGTCTGTTCATGGAAAAGTAGAATGTATGTAAGAATTTCCAGGGGAGAAAAAGCCCCTGTTAGGGTATTTGAAATATGTTAAAACTAATGGCCTGTGGTTTATATGGTGCTTCCTGTCTGGCCTAATACAAAACAGATATTAAAAACAATCCAAAAGTGATCACTGTTAAATACTCTCTATTGACGTGTTTGATCTCTTTTTATTAAATTGGCAAAGAACAGGGGCAAGTTTTCCTAGGGCCTTCAGGTTGGTAGACTGTCGGCACAGATCTAAATACTTGTATAAATACTTCAGTGTTTGCACTAAAAAGTTGATGTGTAGATAGCATTAAATCAGTATCTCTCTTTTTACTGTAATTCCCATAGGGCAGAAAACCCACCCTACAGCTGCAGAGTTCTGTATCGTAATTCTTTCCATTAAATTGTATGAGGACTGGAACAGTGCTCTTCTAAGCTTAGATGTAAGTCATCTGAGAAGCACAACTGAAACAGACTTTCAGTGCAGTGAGGTATATAGATGGTAGTATTCTACTGAGCATCTCAAAAGTGATTTGTCATCTTTTCAATTGTTCTGTGACGTATTACAAGCGCTATTAAGATTGACTGCTTAGGCTATCACAAAATAAATTTTACCATTGCTGCAACCACTACAGCAGCTTTTGAAGGTGAGTGTGGTGAGAGGTGGGAGGGAAGAGTTTTGGTTCATTGGGAGAAATTAGAGAGGCTTCTGAGGTAGAACCTTTTTCTTTGGGGGATTGTCAGAGAATCTACCTTCAATTTAAGCATCTGCAGGAATAATTATCAAACAAACATTGCTGGGATCAAACAGGGCTCATCTGAACTGTAAAAGAATGTAGGAATACAATAGCAAAACTACGCTATCTGTGACTTGAACTGTTGTTTAAAACTGTTTAATTTATGTCACAGTTGCCAGTCCTTGGTTTAAAAACAAAATATTGAGAGAAGATCTGGGAGAACTGAAATCTTTAAACCTGATGACTATACTAGGCAAAACCTTGGAAACTATTCTGAGGTGTATAATAGATAAATACAATAACCACACCAACCCTTTTGCTTACAAAGAGAAGTCAGGACTTGCAAACCCAGTACGTTCTTAAGAGAAGGAAGAAAGCACACGCAGGCATGGGAGAGGATGAGTAAGGATTTTCAGGGGAGAGGATGAATAAAGATTCATCTTGTAACTTTCTTACAACATCAGGATTTATGGGGCATCAAAGGTAATAGATGGCAGGTTCAGAGCAAGCAAGAAGAGTGTGGAAAGACGTTGCAGAGTTCTTTATTATTGGATGTTAATGGTTGCTAAATGCTTACTTGGCTCAAAGAGGGACCTGGAAAATCTGTAGAAGTGAGGTCCCTGAGGGTTACTGTTACAGAAAGCTGCTTCTGGCTCGGGAGGTCCAAATTACAAATTTTTGGAAATAGGCAGATATTTGAGAAATCTCTCTGTGCTTTCCATGTTCTGTTGCACTTAAGGCATTGGTGTTTCTCGGCTGTCAGTCAGGATACTGGGCTAAATAAGCTTTTATAATTTTTTCTGGACATTAAGTTGATTGAAGACTTGTGGATGAGAATAATAACTTTGTAACATTGTTTTGCTTAGATGTCTAAAGTATATAGATACTGGTAAGGATAAGGGAAAAAGTGTTCTGTGCAAAACATACCCTGATTTGAGGCGCAAAGATTGCTGTCAGTTTTGCAGTGGAGCTGTTTACAACTTATTTCTTGATGTTTCATGGAACTGTCATAGCCTGGCTTAACTGCTTCCCTTAAATGCTGACCTCTCCTTCTGGCAGACCAGGGTACGAGATCTAACGCTCATCTACACGTGTCCTAAAATGTATATGCTCAAAGAATACTTGTCATTTGGGCAGGAGGACTGGTTTGGGCCTTAGCAGCTGTGGGAAGACAACTGGGAAAGTATTTATATGGACTAATTTTGTAGAGTTTGACTGTACTATTTGAATTTAGTAATAAAAATCTTATCTCAAAATACTTTTGAACGTCCCTTCATTAAAAAAAAAAAATAAAGGGGTAGGAGAGGTGGGATGCATCAGGATAAGTACATAATAATTATGCAGCGTAATAAATGCCACGAGGATTCAGACAGTGCCAGAATCATCTGGCGCTTGTAATCTGAGACTGAAATATTACCAGGTCCAAGTAATTTTGGTAAAACTTGAATCTTTTGACACTTGAGAGTCCAGTTAGCTGTACATTCAGAATTACTTAAAGAATCTTCTCACATGTTTGTTCTTTACCTTTTAATGAGCAAAGTCAAGCAGGTAGTTTCAGATCACTCTTACTTACGCTTGAAGTCAAGTTTCTGCAACCTTTCATTGAAAATGACTTTTTTTTTCCATATTGAATTTGCAGTTCTGGAGAGGTTAGCAAATGTGAAAAGTTGTTTTTAAAAAACAAGAGCTGTGTTTTGAAGGCATTACAGGTTTTCTTATTTGCATAACCTTAAAATGTATGTGGGAGGGTGTTAAATACGTGCTGAAAAATAGATGAAATGAAGGTTCGTAGTGTGCCATGGTTTTTGAAAGGCGAAGTACATAATTTTTCTCAAGACAGTTTACAATTTTAACCTTTTAAGTGCAGTGAAGATTAAATTGCTATGGGATGTCTGCAGAGCCAGGTTCTAACATTTGTAGTTCACAAGAACTGCAACAGCACCTTCCTGCAGAGCAAGGCCATAAATGAAAAGAATTTTTGAATAAAAACCCAGAATGGTATGCAATTGGTAAGACTAAACCGTGTTTAATAGGATCATTGTCTGTTTTGTTTACTTGCAGAATCCAGCAGCTGTTTGAAGAGATATTAGGCAACAGCAGGCAATTGAAATGGCTGTCTTGTGGGTTTATGCTGCAAATAGTAACTCCCACATCACTGTCCTCCTTATCAAACCCCATAGCCAACACCATGGAACATCTGAGCTTACTGGACAACCACATCCCTGGTAATACCACTCTGATCACTGCGGTTGAATTGGAGCGCTTTGTCAATCTGCGTTCGCTCGCTTTGGATTTCTGTGATTTTACAGCTGAAATGGCAAGAGTCCTGGCTGACAGCAACCATGTGCCTTTGCATCGACTGTCTCTCCTGGTCCACAGCGTTTCCATAATGCACAAGTCATTGAACAGTATGCCAGAAGATGAGAATTGGAAGGCGCTGACTCGCAACAGCACTAATCTTCGGGTCTATATAATGGCTTTTGATGTCAAGAGTGATGATATGTTAAGGATTCTTAAGCCCAGTATCCCCCTAGAGAGGATTCACTTTGACAGCTACGTCACTTGTGTTTCAGGGGCTGTTGTTGACCTCATATCCAGGCAGTATGACAAGTTCCTCACTCATTTTATACTAATGAATGATGTGATAGATATGTCTGGCTTCCCAGATCTTAGTGACAACCGGAATGAAGATCCACTTGTCTTATTGGCCTGGAGGTGCACGAGACTGTCTCTCCTCGCTGTTCATGGTAGGTGATACATTGCAGAGGCACAGTATGTGACTTTGAAATACTTAGAACACTTGAGCCTGTCTGATCATAGTGTGTTTTAGCAGAATGGTGTTCAAAAATGTGCTGCACAGTTGCTGTATGTGCTGTTGTACCTTATACTGGTAATTTTGCGTTTGAAAATTTGAAGGTGTTTATCGTGTACGAGTTCTAAATGTACTCGTAGCTTACCAACTTCTGCTGAGAAGTCAGGATTTTAGTAGACTGCTCACAGAAATGGGGATAAGTAAGAACTGAGCATTCCAGGAGGCTTATCCTGAAAGCACTCTGCACTGTGCAAGTTCCACCAAGCAGCTGGTTATGTGAATATGAACACTGAAAATATTTGCTGGTTTACTGTGAGCTCATATGCTGGCAAGATGAGGTAATTGTGCTTCCTGTTTGTAAATAACATGGGTGAAGTGCCCCAAGGCTGAGGGAAGGAAGTCTCTTACCAGTTTGGTAAGACTGTGCCAGCAGATAAAGGCTGAACAATATAACATGGAGGAGTTTACCTTGCCGAGTGCATGGGTTTTGGTAATACTGGAGCTAGGTTTATCCCACCTGTTTATTTGGCATATAATTGCAAATGAACAAAAGTGTGCATTTGTGTTCAGCTCTACCACCAGTGCAGTACTGGCTGGAAGTTACAGTTGCTTGGCAAATTCTAAGGCACCTGAAAGTGAAATAATGCAGAAGAGTTATTTTTGTGCGTGCCAAAGTCAGCTTACCAAGAGCAAGTTTGCTGGTGCATGCATGAAGGAGTTAATTGATGACTCTGTATTGCGTTGCGTAAGAATGAGTGCAGCATTCCTCAGGCTTCCTCAGTTTCCTCAGACTACTTGGGGAGTAAATCAGCAGTCATTCAGCACAAGCAGGAGACCTTCAGCAGCGAAGGTTGTACGTTCAGATTGCCATTGGTCGAAGTCAAGAAGGTCCTGCTGTATTTGTTAGAAAAAGTTTTTCCGCTGACTTCTACTGAAAACCTGTGGTGGGGGTGAGGGATCAATTCAGTTGTCTCTCCTTTACAGTTTCCAGGTCTGACAGATTTTGGCTACCGGCACATGACCTTAACTGCTCTAATGTGGATTTTAGCTGTTGCTTTTAATATTTGGACACAAGTTTGAGGACCTTTAAAAAAAAAACCAAAAACATGTTACCTTATTTTATCCTCCTGCTACAGGGAAGTCCTCTAATATATTCTCTAAACTTAAAAAGAGAGCCGGTAAAATATTTGAACACAAGCTTGCGTTAAGTATCATTTAATATCAGTGCATCTCTATTCAGTAGATGGTATTAGTCTGTGCAGAGCACTGGGAAAGCAAACGGCATCTACAGTTCTGTCTAGCAAGTGGTTGTTGCTGCATCTTCTTTCTTTGGAGAGATGCTGTGTGTACCCAGGGGAGAGAATGGCCAAATATCACCCTTGCTCTGATGTTGGGATTCAGATTCTTTGCCCTTCTTTTCTCAATTCCTTGCATCAAGAAGCTGGCTAAGCTGCTTATAAATGCCTCCTGATCTTAGAATTCTAAGCTGTAAATATGACTTTCTCTGGTACTAGAGCATAAGCATCTTTCTTCTAGAGCAGCAACTGTGAGAAGAATGTGAACTAGGACCGAAGATCTAGAACGCTGTGATGCTTCAGTACAGTCTTAGCCTCATGCTTGTATTTTCTGGGATTTACCATATAGTGGTTTCTGGCTCCACTTGTCATATTCTTCATGATACTATCAAGCTTCCTTCAGGAAAAAGTGGTGGGTTTGTTCAGGGTGCCATAATTCGCTTTATATTTAAGTGCTCAGGTTTCTTCTCCTGTCTCCTGAAGTGGTTGTTCTTCAGTTTCCAATACCTCTCAGGTGTTTTTTAGTTTTCTATCTTTTGCTATTATTTTGCTGTGAAAAAGGCTTTGATTTACATTTACTTTTGGCTGCCATTTGTCACTTGACAAAAGAGGAGGGGGAAAACATACCCTAAGAACACTCTTTCCTTGAGTACCTCAAGAGTATCTTCTACTTTTTGTGGGAGGTCACATCATCTTTCCACCAAGGCAGTGTCTTCAGGAGCAGAGGAAAGCCGATTGAAGGATATTAAATACATTCTTGCAGAATGAAGGAAAGGTGTGAAGAGTGTGTGGTCATTTGGGATGGGATGGAGACAGTAGGATACTCAGAGTGGTATAATCTGGCACTGTGAGTAAAAAGCACAGCTCATCTATGGGGCCTCAAGCTTCACTACCCCCCACCCGCCCGTCTGTAAGAGAAGAACCGTTCATGTGGATTTCCAAGACTTTGTGTTGTAAACATATTGTGTTACCTATGAGATTCTCAGTTTTATTCTGTCCATGAGCAAAACGGAAGTTGAAATTTTACTAGCAAGGAAAACCAAATTACGGTATGTCCATGGTGAATTTGTTGTTCAGTAATACTTGTAGTGAGGTGATCATTCCTTCTTACCTCTGAATACTTAGCTGGGCAGAGGTTTTCAGCTGCTGGAAAGTGAGTGAGCAACTTCAGGCAAAACTTTTGAAAGGATAATTAATTTACATTGAGAATAAGGTGGTTGTTCCAAAACATAGAGGATCTGACCATGAAAAGTTATAGCAAAAGCCACATACCCAAACCACAGGGATGGTACAGGGGGACTTAACTTCAGTTGTTGTTCCCTTTATTCTTGCACTATCTGTCAAGGATTTCTTTAGTAAGTTCCTTTACCATCAAGATAACTGGAAGGTGGTGTGAGCTCTTTCAAATCGTGATGGGGAGTGTCGTCTCCCCATGTTGTCTCCCAGGTGGAGACAACAATACAGGTGGAATTTTCCATCGGGTTTAACAGCCAGCAGCCTTATTGACACCTTCATCTTCTGTGGACAGTCATGCCGGAGGTGAAGTATCAGCAGGTGGAAATTGTGAGAATGCATCATTCCTAATGGTTAATATACCAGAAATGTGCCATACAGACGTGTGCAGACTTCTTTGTTGAAAACCTACCTGAGTAACGTATTTACAGGAAACCTTGAGAAAAACAGTAGGAAAAAGTAAAAGAAAAGAGAGTGAAAAATTCTCCTTTATTACTTTGACATCAGTTTCCTTCTAAGTGCCTTATTTTGATACGTTATGATGTAGAGCATGTTAACCGCATTGCTGAAGACCGACCTACAGTTAGTTTTTATTTCTCAGCAGCTTAATTTCCCCAGTTCAGATACTGTGCAGACTGCAGCTTTACTTGGAATCCTAGTGGGCATCTCCCCAAGAGGTGCTTAGCACCTGTGAGAATGATGAAGGCAGAAATGAGCCTTTCCTTTTGCTGTGGAGCAGCTGACCTGGCAGAGCTCCCAAAAAGGGAAGTTCCCAGATCATCTGTGGTTTGCACCTGAATAAGGAGCTCAGCATTTGCCTTAGCCAGGGTACAGAAAGCTAACAGGTAACTGGGGAGTAGGTGTTTTTAAAAAAGGATGCCAATATACGCTAATGGGAAGAGCGGGAAGCTTTGTAATTATCTTAGGTAGAATAACAAGATACGCGTAGGGGGTTTTATACTGGTGTGACCTGTTTCCTGGAGAGGCTTCCGGGGTGTGTGTGTGTGTTGGTATTTTTCACTTGGTTTGGTTTTTTTCATTGTTGTTCTGGCATTGGTTTGGTTTTTTTGTTTTGGGCATTATTTGTTAAGTCTAAGCTAGTGCAACAAAAGCAGACTTCAGATATCTTTTTTTTTCTAGCACAAGCACAGTTTTGAAACAACCCTTTGGTACATTCGCTTAAAATAATTGATTACTCATTCTTTTCATTCTGTTTATTTATACTATTAAGCAGATCACAGGAGGTTGGAAATTGAAGGTATAACTTTACTTGAAGTACAAAAAGCCACTTTTCTACAAATGGTGAAAAAATTAGATCTAGAAAAGCTTGGCCAAACTATCTGAAATATTTTTGATACTTTCTTATTCAGAATATAAAATGGGGTTTTAATACTTGCAACCAAAAAAAAAACCCATGCTGTAGGGGGATTCTGCTAGATGGAAGATGACAAAAACAGGTTGGGAAGGACATTGAAATGGTCTGGTATTAAGTATTTCAGTAAAAAATTGTCTTGTAGCAAAATGACAGAGCAACCTTTTTTTTTTTCTTTTTCTTTCTTTTTCCCCCATCTAGGTTACACAGTTTGGGCTCATAACCTTATAGCAATTGCTCGTCTTCGTGGCTCTGACCTGAAAGTCCTGGAGGTCACAGAAGAAAGCATTGATTTCGACCAAGGAGAACTGGCAGACCAGGATGTGGATCCAGTACACAATCTCATTGAGCAAGTATCTCTTGGATTGGGTCGACCTTGGCACGCAGTCATGGACATCGAGCTGCTCAGTGTCTTCACCGAGCCAACCCGTCACTTTTACAGAGAGATGCAAAGCTTCAGTGAAGGCATTTAGCTCCTTATTTACAATTCCTGTGGTTACATATGCAAGTAGGGTCCTATTATGTTTTTTTCAGTAGCGTGAATTAACCCCTTTTGTGCTGTGTTTAATCAGTATTAGCTATATAGAATTATATATGTGTATTCTACTTCTTGATCAAAGAACGTAGTCGGGTATTGGTTTAGAAGCTGAAAGTGGCAGTGTTTAGGGTTTTCACGGTTAATGGACTTGTCTACCAAACCTTACAGAGGTACAGCCAAAGGCTGTCTGAGGTTGCCGGCTAACTTTTACTTCTGTTGAGTAACTGCATTTTGAATGATTTTACTATCCTATCGGAGTCCCGTGCTCAGGAGCCAACTCTTTTTAATACCCATATCCATAGCCCAGTGGATTTCTGTGCTGTCATTGTGTGCTTAATCTGGTAGCATGCTACTTAATAGGCTTAAAGGAAGAGAAGTCTGCCCAGGACTGCTCGTTGTAAGACTCTCACCTTGCTTTATTTCACGTGCAGATTCTGAAGCATGACTAGCTCCCATTCTCAGCTGTTCGTAGCTGTTAAGCGGCAGAGCGAAACACTAGCTTTTCAGGTACCTGCACTTCCAGATCCACTCCATAAGCTGTAGCCTTTTGGGATTCTTTGCAAACTCCTCGTTTATTCTCATGTTCTGTCACCTTCCTTAAAAGTTAGCTTTGGGCCAAAGTTTTAAGAGAAAAAAAGCAAGAACGTGCACTCCGATGAGGTAAACACATAACAGTGAAGACTTCAGTACAGAGGTATACGCCCGCAAACAAACATTAGTCGTGAAATCCCTAGCAACCGAGTCACTGGATTTTCTCTGTCAGCGCCTGTGTCAGCTGCCAAAGAATAGATTAAAAACGAAGAAGTGCCCACATGCTGGCAGGGGCAGGCCAACTTTTGGCCAGCCAGATACTGCTAGATTGTAATATATAAGGTCGAATTTCGACCTGTGGTACACAGCTGTGCTGTGGCTCAGTCAGCAACCTCAGAACTCTTAACAAACATGCACCTGTTTCACTGTGAATAGTGAATGTAAAGGAAGGAAAGGAAACAAATACAAAGCTTGTTCTATCACAGGTATGAGTTGCTATGATGCATGAAGAACATTCCATGAAGTATGTTTTAAAATCTTGTTATATCTGAGAGGCTTTAAAAGCCGATTTAACTGTTTCAGGGCAACCGCGGTACAGACGTGGTCTCTGTGAGACTTCCACCTGACCCCAGTTTTAAGTGGTACGAATGTTGTGCATTTAATGTTTAAAGGACAGTCTGCAATAATAAAGTAAGTGGCCAACGTGGGTGCCCAGCAGTGCTGAGACCTGGCTGCTATATTGTAAGCTTTGGAAAACACAATTTATGCAACAGATGTCCAGATATGATTCTATTTATGGAAAAAGTTTATATGTGTTTTACAAATGGTTTTACCATCTTATATTAAAAATGACCTTTTGACAGGTGTGCGCTGTTTTGTCTCCAGTGAGCACATACCATGCGGATTTTATATGTACATCAGTAGAGTGAATCCACTGGCACAGTGTGTGTATATGCCAGATGTGGTGAGATTTTATCTTATAAATGTGATCAGATTAAAAAAAAAAAACTCCTGACAGAAAATGTAAGGAAACCAGCTGAATGTTTGAATTGATGACTGATGTTGTATGGTTTATGTTAAATGTATATTCTTTTAATCAATGAATAAAGCATTAAAAATTGATTGCTGTATAAAATATTTTATTGTATCAGCATGAAGATTTTTAGAATTAAAACGCAACATCGTTCATAAGCTGTGTATAACTGGTAGCTCCCATTGTGTGTAGGTCAACAAAAGAGTCTAAAGTAAGTCGTACAGTAATTATTTTTTTTTTTAATTTGGCTGTATTTTGTCAACATTTTCTTGGGGGTTGGAAGAACGGGACGGACGCTTGTCAGACCAGTTAGCACAAACTGGTGTATCATGATATACCAACAAACAGTATATCGTGATACGACTTAATAGACTGATACAGTAAACTGGATTGTAAAATATAGACTATTTTTGAGAAATTCCTGCATCCATTGCAATCGCTTAAATCAAAATCTAATGTGCTCAAGAACAATGTGTAGTATTTCTTTGGTGTCCCACTATTAAATAG
The DNA here is from genome assembly GCA_035590215.1 of Microhierax caerulescens. NCBI lineage: Eukaryota > Metazoa > Chordata > Aves > Falconiformes > Falconidae > Microhierax > Microhierax caerulescens. The sequence goes on along the minus strand of JAVJGJ010000060.1, from coordinate 63,690,761 downwards.
ATTATGAATACCTGCAATGCTTTGGTTTGACATTTTATCCATACTCAAGAGTATGTAGCTGTGTATTCCGAATGAAAACCGCAAATGTCTGTTTAGCTGTCGAAGCGCTGCCATGCCCTGTAATGGCTGATTGTGCTGTGAGAATTGTCAGAGTGGCTGTTCAGTGTGTGCGTGCCAAGCACGGATTTAATTGGAGCTTCTGAACTTCATTTAACGGTAGTCCCTGTCGCTACCAGGTGTGAGAACTCCGCTGCTGCTTGTTCAAGTAGTCTCCTAGATCGTCTTGATTTGGTAAGCAAGATCATTTACCAGCATACTAAAGAGAAGCTATTATGATAAAGCATAAGATAAAGTAAGTAATACAATGAGTAATGAAGATAAGGTAAATACTGTTACAGCTTCTCATATTCCAGGAAAGTGAAATAATGGGACTCTGTGCCTTTCAGGGCTCAGCCTCAGGAGGGAGGTTTATGTGACAGTTAAAACTGATGGTGATTGTTCAGCATCATCTGGACCTTAAATTTGGTCATAAAGTGATTAAGGTTTCTGGGTTTTTTTCTGTGACTTCCTGAAGCAAATGCTGCACCCCGAGCTTTAAGCAGAGTTGCAGGTTGTTAATTTTATCTCTGTGGACTATGTTTCTATGGATAACTGTCTTCATGCAGCTGGGAAGTAACTTGTTTACCTTTCTGTTATATAAATGTGTTTCTTTTTAGTTTAACCTATTTTCTGCTTTGTTTTTAATTAAATCTTGAAAGAGAGGACAAGGAGCAGGAGAAACAGGCCACTTGACCGTGGTGGAGATGCTCAGTCCCTTTGCTTAGTGTGGTTACAGCCATGATGTTTAATATAGGAGATATAGATAGATATATATATATAGGCTGATTCAATGGATGGCTGTTATGGCTATTAGTGCTCCAGCGCTGTTTTTTTGCATATAGTCTGAAGTCTCTAGTCATTGGGTATGGCTTGTTCCAGGTGCACTTACAGCAGATTGCTGGCATCCTTCTTACAAGTATAGGCAGTCCAGTAAGGCGTGAGCAGTAGAGAAATACTTATATCTAAGACAACAGAACAATCAGAGGTGTAAGTTGGGTTTGTTGTTTGTATTTGTAGCAGTGATCTGAATTAGTGATACCAGGATGAAGGGATTCAAGCTGAAGCGAGCTGAAATCAGATGTTAGGGAACTAACAGGGTCCTAATGCGGAAAGTACAGTGGCATTTGGGGGTGGGACTTTGCAAACTGTGTGAGGTCACTTGGAACTTGAATAATCCCAAATGGGGTTTGAAATCGGGGGTTTTTTTGTTCCGCTTTGTTTTTCCTAAAGAGACAGTGATG